>CM038673.1:345383743-345691244 GCA_021605145.1 Aegilops bicornis | reverse complement strand
TACGGAATTTCTTCATCTTGTGTTGGCGTCCATTACGCTATGAACTCCGTAATGCTCTGCTTTGGATAGTTGAAGTGCTCTCAAACTTGAGGCCAAAAGCTTGACAGTTCAGTGCCCACTTTCGACAATCCTGCTGTTGCCTCTGGATTTTGCAGTATCCTCTTGATTGGAAAAGCAGTGGCTGTGATCTCATGTGCACGGAAGTAATGGCGCAGCTTTTCGAGGCCATGAGGAGGCGGCAATTTACGCACAGTACCTTGACCTAGCCCCTATGGAAGGCCCGACAAAAAATGGCTGGGCGCTGCACCATTCTTTTACGCATCTTCTCGTAAATGCGTCTGCGTAGATCCATCCTTATGGGACGAGGCTTGCGGTGAAGCCCCCTGCTCGGCAGGATGAGCTGGATGAAAACGGCGCCTGGTTGCTAGCTCATCATCCGCCTCCTCTCCGCTACTAACGCAATGGCGACCACTTGATTGGTTGCCGCTATATATAACAGCAACTTCTCTTGTAAGTGCGACAAGTGTTAGAAATGGAGTCGCGAGATATCTCTTTAAGTCCTGCAGCGCAGCCTCCGCTGAGGTCCATTTCATCGGACCTGCCTTTTTCAAAATTTTGAAAAATGGCGAAAAGCGATCAGCGTAGAACCTAGAGATAGCTAACCCTTTGAGCAGCTCTCGCAACCCGGCAAGTCTTCGTACATCCTTAGCTTTGGTGCTTCAATCTGCTCAATGGCCTTGATCTTATGGGATTGGCTCCAATTCCCGGCGAGACCACGAAGAACCGAGAAGCTTGCGGAAGGGACTCCAAACACACACTTCTCGGGGGTTGAGCTTGAGTCGATCTTACGCCAGATTTGCAAGAGTTTTAAGTCTAAATCTTGAATCAAATTACGCCTTGTCCTTGCCTTTTTGACCACTATGTCATCCATGTAGGCTTCCACATTCATATTGCATTTGCGGCTCAAAAGTGTCATGGACTACTCTTGCAAATGTTGAACCAGCATTCTTTGATCCGAAGAAGGCATCGTCTGCGAAAGTATGTGCGACATGGGGTGATGAATCCAAAGGTCTTCTCTCATCCTCTTCTGCCATGCAGAAGATCTTGATATCCTGAGTATGCATCCGGAAGAATGAAAGCAAATCACGTGGCGTGGAGTCGCAATCTCTGGTGCGTCTGGCGTGGCAAGGAAATGGGTCTTTGGGACAAACTTTATTAACATCGGTAAAGTCGATACAAAGCCTCCATTTCCGTTTGCCCTCGCGATAACCAGGATGGCCAACCCGCTTAGGATGGAGCACTCTCGGCACCACTGCTTGCTTCCAATTTCTTGATTTCTTCTGCGATGAATTCTTGGCGCTCCCTTTGCGCTTCGACTTTACGCTTGGCCGGGCGCGAGTGGACCAAGCGGCAAGATGGTGTCATACTTTCTGGGAACAATGTCGGGCGGTTGCCCGCAAACCGCGTCGGCGTTCGTATGAGGAGCAGCGGTGGGCGCCAGGAATTCCTATTTAGAAGAAATTGGCGATGGTGAAGAGTACCACCGGTGCGATCCTCCTCTGTGGCTCCACCTTCTTGGTCTGGTGGAGCTGCCGCCGTCTTGACAAGAACTCAATAAGGACATGCAGCGGAAATGGGGTGTTATCTCTCGATGTCAATAAAGCTTGTCCCAAAAGACCCATTTCCCTTGCTTCGCCTCGATCAGCTCTTATTGACCTCCGGCCGGAACCGAAAGGGGCTTTCATTTACGGATGCCGCCCGGATATCATAGGATCTTCATGGCAGAAGTGAGGAAGAACGCATTCATCACCCCGATGGCTTTATCTCTTGTCTGGTTTACGCGCATGCCATTGGTTCAAAAATTTGCAAGAAAAAGAGCAGGT
Source organism: Aegilops bicornis (assembly GCA_021605145.1). Classification (NCBI taxonomy): domain Eukaryota; kingdom Viridiplantae; phylum Streptophyta; class Magnoliopsida; order Poales; family Poaceae; genus Aegilops; species Aegilops bicornis. The sequence continues at coordinate 345,689,361 of CM038673.1, read as the reverse complement.
CCGATGCAATGGACTCCGGAAGCGGAGGATGCGCCGCAGACTCTGAAGAGATACCTGTCCTCCACTCCAACACTTGTCGCACCTAAGCCACAAGAGAAGTTGCTGCATATATAAGCGGCAACCAATCAAGTGGTTAGTGCTGCGTTAGTAGCGGAGAGGGAGGCGGATGATGAGCTAGCAACCACGGCGGATGCATCCAGCGACAAGCGAGGGGGCTTCACCGGCAAGCTCGTCCCGACAAGGACGGATCTGCGCAGACGATGGAGAAGATGCAAAAAAAGAATGGTGCAGCGCCCGGTTTACTGTCGATTCCCATACGCAGGGGCTAGGTCAAGGTACACTGGTGTGCAGAAATTGCTTTCGGCCTCCTCGTGGCCTCGAGAAAGCTGCGCCATTACTTCCAGTGCACATGAGATCACCGATCGTCATTGCTTTTCGGCAAGAGGATCTTGCAAAATCCAGAGCAACGCGGGCAGGATTGTCGAGTGGGCACTAGAACTGTCAAGCTTTGGCCTCAAGTTTGAGAGCACTTCAACTATCCAAAGCAGAGCATTGGCGGAGTTCATAGCAGAATGGACGCCAACACAAGATGAAGAAATTCTAGAAACGAGCATCCCCGTCAAGGAAGCAAGCAAAGAGTGGCTGATGTACTTTGATGGTGCCTTCTCGCTGCAAGGCGCCCGATCTTGGGCGTGCTACTTGTTGCACCCACCGGAGAGCACCTCAAGTACGTAGTCCGGATGCACTTTCCCAAGGAGCAAGCAACAAACAATACTGCAGAGTATGAAGGTTTGCTTGCCGGTCTCAGGATCGCAGTAGACCTTGGGATCAAGAAGCTCATTGTCAGGGGTGACTCACAGCTTGTCATCCGCCAAGTGAACAAGAATTATCAGAGTCCGTTGATGGAAGCTTATGTTGATGAAGTGAGGAAGCTGGAAGAGCACTTTGACAGCCTACAGATGGAATATATTCCAATAGCTCAGAACGACATTGTTGATGGCCTGTCGAAGTGCGCCACACTTAAGTTACCTGTGGAACCAGGGATCCTTGTGCTCAAGCTGACTCAACCATCTGTAACACCATCAACTGGACAGAGCAAGAAGAGGAAGTTGATTTCTAGTGACTATTTTCCGGCAGAGCTTCCCGGAGCCGCCGCCAAGAAGGTCCTCAAGATCAACACCAACAGTGCTTGAGCGATGCTGCTCGACAAGCCCTAGGGTTTGTTTACGTTGAAGCGAGCGCTCCCGACGAAGTTTTGCTCGGCAAGAAGCTTGCCGGGAACGTCAAGTTCGCCGAAGCCGCGTGTTCTCGCCAGAGAAGCTTAAATGTTCCGCAGCAGCCAGATGTGCCTTTAGTCCTTGTTGTCGAGCCGCAAGCTCCAAAGATGGGCACAAAGCAGATTGTCCATTTCCTTCAGACAGAGAGAACTTCCGAAGACCAAGAAGAAGCGGAAAGAGTAGCCCGGCAGTCAAGTATGTACGGTTTGTCGACAACACATTATGCAGAAGAAGACTCAACGGTGTGAAATTGAAGTGTATTCACCGGGAAGACGGACAAAAAGCTGTTGGTCGAGAGATACATGGAGGCATATGTGGTCACCACATTGGCGCCAGAGCACTTGCGGCAAAGCGTTCGGCAAGGTTTCTTTTGGCCGACGACCCTCCGTGATGCAACGCACAAGTAACCAAGTGTGAAGCATGCTAGTTCCATTCCAAGCAGATACACCAGCCAGCTCAAGCTCTCCAGACGATCCTTTATCCTGGCCATTTTCGGTCCTGGGGCTCGACATCCTCGGCCCCTTCCCCGAGTTGTCGGGGCTTTGAGTACTTATGCGTTGCGGTCGACAAGTTCACAAAGTGGCCGGAAGTGGAAGCTTGATGAGGAAGGTGACAGCACAATCAACAGTCAAGTTCTTCAGTCGATTGTTTGCCGTTTGGAATCCCTAACAGGATCATCACCGACAACGGCACGCAATTCACGAGCCGCACCTTCATGCAAGACGCCCAAGATCTTGGCACCAGGTGCCGCTTCTCTTCATTGCTCATCCGAGAAGTAACGGTCAAGCGGAGAGGCAAATGCTGAAGTGCTGCGCGGGCTCAAGACCAGAACTTTCGACGGTGCTGCACAAGTCGCGGAAGAAAGCTGGATTGAGGAGCTGGGTTGGTTCTTTGGTCGATCAGGACAACGCCAAATCGAGCCACTGGCCAGACACCTTTCGCTTTAGTATATGGAGCAGAGGCAGTTCTCCCCACGGAAATCGTATACGGATCACCTCGAGTGCTCGCTTATGATGAGCTTGAGCAAGAGCAGCTGCGACAAGATGACGCGCTGCTCCTTGAGGAGGATCGTCTTGAGTTTGCTTTGTCTGAGCTGCTCGATACCGACCAAGCTTTAGCGCCGCTACCATAGCCGCAGTTAATGCCGAAGTCTCGACGAAGGCGACCTTGTTCTTCGGTGCGTTCAGTCCGCCAAGAATTCCAACAAGTTGGCCTCAAGTGGGAAGGCCCTTACGGGTGAAACGAGTCACTAGGCACAGCGTTGTCCGCCTTTGAGACCGAAGATGGCATTCCGGTGAGCAACTCCTGGAACATTGAGCATCTTCGTAAGTTTTACTCAGAGGCGGTTTGCCGGAACCTGTTCCGGCAACCACCTTTGTACAAAGTCTTGCCGCTGTTGCATGTAATCCTTTGTACAAAGCCGGTGCGAGACCCTGCAAAAAGTAAAGCCAGCGTGCTTCGCACATCTTGTCAATTTCATGCTTTCTACTTCTATTTTGCATGCGTTATCTGACACTTTGTGCAGCACCTACCCCCGGTAAGCAATAACGAGCCATAAGGCTCCATATCTTTATTTTCTCTTCTTTCTCTTTCTCAAAGAAAGGAAGATTCCCTCGCCCACAAGTTTGCCGGGGGGAGAGGAGAAGATAATGGTGTGGACCAAGCGTCGCTCAAGGAAGTCCAGCCTTACCGGGAAGTAAACGACAGAAAAGCTAAGTTGCCAAAGTTTGAGCAATCAGTTTTAAAATTTTTAAGTTATCTTCCTCGAACGACCGTACTTTGTATGGAAAACCTGTGCGCGGAGGAACCAACTCGTAGCTAGTTGCGCTGTTACTTTGTTTCGAGTCCGCTCAACAACTTAAGTGAGCTGCAACTAGTTGCGACAAGGTTGCTTGTCGGAAGCGGTACTCAAATGTCAGCCCGGGATGTCCTCAAGACTCAGCCGGGCCATGCCCTGAGAGCCTCATACCGACAAGTTCCCTAAAAGCGTAGGGCAAAAACATACAAAGGAAGGAATCAAGTAAAGGAAATAACATAGCAATTGCTACCCGAAATAGAGTTGTATTACAAGATAGCTTGTCGCAGCTCTAATGGATTGTTCTCATGACATGACCAGCAGCGACAAGAAAAAAGAGAAAGCGGGCGGCCTAATCTACACGAACGCCCTCAACCCTCTTGATCCCGGCTCACCCTGTCCACGATGGGTGCGACAAGGGCCTTGAGTGCCTCCACATCAGCATCCGCGGCAAGGACTTGAGGGCGTTGGTGAGGTGAGGCTGGGTTGCGGAAGGCCACCTTCATCAGCACCTTTTGAAGAGCTCCAGCGCAGATCTGGCGCGACTCCTCGGCTAGCTGCTTTGGGACTTCTTCCGAGTCATTTGGAGGGCCGTCACCACGCCTTGAAGAACAAGCTAAGCTTGGCGCAGGGTTGGAGGTGCTCGTCGGAGGAGTATCCAAGATCCACCATCCCCACTGCGCCCGGCTCCTCGTCGATGGCTGCAGCAACATTCACGAGACCCTCGGTCCAGTGCTCCACATTCTCCCTCAAGGCACTCCGCGTGCAGAAAGATTCTCGCCAAGAGTGCCTCGCCGGCCTTGATCTTCTCCTTCAAGGCCACCTCCTGCTCCTGGCGCCCGTCCAATCACCGAGTCAAGGTGGCTGAGTTTCAACTCAAGATCTGCGTTGGAGTCCTTGGCGGCGCTTGAGCTCCTTGCTCCTCTGAGACGGCCCCTGCAGCTACCGCCAAGAGTGTAGGCGTCCTTCTCGGCGCTCGTGCTTGAGTGCAGCAAGCTCCTCGCCGCTCTCCTTGAGATTGGCCTCCAGCTGCATCACCTTCTGCCTCCGGCTCCTTCTTGGCGGCCTCGGCAGCTGCGGCAGAATCCTTTGCTTCCTTGATAGCCCCGCCAAATGTTTGCTCGCGCGTGGAAAGATCCTCCTCATGGCTGTCAAGATTAACCTTCCGCTGCGCCAACTCGCCTTCCTGCGCGCAGACAGCTTCTCGGCAAAGAAGTCATTGCTCCTCTTAAGCCTTGACCTTCTCGAGGAGGAAGGCTTTGCGCTCCTCGGCGAAGTTGCTCCCGCTCCTCCGCCAAGGCCCGAAGAGCTTCTGGTTGAGGCCCCGGAGCTCCTCCATGGCAGCTTCTCGATGTCTGCTCCGCCTTCGCGACAAGTGCTTCCGGGATTCCAGCTTGGCTTGTCGAGGCGCGGTAGAGCGACAGCAGCCTTCCGCAGCAGCTCCTCCTCCTCGGACTTCGCCACGCTTTGCTGCTTAGTGCGCCGACCGGTGTCGATCCAATGAGGCGAGGAGCTCTTCATCGAAGGTTTCTCCTTCGGCCGGCGCCCTGGAGCTCGACGCCCATGGAAGCTTGATGAAGACGCCATCGCCGGCCTTCAAATAGGCGTCGGGCTGGGGCTCTTGAACTGTGGCTGCAGCAGCCGGAGGGATCGGCGGTCGGCGAAAGCGCCTGGCGCTCCTGCGGCCTCGGGGTCGTGGTCTGTCGCGGACCCTCGCCCGGCTTCTGCTGGCGGCAGCTTTTGGCGGCCTCTTCGGCCCGGCGGGCTCGTCGGCCTTGACTTCTTCTTGATGGCAGCGGGCGTCGTCCAAGATTGCCGTGGCGTCCTCCTCGCCGGGCGGCCTCGGTCTCCATTGGCTCTGTGGACGACCAGAAAATGAAGAAAAGTCAAGCAAATATTCAAAAAGAAAATCAGAAGAAGAAGAACACAAGGGAAGTTTTCAGGCAAGAAGATTACCTGTGCTAGGGTCCGCAGCCATGGTCTCCACCGCCAGGGGATCGCTGGTGCTGTCCCTTGCCGGAGAAATGCCCCTTGCCGGAGAACGCTCCCTTGCCGGGGAATCCTCCCTTGGCGGTGTAGTCGAGCAGATGGCATGTCAGGAGCGGCTTCAGGGCACTCCTGGTGGGGCTGCTCTGCTCCTACACAAATTAGCAGTCAGATATCAGCAAAGAAAGAGCATCCATGCACGCCGAACAGCAGGAAGTAAACCATATACTTTACGGCTGGGGGCTGCTTGTTGGGCTGCTTTGAGGAAGAGTTGCAGCGTCCGGCAAGGTGGTCTTGACGCGCCTCCTAACTGTGGATGGTTTTAAATCCTCGATGTCAATCACGGGGCCTTGGCTCTCTTCGACGCTCTACTGGGCCAACGTCACGAAAAGGAATGGGTTCAGAATGAAGCAAATTAGATACTGAGACAAAGCAACAAGTCAAGAACTACAAATGCTGCAAAGAATCTTACTCTTCTTCTTCCTCGCCGAGCTAAGCGCGGAGAGGTCAATTCTGGCCCGCCTCTAGTAATGACGAGGCGGAGGAGTAGTTTCCCTTGGTCGGTTGGCGGGAGGCGCAAGCGGTGGTCTGCGAAGGCCCCGCTCCAGCTTGCCGCGGGCGTGAGGTGGTGCTCCCGCGGCAACAGTGCTTGCCACGGTGGAGCGTCGTGCTTGCATGCGTGCTGCGGCTGTTGGCCCGCCTGCCGCCCGCCACGCTCTCCGGCCTCGAAGACGCCTTCTTGGTGGGGCTGGGGGGCTCGCGCCATGCAAGCTGTTTGAAGGTGGGGAGGAGGCGCCCTCGGCTGGCTCACTCGACTTCGGCTTCAGGCTCGGCAAGCTCCTCCTCGCCCGGCAAACTCCCTTCGCTCGACAAGGCTTGCCGCCTGCTGCCTCGCCTCCTCCACGGTGAAGACGACTTCGCCCGGCGGCAGCCTTGCTGCCGCCTCTTCCAGCCTGGTATGGCGCGCTGCATCTCATCGTCGGTGGTGTCGCGGGTGAGGCCCCTCACATTCATCGGGCGGACGGAATTTCTACTAGATTGTCAAAGAACTGCGCCAAGACGACGTCATCTGCGGGGCTCTTGCCAAGTTGGGACAATTCCATGCGAAGTCGCACAATGGCATCATTACGCGGATGCGGTCAAGCGAGGAATTGTTGCACAGCGGAACGACGCCCTCGGCAACCTAAACATTTCGGATGATCAGGATCGGGCTTGAACAGCTCCAAGAGCATCGCGTCAAGTTCCAAGACGGTGAAGTTGAAGTTGAGGCTTGGGCGCAGCCTCATGATATCTGCCGCATTCTGAAACTCCCAGGCGGGTCTCCTCCTCTCCTGCAAGGGGGCGATGCGTCGGCGAAGAAAGTCTGCGCCAACGGTGCCTACAATAAGCCCGGCAAGCCTGAGGCGCAGGATTCGGGTGACTGCAATCTTCAGCCTAGCGTCTTAGGGGCAGATTGCTCCAATCTTTACGCGCACTCTTCGGGGTTTAGTGGCGGTAAATGGCTCATGGTTCTCCTCGACAATCCAGCACCAATCCGCCTCCATTCCTCCCATTTGCTACCAAGCTCTCCCTCCAGATAGGCTTCCTTCTTGCCGACCCTCGAGATCCAAGCGATTCCTCCCAAGAAGAGGCTCCCTCTCTCAACTCGGGGTATAAAGAAGTGGCGGAAAAGGGCTACATTTGGATGGACTCGACAAAGTTTTAGCGAGATGTGCGAAAACTGCCATGGTCGAGAACAGCATTGGGGGTGAATTCAAGGAGGCGGAACCCGTGAGGTGTTCATGATGTCACAAAAAATTGAGAGAAAGCGGGCAGAGCCCGGCAGAGAAGAAGAGCGCCAAGAAGGATATCCGGTCGGAACCAGTTCGAAGCGATGGTAGGAGTACCTTCGTGCGTGGATCTTCAGCGTCTCCGTCGACCAGAAGAGGTAGTAGTTCTCCTCGGCTCCCTCGGCGAGCTGGGGGAAAGATTGCCGCTCATACGCAGCGCCGCAAGCCGCTGCGCCTGCCGGCCGACTTCACGGCCTTCCCTTGTCGACTTTGGAGCCATGGCGGAGGTGGTGAGGAGATCGGCGGCGTTGGTGATGCCGGTGGCGATGGGGGCGGGCGCTGCTCTCTTTCAGCCTTGGGAAGAAGGGGGGAGCAGCGGAGGTTTTCGAGATGGGACAAAGAATCTGGCGAGATGGGCGGCCTGCCCTGCTTCCCCCTTATAAAGAGGGAGGGGCGGACGTTCCCGTTATTCGAATAAAGAAACCACCCACGATCTCACCCACGATCTCTCACACGACGCCCGCATTCGGCAGCGTGCCGTTCGTGGAGGGCGTGGTGGGTCGAGTGAAACGGCGTGACCCAGGGCCGCGCGTGCCGTGCCTGTATTGGGCCCGGCCCAACAGCGCTTCGGCTGCCGTGTGTGGCCCAGGCCGGGGCTCCTGTCGGTGTACTAGAGTAGGGGTACCCTAGTATCCCGAACTTGTGCACGGCGGTGGCAGCCCTCCGCTGACAAGGCTTACCGGGTGACCACCAAGGTCCTCCGTGGTTCCTTTGGAGCCATTCAAGAACAAAGTATTCAAGCCAAGGAGACAAGGCCCGGCAAGAGGAGCTTTAGGAAGGCCACCCAAGGCACCTAGGGAGACAAGGCCCGGCAAGAGGAGCTTGCCGGGAAGGCCCGTGAGCGACAAGCTTCCGGACGGCGACAAGACAACAACCGGCAAAGGCGCTTGCATGCAGTCACTACCACTGTACTGCGCTCCGGCACATCCACTAATGTGTCGCATACAGGACCTTTCGGCGGCGTGTGGCGAGAGGCTGTGCAGCCAGCGGTGCGAGGTGGCAAGCGGCGCTGACAAGATTGCCATCGTGGCAAGCGGTGGCGCCCCCTGACGGTCTCTGTTTGCACTGTTAGGGCGACGTAGACGGGCATTTAATGCCTTTGTCCCCTGCCGTCAGGGTTAGGTATGATACCTTTGTGCCTCGTACAAGTAGCTGTACCAACCACTCCTTTTCCATTTTACCCTTGTCTACGTTGCCACTGCGGAGACCCCTTGAGCATATAAAAGGAGGCCCATGCGTTAGCGTGAAGGGGTTCCCACGCTCGGTCTCGTTAGCAGCTCGTGTGTACTGTAGCCCTCAAGCGCTCCCGAGCAAGAACTGAATACACCTAGACATGCAGCAGTAGGAGTGTTATCTCCCCGGAGAGCCCCGAAGCTGGGTAAACCTCTCGTGTGTGTCGCCTCGATCTGCTCTTCGTGCGACCTCCGCTCCCCGCCGAACCGAAAGGGGCTCGGTCCGCCGGCCCCATAGGTGTTCGTGGGTCAGATCAGCCTGCCCCGACAAAGCACTTCTCGAGGACAATACCACTTTCTCATGACAATATCTAAAAAGTAGAACAACACCAATAGATTTGACAAAGCTCAATCATATGGATGAAATCCGTGGGCGAGTACCAACCTTTGTCAGGAGGCTTATTGTGTAGAGCATACAGATCAAGCACTTCTCCGGAACCATCTGTTGTTATCTACTTTGGTTGCCATGCTTACTATATACTGCTCGATTAGTTTAATGTTTCCAACATCTTCCTGTGCAGTTCCACTAAAATATATGTTATCTTCAAAGAAGATCCCTGTTTGCACAAGTAGAGATAATTACATATTACATTAAGAGTGGCATCAAATAAGTGGCAAAACTATTGCTCGTTCTAGCCATAGCAATAAATTAAGATGCAAAACTATATCATTATTTGTGTCATCACAGTTCCAGTGCTTCATTACAGCACCAGGAGTTGATTTTTGTTTTTCTTCTGCTTGTTCTTCCCTTTCATCACTTGGTTCAATAACAGACAAGCTTCACCTTCAATGTAAGATTTGGCATGTCAATTAGGGAGCACAAGTATAGCACTAAATAACGACATTAATTTATTGATGAAAGTGGCAAAATACACGCAACAGTTGTGAAATATCCTTATCTTACCTCAATGGGATATTACGGTGCACATACAAATTGGAAGTCTTGTCTCCATTTGTGTAGTTCACTAAAATCAAGCAACATTACCGTATAAGTAGCACAACATATGAAAGCACACTGCACAATCATGTGAAAGAAGGCTAGTACTGACCTCTCATGACGCGGAATTCAAACAACTCACAAGAAGAAGATCTGAAACAAATTTGCCAACACGGATAGGAAGTCAGATCTTCTCTTGTGCAGTTCCACTAAGATCAAGCAATCAAGCAACGTTGTCGGTGTGACGTTTTGGTTGAACTGCACAAAACACTCTTAAAACAAAAGTGTTTTGTGCAGTGCAACAAAAGGTCGCTAGGTGAAGTAGATAACCATTTTACACAGAGGTGCAAAGGAAACAACTAGTGGTCAATAACGGTGGATGACACAGAAGCCAACAAAAAGAAGCATCTAACTTATCTAAATGGGAAAGAAAGCAAGACGGTAGCATTTCTCAATCGGTGGCATTGATTCGTATTAACAGAGATATTATATTAATAATAAAATTCGTTAAACATGTAATTTGCTTTTAACTGTGGCGTTGCATCAATTTTCCAGCGACATTATTAGAGGGTTTTTGTTTACAGGGACTTTTTGGTGTAGGGACTAAAAAAGTCCCTTTTAGTCCCATCTAAACCAAACAGGAGGGACTTTTAGGGACTAAAAGTGGGCATTTGGGACTAAAGAAAGAAGACCCTGAGGGAGAGTCTTTTGGGACTTTTTCCAACAGTTGCCCCTACCCCGCATCGCACCTTATCTCTATTAGTTCATTACTAAGGGTAACACGGTCTTTTAGCATGTCATTTAATAACCTCTAGTCCATGTTTAGAACCTGGAACTAAGCAGGTAGGGACTAGGGACTTTTTAGTTGGGACTAAAAAAAGTCCTAGGACTTTTTAACCAAATAGGGCCTTAGATTAACAACAACTAAAGAGTTGCATGGGACAGTGGATGCACCAACACCATGCGCATCTACCGATGTATAAAGGGGTGATGCATAGTCTGTTGCAACAAAAAACAAACAACCAAGGAGCATATTTGAGTTGGTCCCAGTTTTGTTATCTTTAGACACCTTTCCCTATGTGAGGGCAGCAAATCTAGTCATGCTCAAACTCTACAGCCTTGTCCCCCAAAACAAAAATATCAGTTCATTACAGATGTGCGTACTGCGTTTGTCATTGTTTTCCCTTTTCGACCAACGTAGGTGCTGGATAGCCAGTCAGTACTATTTTCCCCCTTCCTTTCCTCTTTGAACCATGTCCCAGATTCATGCTACCCACTACGTCCCCCCTTCCTTTCCTCTTTGAACCACGTCATAGATTCATGCTATACAACTTTCCCCACTACTTTCCTGTTTGATCCAACACCTAGATTCGAGTGCAAAAGCGGAAAAACCCCACATGCAGCTATATCAATGCATGTGGAATAAGTAAATTATACCTTAAGGTTCTCGGGGTGTGGCTCAATGGGCGGCTGGAGGCCGATCTGCCCACACTATGTACGATAGCAAGGAAGAAGGGGTCAGAGGCCCTCCCGCGCCGCCACTGGGTGAAAGAGAATAGCTGCGCTGGTAGTGGATTCCCTCCCTCGCCGATGGCGACAGCGTTAAGCCTCCTTCCCTTCCCAGCGGACGGATCCTGCCGGCTCTTTGACCAGCAGTGAGGGGAGAGAGAGAGAGAGGGAGAGCGAGAGGCCAACGAACTCTTGTTTAGATCTGGAGAGGGTGAGAGAGTGTGAAGAGAGCAACTACAAGCATTGAGGCTCCAACGTGTATATATATAGTGGAGAGAGAGTGTGAAGAGTGCAAACCCTAGAAAACAAGCGCCGAGGCTGCAGCGTATATAGATGGAGTGGTTTTCTTTTTCTCTCCATAATTTTTTTTAAATTGTGCACGAAACGGAACTCTTTATTTAACATAGTGAAGAAAAATACTAGGGGCAATGCTAATACGTGAAGAAAATTTAACGCTCGAAGGAGTCAACTCGCAATTAATGCTCCACGCCTCCCAGTTACACTTACTAACGTTCACGTGTGGTACACGGCCCTCCAAAGTGAACAACAACTGAACCACACACGGTCAAAATATCGGAAAGGTGGGCTGCACCATCCTCCAATTTTAAATATTTTGGGCACTTGTATTCGGCCTAAGTCAGTGTGCCACCGTATGTACTAAGGGTTACAGCGGGTGCTAAGAAACTAGGGAGTATTGAGAGTAATTGCCATGGCGTTTATTTGTAGGGTCACTTGCAAATTGTGAAACTCTATTCTCCTCTTATTTAGTGGATGAGGCAAATCTTTTGCCTCCGTTTCGGAAAAATAAACGAGAAATTCAATTTTAATTATTTAGTTTGTACACTTTGCTCTCTTCCAATAATTTTGGGCACTTGTATTCGACCTAAGTCAGTGTGCCACCGTATCTCGTACTACTCCCTTCGTCTAGGTGTAAGTCAGGTTAGAAGGTGTAGCGGGACAAAGGTGCAAGCAGATTGTAGGAGAAGGAGAAACTTGACCGGTCCTTCCTCCAATCAAAGCCCTGATTTCTGTTTCTAAACGCAACAATTAATCACAACAATTAAGAGATGCAGTTTTAGCTACCATTTAGGGCCACGTATTAACTCGCATGCAAGCCGACTTTGATTTCTTGACTGATCAACGCGTAGTTGCGCTCCATGCATTGGGTTTCTGGGGGAGATAACAAGGCAGAGTAAGTAACAACGCTCGCTAGCAACAAGGCTTGGAGGGGTTTGAGATGCAAAGTTAATGGACAACGCCTAAACATTTTGGGAATATCTGATTTTCGTAAGATGACTTAACACCTAGACGTAGGGAGTACTTCTCCTCAGTCCAGGTTTGATGGAATATTCGTCACCTCTTCTCTTCTTGTACGTACTCCATTTGTATCTCACTTCCTGTGGCTTCGCACTCGCACGATATTCCTATTCTATGAACCTGTCTATGTGTGTGCGTGCGTGTGTGTGTGTGTTGTGTGTGTTAGAGAGAGGGACACATTGACCTACTCCTACAGAGAGATGGTGTGTAGTGTACGGTTTAGCCGCGAGAGTCGGTGCATCCTCTTGTTTCCGGGTGTCCGGTCGAGACAGCTGCCACGCCCGCTCCTGACCAGCCTGGCCCACCCAAAGCCCCTCCATCGCCAAGGCCTTCCGCCTGAAACAGTCAGCCCGCTCCAAAGAATCGGTGCGCATTCATGCCCGGGCAGAGCGGACGTGACCTCTCACCGGGCGCTGTGTTGAAGGGAGAAGCGGATTCAAGAGTGATGGTTGCTTCGTCCATCCTACTTACTGCTGGGTCTATGTGATTTGACGGCTCATTGGTCATTATTACTGAGGTGGTACGACTGCTGGATATCCCACGTCTCGGCGAAAGGAGGTACTAGATTAAAATTTTCTCCATTCTTACAGCGGAGGAGTGCGAAAGCAGTGAAAACACACAGGCTCACTGATTACATGGCCCACCTCACACTATCACCATATTTTCTGGACACCGTGCGACACCTATCTCTTTACATAGTAGTATAGTACGTACTGTAATTTCTCAGCGAGATAAATTTGTACAATGCTATGAAGCTTTCAGCTTCTGTTTCATGTATCTTGCGTCCAAGGTTGCCCCGTTGCAACATTTCATCAAATACAAAGTTGCATCTCAATGATTGACAGATCATAGCCAATATGTACTCCATCCGTTCCAAAATAAGTGTCTCAACTTTATGCAACTTTAGTACAAAGTTGTACTACTACTAAAGTTGACACTTATTTTGGAACAGAGACAACTAAATAAAAAAACGATCCATGCAGTCCCTAGAATTTGAACCCTGAACCCTAACCAGGCTTTAATTTGCTGGCAACGTTGAAGCTTCCAAAGAAATGAAGTTTGCAACCCTTTGACCATTAGATCATTTTGTGCAGTTCCACTAAAATCGAGATGAGCATCCCTGTGGCAAAGAAATTGAAGAAGCGTGATTAGAATAAGATTACTGGGACTAGTTGATAAGATATAAACTCATCACAAATACAGTAGAAGCCAGTAGAGGTATGTGCGGGGCAAAGAAGTAGAGAAATATCCACATGGAGCGATGTGGGCAACTGGGGCAGTGGTGCAAGCCGGCTATAAGGAGGTTGTACCAGAGGGATGTCGGGACGTAGCTCAACCTAGAGGAGGGCGGCGGGAGGCGGCAAACGCCCACGTCGCGGCAGTGAGCAAGGGACGAAGGCAACCTCACCGGCTTTGTGAGAGAGAATGGCGGGGACCCCTGATCGGGATGTGCCGACAGTGGGTTTTCATCGTCGGCGATGGTGACCGCATCTACACAAAGCATCCACCCCTTCCCCCGGCGGACGTGATCCGCCCGGATGTTAGAGATGTGGCCACAGTTGCTTTGTGCGAGAGAGTGTGGAGAGAGCAACCCCAACAAGCAACCGTGTAGGCTCGTCCTGGCTATGTATATAGTGGAGCGGTTTCCTTTTCTCTCCATATGAACCTATTTATATTGCGTACATGCCACTGAAGAAAAAAAAACTTTATTTATAATGGCGCGACACCGTTCATGCGTGGTTCCCGATCCTCCATTATTTATAAGTGAGTAACTACTACTAGACACGTCAAATTATCACGTGGGCTGCATCATCTTACGGAAATGAGCTCCACCGTGTCACGTGTGTGGTTGCGGAAGATGCAAAAGACGCAAAGAGTGCTACTAGTACTACGTGCGTGGGTGCGTGCACCTCTTCTCTTCGAGCATGGTTATTGAAAGTATAGCTCACTACTGTACCACGCGGTTATTATATATGGGCAAAGAGTATAGGCAATAAAAATGACTAATAAGCCATCAAATCACGAGGCCCGCCTTTCTCTATGTTTGACCGAGGAAGCAGCCATCATTTCACTCCTTGTTGAATATCCATCCGCTGATACCTCCGCAAATAAATAAAAATCCGTTTCTACCTCTGCAACATGGTTAATAATATAGCCATGTCAATCACGATCTAGAAATATCATTCACTGATACAATAGGGCTGGATCTAAGGCTGGTGATTTTTTTTACTTTGTCTTTCTCTTCTTGTCTCATTTACTCATTTTACACAGGAGCATGTGTAGAGGATGGCTATTCCTTTCGATGGGACTTCTTCATGGGTTTTCAGACTAAGCAGCTCCGAATTATGCCCGCTGCCTGCTATCTCTTGAGCTTGCGTTGGATTTCCTTGAAGAGGAAAGGTGATGCAGCATAGTAGCGTAAGTATTTCCCTCAGTTTTTGAGAACCAAGGTATCAATCCAGTAGGAGACTACGCGCGAGTCCCTCGTACCTACACAAAGCAAATAACTCCTCGCAACAACGCGAATAGGGGTTGTCAATCCCTTCACGGTCACTTACATTTAGAGTGAGATCGATAGAGATGATAGATAATATTTTTTGGTATAAAGATGCAAAGTAAAATAAAAGGTAAAGTAAAAAGCAAAGCAATAATAAAGCATAGGAAGATTAATATGATGAGAATAGACCGGGGCCTGTGGCGCCCCGATTCAATCATACACTAATTATGCACGCAAATGTGTACGATCAAGATCAGGGACCCACGGGAAGATATCACAACACAACTCTAAAACATAAAGAAGTCATACAAGCATCATATTACAAGCCAGGGGCCTCGAGGGCTCGAATACAAGTGCTCGATCATAGACGAGTCAGTGGAAGCAACAATATCTGAGTACAGACATAAGTAAACAAGTTTGCCTTAAGAAGGCTAGCACAAAGCGGGATACAGATCGAAGAGGCGCAGGCCTCCTGCAGGATCCTCCTAACTACTCCAGTCGTCCTCAGCGGGCTGCACGTAGTAGTAGGCACCTCCGGTGTAGTAGTCGTCATCGACGGTGGCGTCCTCGCTCTGGGCTCCATCGTCTCAGTCGCAGCAACCCGAGTAGAGATAGGGGAAAAGGGGAACAAGGCAACCGTGAGTACTCATCCAAAGTACTCGCAAGCAAGGAGCTACACTATATATGCATGGATATATGTGTAAAGGGCCATATCAGTGGACCGAATCGCAGAATGCCGAGAATAAGAGGGGATATCTAATCTCGTCAAGACTACGCTTCGCAGCCTCCGGTCTTGCAACATGTAGAAGAGAGCAGATGAAGTCCTCCAAGTAGCATCACATAGCAATAATCCTACCCGGCGATCCCTCCTCGTAACCACGAGAGAGAGCGACCACCGGGTTGTATCCGCACTTGGAAGGGTGTGTTTTATTAAGTATCCGGTTCTAGTTGTCATAAGGTCAAGGTACAACTCAAGTCGTCACATTACCGAAGATCACGGCTATTCGAATAGATTAAACTTCCTAGGGGTGCACCACATAACCCAACACGCTTGATCCCATTTGGCCGGACACACTTTCCGGGTCATGCCCGCCGCGGAAGATCAACACGCCGCAGCCCCACCTAGGCACAACAGAGAGGACAAAGACGCCGGTCTAAACCTAAGCGCACAGAGGTCTGGGCCCATCGCCCTTAGCACACACCTGCACGTTGCGTCTGTGACGGAAGCAGAACCCTAGCCTACAGCGTTCCGGTCCCAATCCGGTAGCGCCACTTTCGATCGGCCGACGTCACGAAGTGCTTCGGCTGATACCACGACGTCGGGATACCCATAACTACTCCCGCGTAGATGGTTAGTGCGTATAGACCAAATGGCCAGACTCAGATCAAATACCAAGATCTCGTTAAGCGTGTTAAGTATCCGCGAACGCCGACCAGGGCCAGGCCCACCTCTCACCCAGGTAGTCTCAACCTGCCCTGTCGCTCCGCCACAAAGTAACAATCGGGGGCCGTCGGGAACCTGTGCCCACCTCTACGGGATGGAGCCACCCGTCCTTTCACCCCCATCTCCGAACAGTACCACGGTAATGTAATAGTGTAAAGTATATAGTATATGCCCGTGATCACCTCCTAAGTGATCACAGCCCAAAGAGTATAGCATGGCGACGGACAAGAATGTAGGGCCAGCGATGGAGCACTAGCATCCTATACTAAGCGAGAGGATAGCGGTAAAGGTAACAACAAGAGTAGCAAGGACAGGCTATGCACGGCGGATAGGATTAGCGAAAGCGATAACATGCTACACTACTCTAATGCAAGCGGTATAGAGAAGAGTAGGCGATATCTCGTGATCAAAGGGGGATTGCTGGTTACTCCGGCAAGAGAAGGGTTTGTCGTCGATGTAGTCGTACTTTCGGTGGCATCGGCGCGGTCTCGGGGTCTACCGGGAAGAAGAGGGGAAGAAACGAAGAACACGGAGCCAACAAAGTATCACAAACAAAACGAGGCAATACGCGGTGCTAGGTGTGCCCTAACGCGGTAGTAGGTGATACCGACGAAGGGGGAAAGCATCCGGGAAAGTATTCCCGGTGTTTCGCGTTTTCGGACAGATGAACCGGAGGGGGAAAGTTGCGTGTTTGATATGTTAGGGGTGTGTGGTGGACGAACGGGCTGCGTATCCGAGTTCGCCTCGATGCGTTCGAGCAACTTTCATGTTGAAAATATTTTAATCCGAGTTACGGATTAAAAGATATGATTTTCTAAAGATTTTATTAATTTCTGGAATTTAATTAATTCGAAAAACAGATTAATGACATCAGCATGATGTCATGCTAACATCAGCAGTCAACAGAGTTGACTTGGTCAACCTGACCAGTGGGTCCAGTGGGACCTACCTGTCATACACTGTTTAGGTTAATTACAGGTTAGTTAATTTAATTACTATTTAATTAACCTAACAAGTTAATTAAATTAATTAAACCGGATTAATTAACTTAATTAATTCATTAGATAATTAATTAATTAATAATTAATTTTATTAAATCATTTTTATTTTTATTTATTATTTTATTTTTAATTCTCTTTTTTAACGTTCGGGGCGGGCCCTGCAGTCGATGTACAGAGGCCTTAGTGGGTTTGGGTCCAGCGGGTGCGGGTGCGGGCGTGGGCGCCCGTGCGGTTCGGATGGTAGCGGGCGACGAGCGCCAGCCCGTATGAGCGCCGCCTGCCAACATGGGGACGGCGAGGCAGGCATCGCCGCCACACAAAACGGCCGCAGCACGGGAAGGAAGGGGTCGGCCATGGCGTAGCAGCGCGGGCAGGTGGCAAGGCAGGGGAGACAAGCGGTCGCGGTGGCGCGACGAGGTGTCACAAGACACGCGGGGCGACCGCATGCGGGCGCGCACTGGTTGCCGCAGGGGGCAGAGGGGCACCGGGGAGGCGTGGTCCCGGGCGCAGCGAGGGCGGGTGGTGCGGCAACGAACGGAGCAAGGGGGGTTTCGGGGCGAGGCCTGGCGAGGTCAGGCAGGAGAGCAGGTGGGCTTGAGGGCGCGGCCATGGGCGCCGGGGAGGGGCGGCCGACGTGGTGAGCGGGGCGGGCTTGGTGAGGACGGCGGACGCGGTGAGCTTAACGAGGGAGAGGGAGGAGCTCACGGTGGGGAGTAGGGACTAGGGCGGTGGGGCTCGGGAGGTCGACGTGGACGACGCTGAGACGGGAAGTCCGTGGCGTCCGGACGGCTTCGGGCGACGGGTCGGGTCGAGACGGCGATGGCGAAGCGACGTCGGGGGGTTAGCCGACGGCGGGCAATGGCGCCGTGATGCGTCGGGAGGCAGCGATGGTTCGGGCCCGATCCCGATTGGATCGGGGAAGGAGTGGGGCGAGAGGAGAGGTGGGGATCGTGCGGGTGAGTGGGGTGTGAGGCTAGGGTTCGGTCGGGGGTGGGGTTAAGGGGCCATGGGGTGGGCGGCTGGCCGGGCTTGGCCCAGTCGGGCCGGGGCTCTTGGTAGGAGCCCCGGAGGGGGGGGTTCTTTCCTTTTCTTTCTATTTATTCTTTTTAGTTCCTATTTGTTTTATTTTAGTTTCCAAAAATACAAAAGTGGCACCTAAAATATTGTTACAACTTATGCCACTGCCACAAACCGTTTAGCACTAAAATAAAATAGTTTTAAATTGTTTATTATTTTAAAGCATTTGAATAATTGTTTTGTCACTATTTATTTATGATAGTGCATTTAAACGCATTATAAAAGTGTGGTTTCTCCACCATTATTACATAGGATTTATTTGGCCCAGCTTGAACATTTTAGTTTTAATGTTTGAAAACTTTTGATGTTTGCATTTAATTCAAATTTGAACTTGGACCGGTTTCGAACTAACGTGTGGCTAGCAACAGTAATCGTGGTGACGTGGCACCATTAGCAGAGGTTTACTGTAGCTTGATTATCCGGGCGTCACAGGGCCATAGATTTCACTAGTGGCTTCTCTCAAGAGCATAAGTATTCTACGGTGGGTGAACAAATTACTGTTGAGCAATTGACAGAATTGAGCATAGTTATGAGAATATCTAGGTATGATCATGTATATAGGCATCACGTCCGAGACAAGTAGACCGACTCTTGCACGCATCTACTACTATTACTCCACTCATCGACCGCTATCCAAAGATGCATCTAGAGTATTAAGTTCAAGAAAACAGAGTAACGCCTTAAGCAAGATGACATGATGTAGAGGGATAAATTCATGCAATATGATAAAACCCCATCTTTTTATCCTCGATGGCAACAATACAATACGTGCCTTGCTGCCCCTACTATCACTGGGAAAGGACATCGCAAGATTGAACCCAAAGCTAAGCACTTCTCCCATTGCAAGAAAAACCAATCTAGTAGGCCAAACCAAACTGATAATTCGAAGAAACTTGCAAAGATAACCAATCATACATAAAAGAATTCAAAGAAGATTTAAATATTGTTCATAGATAATCTTGATCATAAACCCACAATTCACCGGTCTCAACAAACACACCGCAAAAATAAGATTACATCGAATAGATCTCCACGAGAGAGGGGGAGAACATTGTATTGAGATCCAAAAATAGAGAAGAATCCATATAGCTACTAAATATGGACCCGGAGGCCTGAGCTAAACTAATCACACTTCATCGTAGGGGCTATGATGATGTAGAAGCCCTCTGTGGTGGATTCCTTCCCATGGAGCTCGAACAGGCCCCAAGATGGGATCTCGTGGATACGAGAAAGTTGCGGCAGTGGAATTAGGTTTTTGGCTCCGTATCTAATCGTTTGGGGGTACGTAGGTATATATAGGAGGAATGAGTACGTCAGTGGAGCTTTGTGGGGCCCACGAGGGTGGGGGCGCGCCCCCCTACCTCGGGCCCACCTTGTGGCTTTCTTGACGTAGGGTCCAAGTCTCCTGGATCATATTCGGTGAGAAAATCACGTTCCCGAAGGCTTCATTCTGTTTGGACTCCGTTTGATATTCCGTTTCTTCGAAACACTGAAATAGGCAAAAACAAAGAATTCGGTTGGGCCTCCGGTTAATAGGTTAGTCCCAAAAATAATATAAAAGTGGAAAATAAAGCCCAATATTGTCCAAAACAGTAGATAATATAGCATGGAGCGATCAAAATTATAGATACGTTGGAGACGTATCAGGCATCTAAGCTTAATTCCTACTCGTCCTCTAGTAGGTAAATGATAAAAAAGAATTTTTGATGCGGAGTGCTACTTGGCATAATTTCAATGTAATTCTTCTTAATTGTGGTATGAATATTCAGATCCGAAAGATTCAAGACAAAAGTTCATATTAACATAAAAATAAAAATACTTCAAGCATACTAACAAAGCAATCATGTCTTCTCAAAATAACATGGCCAAAGAAAGTTATCCCTACAAAATCATATAGTCTGGCTATGCTCTATCTTCACCACACAAAGTATTTAAATCATGCACAACCCCGATGACAAGCCAAGCAATTTTTTCATACTTTTGACATTCTCAAAACTTTTTTCAATCTTCACGCAATACATGAGCGTGAGCCATGGATATAGCACTATATGTGGAATAGAATGGTGGTTGTGGAGTAGACAAAAAGAGGGGAAGATAGTCTCACATCAACTAGGCGTATCAACGGGCTATGGATATGCCCATTAATAGATATCAATGTGAGTGAGTAGGGATTTCCATGCAACGGATGCACTAGAGCTATAAGTATATGAAAGCTCAATAAAAGAAACTAAGTGGGTGTGCATCCAACTCGCTTGCTCACGAAGACCTAGTGCATTTTGTGGAAGCCCATCATTGGAATATACAAGCCAAGTTCTATAATGAAAGATTCCCACTAGTATATGAAAGTGACAAAATGAGAGACTCTCTATCATGAAGATCATGGTGCTACTTTGAAGCACAAGTGTGGTAAAAGGATAGTAACATTGTCCCTTCTCTCTTTTTCTCTCATCATTTTTTTATTTTTTTTATTTTTTTATTCAGGCCTTTTCTCTTTTTTATGGCCTCTTTTTTCGTCCGGAGTCTCATCCCGACTTGTGGGAGAATCATAGTTTCCATCATCCTTTCCTCACTTGGGACAATGCTCTAAAAATGATGATCATCACACTTTTATTTTTCTTACAACTCGATACTTAGAACAAAATATGACTCTATATGAATGCCTCCGGTGGTGTATCGGGATATGCAATGAATCAAGAGTGACATGTATGAAAGAATTATGAACGGTGGCTTTGCAACAAATACGATGTCAACTACATGATCATGCTAAGCAATATGACAATTATGGAGCGTGTCATAATAAACGGAACGGTGGAATGTTGCATGGCAATATATCTCGGAATGGCTATGGAAATGCCATGATCGGTAGGTATGGTGGCTGTTTTGAGGAAGGTATATGGTGGGTGTATGATACCGGCGAAAAGTGTGCGGTATTAGAGAGGCTAGCAATGGTGGAAGGATGAGAAAAGTGTGTATAATCCATGGACTCAACATTAGTCATAAAGAACTCATATACTTATTGCAAAAATCTACAAGTTTATCAAAGCAAAGTATTACGCGCATGCTCCTAGGGGGATAGATTGGTAGGAAAAGACCATCGCTCGTCCCCGACCGCCACTCATAAGGAATACAATCAATACAGAGTAACGCCTTAAGCAAGATGACATGATGTAGAGGGATAAATTCATGCAATATGATAAAAACCCCATCTTGTTATCCTCGATGGCAACAATACAATACGTGCCTTGCTGCCCTCATCACACTGGGAAAGGACACCGCAAGATTGAACCCAAAGCTAAGCACTTCTCCCATTGCAAGAAAAACCAATCTAGTAGGCCAAACCAAACCGATAATTCGAAGAGACTTGCAAAGATAACTAATCATACATAAAGAATTCAGAGAAGATTCAAATATTGTTCAAAGATAATCTTGATCATAAACCCACAATTAATCGGTCTCAACAAACACACCGCAAAAAGAAGATTACATCGAATAGATCTCCACGAGAGAGGGGTAGAACATTGTATTGAGATCCAAAAAGAGAGAAGAAGCCATCTAGCTACTAACTATGGACCCGAAGGTCTGAGGTAAACTACTCACACTTCATCGGAGGGTCTATGATGATGTAGAAGCCCTCCATGGTGGATTCCCCTTCCGGCGGAGCTCCGGAACATGCCCCAAGATGGGATCTCATGGATACAGAAAGTTGCGACGGTGGAATTAGGTTTTTGGCTCCGTGTCTGATCGTTTGGGGGTACGTAGGTATATATAGGAGGAAGGAGTACGTCGGTGGAGCTTCATGGGTCCCACGAGGGTGGGGGCGGCGCTGGGGGGTAGGCGCGCCTCACCGCAAGGCCCACCTCTTGGCTTTCTTGACGAGGGTCCAAGTCTCTGGATCATATTCGGTGAGAAAATCACGTTCCCGAAGGTTTCATTCCGTTTGGACTCCGTTTGATATTCCGCTTTCTTGAAACACTTGAAATAGGCAAAAACCAGCAATTACGGGTTGGGCCTCCGGTTAATAGGTTAGTCCCAAAAATAATATAAAAGTGGAAAATAAAGCCCAATATTGTCCAAAACAGTAGATAATATAGCATGGAGCAATCAAAAATTATAGATACGTTGGAGACATATCACTGCCCACCACTCTGAATCGTGCCATCTATGATAGGGATTACTCCCATTGCAACAATGAGGTCCACTAGGTCTAGCACCTCCTGTAAGAAGAGACTGTCACGCAAAACATACATCTTGTTGCCTTGTTCCTCATACTGTACGTACCACTGGTACATACTACTAGTACTACTACTCCTCGTTCTCCTATAAACCTTGCGCTTGGCATCTCCAAAATATTAACCTTCGCTTGGCTCTTCGCCTCTTCGGGGTCGAGCAATAATGGTACTGTAGTATATATCGTTCTGGCTATCTGAGACCGAATGAATTGCTGGACGTCCACCACGTGGGCATGGGTCGAGCGAGGGTCGAGGGGCGAGGGGAGAGGGAGAGTGTGTACTATTATGTCCATTTCAATATGGACTACATACGGAGCAAAATGAGTGAATCTACACTCTAAAATACGTCTATATACATCAGTGTTTGGAGTATGTACTAGTAGTTCATATTGAAATCTACTAAAAGACATATATTTTAAACAATATGATAATCTCTCTAACCAAGGTAGGGACGAGGAGTAAACGAAGGGAGTAGTAAAATTTTCTCCTCATCGTGCGAGTCACCGCGTGCGTGGGCGAGGGAGCGGGCGTAAAGCATAGTAAGCAAGCTTAACCTCGTCCTGCGAGCCACCATGCCCGTGGGCGGGGGAGACGGCGTACTAAGCAAGCTACTCCTCATTCTGCGAGTTGTCGGGACACATCAAAATTAATACGTATAGACCATCTCAGTGTATAGATCCTTGCCTCTAGGTAGGCCCCACATGGTTTGCCTCATTTTTAACATAACGCGTCAAGTCGCAATTTATTTGTTCACCTGTGGTACACAATCCTCCATCAAGTGGAAAACCAGTACACGTGTCAAATTACCACGCGGGCTGCCTTTTCATACAGAAATGAGCTCCACCGTGTACCCGCGCGGGTGTGGTTGGGAAAGAGACGGGAGTACGTGGGCCATGCGTGCACCTCTTCTCTTCGTGCATGTCCCCCACCTACATGGGTGTGTGTGAGAGAGATACAAACCTAGACAGATGGCGTGTGCATTCGTGATTGTTTTTTGTTGGGGGGGGGTGTGATTTCGTGAATGTATTTGTGGGAATATGTGTCGATGATATCTCAAACAAAATTTTGA
This sequence comes from Aegilops bicornis, assembly GCA_021605145.1. NCBI lineage: Eukaryota > Viridiplantae > Streptophyta > Magnoliopsida > Poales > Poaceae > Aegilops > Aegilops bicornis. The sequence continues at coordinate 345,666,162 of CM038673.1, read as the reverse complement.
CACATGCAATGTGTGTGAAATAGAGGCCTATCTATATCATATATAGAGGGGGCGATCCACGAGAAGAGAGGGAGGGGTCATAGATATCGATAGAGTCAAAGAGAGAATCAAGTGGGTGGGTGCGAGATCGATGAAGAGAGCCATCGAAATTGTGTGTGTGCAAGTCAAAGATATAGGGCGACTGACCTACCGGAACGTCAGAGGGCACAGGGAAAGTTTGTGTGTGGCAGGGAGACATGACTAGAGCGCTCGATGTATCGGTGTGTGGGCAGGGGGGGGAGGCAGAGACCTAACTAGAGAGGTAGATCGACTCGTATATGTGTTGAGAAGGAGAGACCCATCTATGTCTTGAGGGAGATCGGTCGACATCCATACATAAGTGAAGGACGAGAAATAGGTTGGGACAGAGAGAGAGAGAGGAGAGAGGGAGAGGGGTAGAGTGTTGGATGGGTGATGGAGTTGCTTCTCGAAGATGGTGGGAGAGGCCTACTAGACAAACTGAGGGTAGAACTGCAATATTATCAATAAGAGTGGGGATGTGTTTCTGTGTGTGTGTGTGTGTGTGTGTGTGATAGGTGTGTCGGGACGCATGCATGGATGATGAAGGGGGACCATGTGTTTGGTAAGCAGACCTAACTAGATCGGCAGATCAATTGTTGTTTGTTGGAGGAAGCGAGAGACATAACTAATGAGGTAGTTCCATCGACGCGTGCGAAAAATGAGTTATAACGACCTAGCTAGCTATATGTATAGTGGGAGATCGGTCGGTGTACATCCATTTGTTAGAGGCAAATAAGGCCAAGCGAGACAGATAGACGAAGAGAATGGAGCTAGGAGGTGGTGCGAGAGGCTTACTAGCTAGATAGGGGGAGGAGTGCGCGATTTTGAGATCAATGAAAAGAGGGGCGAGAGTTTACACGTGTGTGGGACCGTATGAGAGACACGAGGCATGGACACAGAAAGGAGGAGATGGAAGGCGCGTGTGTATGTTGTGGGCAGACATCCCTAGAGAGGTTTATCGATCGGCGTGTGTCGGAAAGGAGTTGTGGAGACCGTGGGAGAACGACCTAAAGAAAAAAATGAATGTGCGTGATGGATAGAATGCTGAGGGAGGGGGAGGGCGAGGAGGGTGCGTGCATGTGTAAGAGAAAGTTAGTGCTAGCTACAAAGGTTAGAGGATTGTGTGGGTGTAAGAGACTAACAAAGATCATAATTCGATATGAAAGTGGATTCATATATTTGAATAGGAGATCATAGTGTTATAAACATATGCATGCATGATTATAGCGGTGATACGCATGGTGTGGTTTTGGACATGTTATACCATAACGTGATAATGCGTGGTGTTTGCAACTCACAGCTAAATATCGAACAATCTAAACCATACTATACATCGAACAATCTCACATTTTATTTGAATTTGTGATAATGTGTGGCATTGGCAGCTCACAAATAAATATCGAACAATCTAAACCATACTATATATCGAACAATCTCACATTTTATTTGAATTTGTGGTAATGTGTGGCGTTCGCAACTCACATCTAAATACTTGTAGGCGTAGGGTGCGGGGCACCATACATTATGTGATAAACACATTATACATATGAGACATGGTTTAGATTATGAAGATCTAGCTAGAGCTTGAAATGTACTGTGATTTAAAATCAACATAAAGTGGATTCAAAAAATCGAGTTCGAGTTCATATAGTACACATAGTTCATATCTAACTCGACAGTAATCATGTGGTGTGCTGTGAAGATAATACACAAACGATGGTTTACCTTGATAATAATGATGATTGTAGATCTTATTAAAATAGAGAAATAGATTCAAATGGTTTCACTTCACAACAATCATGATCGTAGATCTTATTCAAATAGAGAAACGAATTCAAATTTAGTTCATATTGAAGCGGTAGTATATACGTTTCGAATGCACTAAAGCGTTCATTTGAGTAGCAGGTTGCATGCATTATACACGTAGCGAAATATTTTAATTGAACATAACGTGAATTCAAAGATTTGAATGGCATTTGTAGTGCAAATTGATTTGGTACAATACACGGGATTAGACTCTCTTGTGTAGTGTGAATTAATTTCTTTTTGTTTTTTCATCGACGGAAGTGCGAATTGATTTGGTACAGTACACGTAGGCTTGTCCGGAAATTTCAACCCGTGCCTTGTTACCCCGAAATATTTAAGATGTATCTTTGTCTCGTTGTGCTCCGAAAACTCCCTCCATCTCAGCCCGTGCCTTGCTATCCTAAAATTACAACGCGCGCGAAAACTCCCACCTCCTGCGAAATCCCGACACGTGAAATGCCCGTGATACCCCTGAACCAAAAGAACCGCCTAGCTCAAATCGGTGGGGGTACTTTCATAACTTACCCCGCATTTCGGACAAGTGCGTCCCTAAGCCATGGTTCCCCCTCCCATCCCATCTACCCACCCATTCGTACACCGCGGCCGCGAAAACCCGCGAAGCCCCACACCCTCCTCCGCCCGCCACCCAGCCGGAGCCTCTTCCCCGACAACATCGTCCACAGCAACACCTCGACGTCCCTCATCCACCGTACTGGATGAGGATCCGTCGTCGATCTCGTCATCCTGCCGGTTCAGCCACCCCGTCCTCTGCCTCGAAGGAGCTGCCCCGATTTTCCCCTCGTGTTTCGTGCCACCTCCATTCCCACACCGCCGTCATCACCTGCACCACTTGAGGAGCATCATCATCACCGTTTCCTCGGATGAATATGAGGCCTAATCGGCGCCACCAAAGAGGTTCTACACTAATCGCCGCATTTTCTTCTTGATTCGATCTCACGGTGCTGCCGGCGCTCGGTCCCGAGCCGACATGGCGCGGCTCCATCCATGGCGGCGTTGCCGGCCACTTCCTCCACGATGTCGCTCCCTCGGCGGCGACATCCACATAAGTAGGAGCTGCTACTGCTTTGGCTCTCGCTCGGGCTGCTGCTCTGCTCTTGCTCTCGATCCCCTGCCTGGTCTGCTCTTGCTCTTGCTCTTGCTGCTACTCTCATTCTTGCTCTTGCTTATGCTGCTGCTCTCGCTCTTGCTCTTACTTGCGTTGCTGCTCTACTCTTTGCGCGCGCTGCTACTGCATGAGTAGTAGATCCTGCTCTCCCTCGAGCCCATGCAGCTGCTACCCGAGATGCTGCGACACGACCAGCTGCCCCGGCTCTCGCACGCGCTGCTGCTCCGGGTGCTACTGCTGCTACTAGTGTGTTCAGTTTCGACAGTAAAATTCAGTTTCGACAGCAAAATTCAGTTTCAACAGTTAAATTCAGTTTCGACAGTTAAATTCAGTTTCAACAGTTAAGTTCAGAGATGAGCGGCTGATGTATTTTACATCTAGCACTTTGTGCTTGTGTATTTTACGTCATCTATTGGAGATGCTATTAGAATTCCACTCAGGTTAACATTGTCTCTCTTGTCCTGCTTCAGCCACACCGTCGTACAACTCACCGGAGCTGCTCCAACGACGAAACCCTCCATCACAGAGGAGCAGTACCCCGGGCTCCATCTCCAGATGCCTAAGATCTTCTTCCCCTCCTCCGACACCCAAATCAGCTGGAGCATCCTCACCGACCAACCCAATCACGCTGAGATCGACATTGCTTCGCCAAAGAGGTTGTACACTTGTTGCATCACTTTTTTACTCTACATGTTATATATATATATATATATATATATATATATATATATATATATATATATATATATCTTTACCTAATAATAAAGCAAATTAGGTTTGATTAGTCCGTCATGGCATTTTTAGAAAAGTCCTGTGTTTTGATGAAATCAACCCAGCGGTCCGGATTTAAGTCACAGCCGAACCGTTATTTTACATTTTGAAACCCCCGGATGTTTTAGGTAATTCATCCGTAGATCATATCTAAGTCAAACAAATGCTTTTTAAATCATCCATATCTTTTAAACCGTAACTCCGATTTAAACATGTTATATATGAAATTTGATTAGAAAAATATGTAGAATATGAGTATGAGATTATTTTTACCTGTTAAGTATTTTAAATATTATTTTGGAATATATTTAAGTCAAACAAATGAATTTCTAAATTATCCGTATCTTTTAAACCGTAACTTCGATTTTAACATATTATATATGAAATTTTATTAGAAAAATATGTGGAATCTAAATATGTTGTTAATTTTACCTTTAAATATTTTTAAAATATTTTTTTGGAAGCAAACTTATAATTTATAACGCAAGATCCATTTTTTTCATACCGGCGGCGATCCGGATTGCAAATAAACACCCCACTATAACCATATAGGAAAAAGAAAACATCGCTAACTACACATGCATACCTTTGAAAAATGTCACAGGGGAAAACAATAGATTTCTCATCGCGGGAGTGAGAGATAGCGAGAGAGAGAGAGAGGGAGAGAGAGACGCCTTAGGATTAACCATATTCAAACACGTTTTTGTTTTGTTTTGTGTGAACACCGAGACCATCGCCGGCGAGGGTGAGAAGGAGGATAAGCGGCAACACAAATATGATGCCTCGCAGAAATAAAGAAGATGGACCTATTGTGGTCTTGAGTGATGGTTGTTGGGTTAAGAGCGTGTGTTATGTTTTCTCTCCCGTTGCAACGCACGGGCTCTTTTGCTAGTGTATATATATATATATGTATGTATATATATATATATTATCCACTGAGCACACGTAGTAACGTGAAATACGATTAGTTTCTCCTACTATATGACAAGCAGTGAGGTACCATGCATCTTAGCTATCCGTGATGGACTCTCTTGAACGCCATCATTATTTATCTCTGCGTGTTTGAGCTGTGCATTTGTAGATGGGCCTGGGAGTTGAGCTAGTAGGGCAGTGGCCTGGGTCCAAACTAGTAGAAGTAGCATAGAAACAATTTTTGAGTGTAGGCTTTTCCCTGCTCATGCCTGCCTACTAGAATCGCCAGTGCTTGAAAGGAAAACAGAAGGAAAAACATAGGAAATGGAAAGTTTCCTATGGTACTACTATTCATGCATTTGGTTCAAAGGAATGGAGCAAAGGAAAATTGTAGGATTTGTTCCTTTAGTGTCTCCTTAAAAGAAAAATCGTAGGAATTTTAATATGCACTTGTCCTCCTTTTCAAATTCCTATTCATGAAGCACAAGACTAGGAGATAGTAGCATAATAGCATTATAACCGTACATTTTCTTGTGGTTTTACTTAATCTCACCATGCTTCTTTGCATCCTGTGATCTTCAAATTCTTGTGAACCAAACACCCAGATTGGCAGAAATCCTGTGTTTTTAAATTCTCTGTTTCGCGCACACATTCCTATCCTATTACTGTGTATTTCCTATCCCTGCATTGTTAGATCCTCCAATTCAAACGAGCCCTTACAGAATTACTTCTCTTACAGATAGTTGTCAAAGAAAACCTTGTGTGGTTTGTCCCGCTCCTGATGTGTCGTCGTCCACCCAGCTCAATTTGCTCCAACAATGAACGGTCCAAAGCAGGATCCGCCTCGGTATCTTTCACCGCCTCATATATTCTTCCCCGCCGCCGGCAGCCACGACAACTGCATTACCATCATCAACCAAGCAGATGCATCGCTTAATATTACATGCTACTTTATCGTCCTGTTCACCGATTAGACTATGAGTCAGCTCCAAACTAATGGTCAAACTTGAGTTTTACATGGTTGTGGGGTACATATCGGGGCCGCAATCAATAGTATCTATCTACTATCGGGTTAATCTCTGGTGTTTACTATGATTTTCATGTTGGGTGGGAAACAAACAGTAAAGAAGCCATTACTTTATTTTTTAACTGAAGCCATTATCTGCCTGCTATCATTGGTTTTGGGTCTATCCACAGGTTTCTACCATCACTCTAGATTTCTGCATGCACTCCTTACATAAGCTCACTATGTTTTATTCCTATGCATGTCAGTTATTGTACACAATGGAACTGAACATGTAGAGCAAAAGAGACGAGCCTTGCGTGGCAATAAAATTTAATTGTAACATCCCAAATTTTCAATTTGGCATGTTATACATAGGTCATCCATGCATATCATATTTTATTGCATTTTCGTTTGCAATCCTCGAAATCCTAAGCAACTCAAGGACCCTCGGAGAGAGTTGGGGATTTTCCGATTTTCATATTTGAATTTTATCAAATAATGAAGATGAGCATTTTTTATTTTAATTATTTTCTCTCCGGAAAATATTTCATTTTAAAATAATAAATGAGGGGAGATAATATGACTTCTCCAAAATAATTGAAACATCGGAGGAAAAATGTTAAAATCATTATTTGGTTTTTATTTGATTTTATTTGGAATTTTATTTGCCCTAGAAAAATTTGCATATTTTAAAAATTGCATTTTAGGGGCCAAGAAAAGTTCATCTTGTTCTAAATATTCCATTTAGACGGAGAAAACTTGTTTTGGAATCTTTAGATTTTTATTTATTTTTCTAGGATTTTTCCAAGTTTAGTGAACGTTTAAAAAAGAGACCTGGCCGGGCCTAGGGCCCAAAGGCAGGCGGCCCGCCGCGCCGCCGCCGACCCGGACTCTGAGTCCGAGCGGACTCCGCCTCCGCCGCACCTTGCCCCCTCCTCCAAGTCGCCCTGCCCCCTTTATATCGCCGCCACCCCCTCTAGCCACCACCACCGCCTTGCCGCCTCCGGGAGTTCGAGCAGAGCCCGAGGCGGCCGCCGCGCCAGTCGCCGCCCGCCGCCCTAGCGCCGCCGCCGCCTCTAGCCGCCGCCCCCTCCGCCGCCAGCCGCCCCTCGCCGAGCCCCGCCGGAGCCGCCCGCCTCGCCGGAGGTAGCCGCCCGGTTTTTTTAAAGAAAAACCCCTTTGGTTTTTTAGAAAAATCCTTGTTCGTTTTTTTATAAATCGGTTTTATTCTCCGGTTTATTTGCTTAGCGAGCGTTCGCTCGTTCGTTCATTTTAACGAACGTATTCGTCGTTTAGTTTCTGCTAACGAACGTACGTTCGTTAAGCCGTTCGTCGTTTTTCTTTTTATCAGATTTATTCCGCGATTATTCTGATCGCGATTTCTGATCCGATGTTCGAACTAGTATAACTTTTCGCTCGTTTATCGAAATCAGGCGATTCAAGCGCCTGGAGTTTCATCTCGAAACCCTCTTTCCGAATAGCCAACTCAAACAAGTTTTTGACTCTATAAAATTTGACCCTAGTTCAGATTAGTAAACGGATCTTGTTTCTTTCGCCGTTTGAGTTTCGTTGTTCCGTTTGGTTTGATTCTTTTTTGCGAACCAGAGTTCTTAAGTTGAACCCTCTGGTCGGCCTCTTTCAATTGAAGTTTCATTTGTGTATCTTTGCTTGTTACTTATGTATGCTATTGTTTGTTTGCGGTAGAATTCCCGGAGTGCGAAGCGTGTTACTACAAGTCTCTAGGATTTCCGGATCGTCACCAAGGCAAGTAACACTTTGATCATACTCTTTTCATACCCAGTTTTATGCATTAGTTTCAACCCTCAAACATTGCATGGTTAGGATGCCTTTAATTTGTGGGTTGGGAAGTAGATGATGAGGTAGGAACCTATTGCCCTGTTACTGTCAAACCCTTGGGAGTTACTTCTACATATTGCTTATATTGCTATGCTATGATCGTAGACGTGGATTGGGTTTGAGAGTTTTCCATGACAGATGTGAGATTGTTAATTAAAGGTTTAACTTAAGGTGGCAACTTTAATACACATCTGGGTGGATTGAGGCACCTGGGGAACCCAGTGTTGTCTGTTTTATTTTCGGAAATCCCGGGGTACCCGTATGATCTTCCTATGGACCGCCACCCAGGCTCAAAGGGAACTGAGATTATTCATGCTAGAAACTTACGTGTGCAGCCACAAGCTATTATGGGCTCTAGCATAGTTGAGTAAGTTACGTGAAGCTCTTGAAGAGGTAGATCGGCATGTAGTGGGTTTTGTAGGTTTGGTATGGTCTACCCGGAGTAGAGAGTTAATGTTTCTGAAAGACTGTGTCTCGGTCATCCGTTTCTCAAACACCATGTAGTGCGAGAAATCAACGGAGGCGATCGAGTCTTGTGGGGAAATGTGCGCAAACCTCTGCAGAGTGTACAATCTAATCATGGTTAGCCGTGTCCCCGGTTATGGACAATTCTGAGTATCTAGTACTTGAGTATTCACATGTATCTCATCACTCTAAATTAATATTGCTTGGATGTTAATTACCTTAATTGGGATTGAGATGGGGTTATACCTTCTCAATGATGTTTCAACCACCATGATAGTTAAATTAAAATTTATTCCTTTGTTGTAGGGAAAAATTGGCTTTCATAAAACTGTAACCATAGAGCTTTCCACCAGCCAATTATGCATGTAGTGGTAGCATTATTCTGTTATTGCTCTATTGTGTTACATTGCCAAAGATATTCCATGTGCTGGCCCGTTCTCGGCTGCAACGTATTATGTTGCGAGACTTTTCGAACAAGGAGTAAGGTTCGATAGGTCGTTGCCGTGCAGCTCGGCTATGCCGTTGGAGTTGATGGACTCACTTTATCTTCCAAGCCTTCATGTTATAGCATTAGATGGCTTTAAGCCATATTATTGTAATAAGTTCTCTTTTGGGACATTCGATGTAATAAGTGTGTGATTGCTACTCTGTTATAAATCCTTCGAGTCTTGTGTGTGTCGGCATTACCGATCCGAGGATGACACGGAAGCACGAGAGACTTGACCATTTGAGGTCGGTCGCTACAAGATGGTATCGAGCACACGGCCGAGTGTAGGACACGACCACTAAGATAAACCATAGGTCACTCTTCTCTACTCATTTCCGACTCCTCTCCATTTTTCCACTCTTTAGGATGACGGATATGAAGAACAAGTTTGCACAACCGGATGAAGACACACCTTTTGGACGCCACTTGAAGGAAGTCACTAGGTACCTAAATATTGGAATACCAAGCTTCACTGGGACGTACAACGCCACTTTACCAGAAGAAGAGCGTTGGATGATTCAAGTACAAGTTCCAGGAAGGACGTTCTCGCCAACTTCCAAGCCCATAGAGTTTTCTTTCGAAGCACCCACCTGGAGCCTTGGCAAGAGTATGGCAGCTCACATTACCATGGGACGCATTGGAGAAGTCTACAACAGGGACCTTAAAGACACCATATATCAAATATGTGGGCGCCGAGACGAGCAATGGGAAGTAATCAGCACCAAGAAGGATAGATCCATTGCAGCTTACATCCAGGAGCTAAACCAGCACATTCGACGTCGGAGAACCGGATGTCTTGGCAGACATGATGGAGATGAAGAAGGCGAAAACTAGGATCATCGAGCTGGAGGAAGAACCAAGTTTACACGCGATGGATATGAGGAGGAAATCAAGACACTACTGGAGAAGAACGACGACCTAGTCAAGAAGATCGGAGTCTTCATGGGAGGATCAATACCGGAAGAAGAGGAAGAAGATCCCACTTGTCCGGACAACTACATCATCATCGACGACACCGATTCCGATCCAAGTGATGATGACTACAAAGACGAAGCTGGAGCAGACATCATGGAGTCTTCCACCGATCAAAATTTCTAGATGACCACCAAATAATAGTAGTATTCCCCCATGTAACTAGTTGTAGTTGAGCACTTTTGCGATAGTCGTAGACCGTTTTGTATGCCCTTGCTTGATTGATTGAATGAATGTTTGTGTTTGCCTCATATGCATATGGGTAGTGTTTTTCCCCTAGATCTTTTTCTATTCTAATCTCTTCCATCTAAACCCTCAGATGCCTCCGAGACGTGACCCCGGTTTTGTTTTCCCACCGAAGCTCACCCAGTTGATCCAGCAGCAGAATGCCTTGATGCAATTGCTAGTTCAAAACCAGGGCAATGCCAACAACAACCCGCCGCCAGTGGACAATTTAACCCGTTTCCTGAGGCTACAACCGCCGGTGTTTTCCAGTAGCACCGAGCCAATAGTCGCTGATGATTGGCTACACCGTATTGGAAGGGAGTTAACCACTGCAGGATGCACGGATACTGAAAGGGTGCGCTTTGCCGCACATCAATTGGATGGACCAGCAGCCGCATGGTGGGAGAATTACACGGCTACTTTTCCTATAGCCAATGTCACTTGGGACCAGTTCCAACAAGCTTTTTGCACGGCCCATGTCTCAACCGGAGCCATGCAGATGAAGAAGAGTGAGTTTAGCAACTTACGCCCGGGAACCGTCTTTGTGGCCCAAAGACGTGGATGAGTTTAGCAAGTTATCACGCTATGCCCACGATGATGTGGCCACAGATGCATGAAGCGAAAAGTTTATGGAAGGGCTGAATGATGAGATGTGTATGCAGTTGATGGTGGCAACTTTCAACAACTACCACGAGTTGGTAGATAAGGCCCTAATGATTGAAGGAAACAACAGCAAATTGAAAGCCGTAAGAGGAAGTATGGACAAGGGAAGTACAACTCAGGAGCTCACCAGAAGCCTCGCTTAACCCCGAACTCGGGAGGACTTGTTCATAACCATGGAGGTCATAACCATCTTTGGAGGGGATCGCATAACCAAAATGGTGCGAAATGCACGGAATGGGAACGGAGCCAACAATAATCGTAATCGCTCTAACCCATCTACACCCGCCAAGAGGGACTTAAGCCAAGTTATTTGCTTTAAGTGCGGGAAGACAGGCACTATGCCAATGACTGCCTTGAAGGAAGGAATGGAAACGGAAATGGGAGCGCTGGGAAGAAGCCCAATCCATTCAACAAAGGACAAGTGAACCACGTTAACGTGGAGGAAGTTGAAGAGCAGCCGGACGCGATAATAGGTAATTTTTTGGTTCAGTCATTTACCGCTCTTGTTCTTTTCGATACTGGTGCATCGCATTCATACATATAAAGGGGATTTGTGGAAAAATTTAAGTTACCAACCCAAACCCTTAGGACCCCTCTTTTAGTGAGCTACTTTGGAGCAGAGTACATGGCTAGCGAGATGGTGCACCCAGATACCCCTAATCATTGGCACGCATGTTTTTCCGTGCGACCTAATCATCTTGGAGTCGCAAGGATTGGATGTGATATTAGGTATGGATTGGATGTCAAAGTATGGAGGAAGTATTGACTGTGCTAGCAAGTCAATTTATCTTACCACCCCGGAGGGAAAAAGGATTAAGTATGTATCTAGGCATGTACCTAGGAGGAGCCAAGTGAATGCCCTCACGGGAGTTGTTCAGGAAGAAGTGCCTGTAGTAAAGGATTACCCGGATGTTTTCCTAGAAGAGTTACCAGGCATGCCACCGGATCGAGACATCGAGTTTTTGATAGAGTTATTGCCAGGTACAGGGCCAATATCCAAGAGACCCTATCGGATGCCCGCAAATGATCTGGAGGAAATTAAGAAGCAGATCAAGGAGTTATTGGAGAAAGGTTACATTCGTAGAAGTTCATCACCTTGGGGAGCCCCAGTACTTTTGGTCGAGAAGAAGGATAAATCCCTGAGGATGGTTGTTGATTACCGAGCTCTGAATGAAGTAACGATAAAGAACAAGTATCCCTTACCGATGATTAATGATATGTTTGATCAGTTGCAAGGAGCTAAGGTGTTTTCGAAGATTGATCTACGATTAGGATACCATCAGTTGAAGATCCGAGAGAAGGATATACCAAAGACAGCGTTTACCACGCGGTATGGATTATATGAGTATACGGTCATGTCATTTGGACTGACTAACGCCCCTGCCTATTTCATGAGTATGATGAAAAAGGTGTTCATGGAGTACCTGGACAAGTTTGTTGTGGTGTTTATTGATGATATTATGGTTTACTCGAAGAACGGAGAGGAGCACGTGGAACACTTGCGTTTGGTTCTCGAGAAACTCAGGGAACACCAGTTATACGCCAAATTCAGCAAGTGCGAGTTTTGGTTGAAGGAAGTTGGATTTCTTGGGCAGGTTATATCAGGAGAGGGTATAGCAAGAGATCCCAAAGAAGGTTCGATCGATCCGAATGGTTGGCACCCACTTCAGTTGGCGAGATCCGCAGTTTCCTTGGACTAGCAGGATATTATCGGAGATTCATTGAGAATTTTTTCCAAGATTGATAAGCCAATGACTGAATTGCTAAAGAAGGATACTAAGTTCAAATGGACATATGATTGCGAGACAAGTTTTCAGGAGTTGAAGAAACGGTTGACTACAGCCCCAGTGCTGACATTGCCAGATATACATAAGGAGTTTCAAGTGTATTGTGACGCCTCTCGCTTGGGACTTGGATGTGTGCTTATGCAGGATGGTAAAGTTGTTTCGTATGCCTCACGACAACTGAAGCCTCATGAGTTGAACTATGCCACGCATGATTTGGAGTTAGCAGCCGTAGTGCATGCATTGAAGACCTGGAGACATTATCTTATTGGAAACCGTTGTGATGTGTACATGGACCATAAGAGCTTGAAGTACATTTTCACACAAAAGGAGTTGAACCTCAGACAGAGGAGATGCCTGGAACTTATAAAGGATTACGATATGAAGCTGCACTATCATCCAGGAAAGGCCAACGTCGTAGCAGACGCTTTGAGCCGGAAGAGTTATGCTAATAGCCTTGAAAGCAAAGGATTGCCAAAGGAGTTAGCTGCGGAGATCATGGAACTTCGATTAGAGATTGTTCCAAGAGGTTTTCTTGCAACAATGGAGGTTCAGTCGACATTGTTGGACAAGATTCGAGAAGCTCAGAAGGAGGATAAAGAGATTGCTGAGATAAGAGAGAAGATGGGCGAAGGTAAAGCCAAAGGTTTTCGCGAGGATGAGCACGATACCTTGTGGTTTGAGGACCGAATTTACGTGCCCAATAATACGGAGATCAGGAAGTTAATACTTCAGGAGGCCCATGACTCACCATACTCGATTCACCCCGGAAACACCAAGATGTATTTGGACTTGAAGGAACATTTCTGGTGGACTGGTATGAAGAAGGATATTGCCGAGTATGTAGCCGTATGTGATGTATGTCGAGAGTGAAGGCAGAGCACCGAAGCCAGACGGTTACTGACCCTATGCCAATACCGAATGGAAGTGGGACAAACTTGGCATGGACTTTATTACCGGATTACCCAGAACCAAGGCAGGATATGATTCAATATGGGCAGTTGTGGATCATTTGACCAAAGTAGCTCACTTCATCCCAGTGAAAACAACTTATACAAGTGCAAAGTTGGCCAAGATATATATGTCCAGGATCGTATGTTTGCATGGAGTTCCGAGGAGCATCGTATCAGATAGAGGAACACAGTTTACTTCAAAGTTTTGGCATCGGCTACACGGACTTTGGGTACGGATTGGAGTTCAAGATTACTTTCCACCCGCAGACAGATGGACACACAGAGAGAGTCAATCAGATTCTGGAGGACATGTTGAGAGCCTGTGCGCTAGATTATGGATCTAGTCGGGATGACAATTTGCCGTACGCAGAGTTCTCATATAACAACAGCTACCGGGCCAGTTTGAAGATGGCACCGTTCGAAGCTCTGTATGGACGCAGATGTAGAACACCATTGATGTGGGATGAGGTAGGAGACCGTCATTGTTTGGACCAGATTTGATCAAGGAATCGATGAGAAGGTTAAACTGATCGAGATGACTAAAGATTGCTCACCCCATGTAAGAGTTATGCGATTCAAAACGCAAGGAAGTAACCTATGAAATTGGAGATGAGCCTATCTGCGAGTATCACCCTTAAGGGGAGTGAAACGTTTTGGAGTTAAGGGAAAGTTAGCCCCAAGATTTGTAGGACCGTATCGTGTTTTGGAACGGGTGGGAGAAGTTGCCTACAAGCTGGAGTTACCTGAAGGATTGTTAGGAGTTCACGATGTGTTTCACGTATCACAGCTGAAGAAGTGCCATGCTGAGATGGCCGATATACCGTTAAATGATACAATGATCTGATGCCCTTGGAGGCGATTAAATTTGGATAGTAACCTGACCTATGAGGAGAAGCCAATAAAGATTCTTGATTTTGACAAATGAGTCACTTTCATGACAGAAGGTTATCAAGTTTTGCAAAGTTCGATTGGAGCCACCATACCGAGGAGGAAGCCACCTGGGAGCGAGAAGAGGATATTCGCAAGGACCATCCGCACCTATTTTCTAGCCAACTCGAATCTCGAGGGCGAGATTCATCTTAAGGGGTGTAGGTTTGTAACATCCCAAATTTTCAATTTGGCATGTTATACATAGGTCATCCATGCATTTTCGTTTGCAATCCTCAAAATCCTAAGAAACTCAAGGACCCTCGGAGAGAGTTGGGGATTTTCCGATTTTCATATTTGAATTTTATCAAATAATGAAGATGAGGATTTTTGATTTTAATTATTTTCTCTCCGAAAAATATTTCATTTTAGAATAATAAATGAGGGGAGATAATATGACTTCTCCAAAATAATTGAAATATCGGAGGAAAAATGTTAAAATCATTATTTGGTTTTTATTTGATTTTATTTGGAATTTTATTTGCCCTAGAAAAATTTGCATGTTTTAAAAATTGCATTTTAGGGGCCAAGAACAGTTCATCTCGTTCCAAATATTCCATTTAGACGGAGAAAACTTGTTTTGGAATCTTTAGATTTTTATTTATTTTTCTAGGATTTTTCCAAGTTTCGGCGGAACGTTTAAAAAAAGAGACCCGTGCAGGCAGACTAGGGCTTGACGGCAGCCAACCGCCGAGGCCGCCTCCTGCCTTGTGTCAGCCGGGCCGCCGACCGGACTTCGAGTCAGGCCGGACTCCGCCTCCGCCACGCCTTGCCCCCTCCTCCAAGTCGCCGCCCACTTTATATACGCCGCCACCCCCTCTAGCCACCACCACCGCCGCCGCCTTCGAGTCCGAGCAGTGCGAGCCTGCCGCCGCCCGAGTCGCCGCCCGCCGCCCTAAGCGCCGCCGCCGCCTCTAGCCGCCACCGCCCCTCCCGCCGCCACCCCGCCGCCCCTCGCAGAGCCCCGCCGGAGCCGCCCGCCTCGCCGGACGACCTCGCCGGAGGTAGCCGCCCCGCCGCCCAGTTTTCTTTAAAGAAAAACCCCTTCGGTTTTTTTTAGAAAAATCCTAGTTTGTTTTCTTATAGATCGGTTTTATTCTCCGGTTTATTTGCTTAGCGAGCGTTCGCTCGTTCGTTCGTTTTAACGAACGTATTCGTCGTTTAGTTTCTGCTAACGAACGTTCGCTCGTTAAGCCGTTCGTCGTTTTTCTTTTTATCGGATTTATTCCGCGATTATTCTGATCACGATTTCTGATCCGATGTTCGGACTAGTATAACTTTTCGCTCGTTTATCGGAATCAGGCGATTCAAGCGCCTGGAGTTTCATCTCGAAACCCTCTTTCTGAATAGCCAACTCAAACAAGTTTTTGACTCTATAAAATTTGACCCTAGTTCAGATTAGTAAACTGATCTCGTTTCTTTCGCCGTTTGAGTTTTGTTGTTCCATTTGGTTTGATTCTTTTTGCAAACCGGAGTTCTTAAGTTGAACCCTCTGGTCGGCCTCCTTCAGTTGAAGTTTCGTTTGTGCATCTTTGCTTGTTGCTTATGTATGCTATTGTTTGTTTGCGATAGAATTCCCGGAGTGCGAAGTGTGTTACTACGAGTCTCTAGGATTCCCGGATCGTCAGCAAGGCAAGTAACACTTTGATCATACTATTTTCATACCTAGTTTTATGCATTAGTTTCAACCCTCAAACATTGCATGGTTAGGATGCCTTTAATTTGTGGGTTGGGAAGTAGATGATGAGGTAGGAACCTATTGCCCTGTTACTGTCAAACCCTTGGGAGTTACTTCTACGTATTGCTTATATTGCTATGCTATGCTCGTAGACGTGGATTGGGTTTGAGAGTTTTCCATGACAGATGTGAGATTGTTAATTAAAGGTTTAACTTAAGGTGGCAACTTTAATACACATCTGGGTGGATTGAGGCACTTGGGGAACCCAGTGTTGTCTGTTTTATTTTCGGAAATCCCGGGGTACCCGTGTGATCTTCCTATGGACCACCACCCAGGCTCAAAGGGAACTGAGATTATTCATGCTAGAAACTTCCGTGTGCAGCCACAAGCTATTATGGGATCTAGCATAGTTGAGTAAGTTACGTGAAGCTCTTGAAGAGGTAGATCAGCGGTAGTGGGTTTTGTAGGTTTGATATGGTCTACGGAGTATAGAGTTAATGTTTACGAAAGATCGTGTCTCGGTCATCCGTTTCTCAAACACCATGTAGTCACGAGAAATCAGCGGAGGCGATCGAGTCTTGTGGGGTAAAGTGCGCAAACCTCTGCAGAGTGTACAATCTAATCATGGTTAGCCGTGTCCCCGGTTATGGACAATTCTGAGTATCTAGTACTTGAGTATTCACATGTATCTCATCACTCTAAATTAATATTGATGGCATGTTAATTACCTTAATTGGGATTGAGATGGGGTTATACCTTCTCAATGATGTTTCAACCACCATGATAGTTAAATTAAAATTTATTCCTTTGTTGTAGGGAAAAATTGGCTTTCCGCAAAAACTGTAACCATAGAGCTTTCCACCAGCCAATTATGCATGTAGTGGTAGCATTATTCTGTTATTGCTCTATTGTGTTACATTGCCAGCATATTCCATGTCTTGACCCGTTCTCGGGCTGCAATGTATTATGTTGCAGACTTTTCAGACGAGGAGTAAGGTTCGATAGGTCGTTGCCGTGCAGCTCAGCTATGCCGTTGGAGTTGATGGACTCATTTTATCTTCCAAGCCTTCCGCTGTTATCGCATTAGATGGCCTTAAGCCATATTATTGTAGTAAGTTCTCTTTTGAGACATTCGATGTAATAAGTGTGTGATTGTTACCCTGTTATAAATCCTTCGAGTACTGTGTGTGTCAGCATTACCGATCCAGGGATGACACGAAAGCACAGAGACTTGACCATCTGAGGTCGGGTCGCTACATTAATGCAGACGTCGCTCCATGGTAGGCCAAAGGCAGCCCCCTCCACCCATTTCGGATTGTAATCAAGAGGAAGATAATTGTTCTGAGGGGGATTCAGAAGGAGAAAACTACTCCTATTTACCCCCTGAGGTCTTCGCTCTAAATTGGCATGCTGATGTTGGTAATATCATGCATATGGTGCCTTGCATTGCTTACTTTATACATCAAATATGCCATCTACTTAGTTTAGACATGCTTTGTGTGAATGCCATTTGTTGAGTTTCTTCATCGTATATGTGAATTATGCAACATCATCTTGTTTAGCCAGACATTTTTGCAATACCATCCTGCTTAGCCAGTCATCTTATATGTGAATTATATCAGGCCATCCTTTTTTTTCATTACGTATTACATTTGTCAACAATGTTAGTACATTCAAGTACTCTTCGTGTGCATCAGCCATTTGACACGGTGATGGAAAATTCTGGAGTGTAAGCAAGGTCTTCAGAGCAGACTATGCTATCTGACGAAGCGCATATCTCGTTGGTTACGAATAGCTCCTTAGAGGAGGATTCAGAGACAGATGACCAGTCCTATTCCCCCCCAGAGGTGTATGCTCTAACTTGGCAGGGTTATGTTGCTCATATCGTGCGTATGGTGTCTTGTCTATGTCATTTGATTAGTTTAGACATGCTTTGTGTGAATGCCACCTGTTTAGTGTCTAATTACCATATATGTGAATTATGCAATACCATCTTGTTGCAAGACATTATATATGTGAATTATGCAATGCTATCTTGCTGCAAGGCATTATATATGTGAATTATGCAATGCCATGTTGTTTAGCCAATCATCATGTATGTGAATTATATCATGCTATCCTTTTTTGTATTATGTGTTCCATTTGTTGACAACGTTTGTATATTCAACTACTCTTCCTGTGCATCAGCCATTTGAAGCGGTGATGGGAGTATCTGGAGTGAAAAGGTATTCAGAGCAGACAATTCTACCTCCTGAAGCAGACATCTTGCTGGTTACAGATAGCTCCTCAAAGGAGGATTCAAAGAGTGATGACCAGTCCTATTTCCCCAGTAAGGTCTATGCTCAAACTTGGCAGGGTTATATTACTCATGTCATGCATGTTGTCTTGCATTGCTTAGTTTTTACATCATATATGCCATTGCCATCTGCTTACTTGCTTACTATATAAATCATATATTTGAATTATATCATGCCATCATGTTTACATAGACAACATCTATCTGAATTATGGCACGCCAACCCATTTAATAAAGACATCATATAGTTATATCATCTCATCATGTTTAGTGTTTAGAGTCATCATATTTTGAATTATGTCAATCTATCCGTGAATTATATCATGCTATCATGTTTCCATAGGCGGCATGTATGTGAATTATGGCATGCCAACCTATTTAATAAACACATTATATAGTTATATCATGTCATCCTGTTTACATA
Organism: Aegilops bicornis; assembly: GCA_021605145.1. Lineage (NCBI taxonomy): Eukaryota > Viridiplantae > Streptophyta > Magnoliopsida > Poales > Poaceae > Aegilops > Aegilops bicornis. The sequence goes on along the minus strand of CM038673.1, from coordinate 345,647,750 downwards.
GTCATCATATTTTGAACTATGTCTTTCCATCTTTTTTAGTTAGCCATCATATATGTGAAATTGTGTCATGATATCCTGTTTAGTTAGCCATCATATATGTGAAATTGTGTCATGCTATCCTGTTTGGTTAGATAACATAAATGTGAATTATTTCATGCCCTCTTTTGTTCCCCACTATCCATTGCACCCGTCTATCATACAATGTATGTAAATTCAATTACTTTTCTTGTTTATCAGCCATTTGAATTGGAGAGGGTGATGGCAGTATCTAAGGGAGTAACAACACAGTCTTCAGAAAAGATAGTGCTACCAGTTGATGCAGATAGAACCACGGTTGTACTTGCCCAAGAACCAGCCCCACCACACATAACCCAGACTCTCGCAGATTGTACCCCTACCTAGTTGGACAGAGAACCAACTACACCCCTTCTAACCCCAACCCCAGCAGATAGTAACCTAGTTCCAATTGACACAACATTGTCTCCACCACAGAGCACCCAAACACGAGCAGTTAGTAAGGGAACTGCAGTGCCCAAAGCACGAGGACCACCACTGCGAATCCCAACTCAACGCTTAAAGCAGAAGAAGAATTGTTCTCAGGTCAGGTTCTGTAGCTATGGTTCATACTCCTTTGCTCTTGCATCACTGTATTTACTCATACCAACTATTTTCAAATTTCAAGGATGGAATTGAAACTCCAATGGCGCAACACGTATGTTTTAAACTTGGTTCTTTAACTGGTTTGCTGTTGTAACTTGCTCTATATTGATTTCAGTTTCAATTGATAAACAGTTATGTTCTCATGTCATGCACATTACAAGTGTTGTTATTGCTCTGTAGTTTCCCACACTTATATTATGTCTATTCTGCTTTGTCTTCAACAAATATTATTTGAACTGTGTCTCTATCTTGATTTGGCAACAAAAACTAGAATGATATAGACCATAAAGTGACCATGGTAAATAGATATATGTTTGTTTCATGCTGTTATCCTATCCACTTTACTACTGAACTGATTTACCAAAATGAGTTTCATATACAAAATGGTAAACCTGTGATGTGTCTGCTTGTTTCTCTTTTAGAATGTGGACAAAATATTGGAGAACGGTACCCCATTATGCAATGGTAAAGGAAGTAATGCAGATAAGGTTCAGGATAGAGAGACATCCCTGTTGGTCTCCAAGAAAGCTGATAAAAACTATCTTGACGACAGTGAGACAACCCAAAAGTCCTGTCTTGATGTAGTGTTCGAGTTACTGGCCACTACTGCGGGCACAAGCTCTTCGAACTCACTGCCTGAATCAGTTCATCTTCTTGAGTCTCAACTTCAAGTTGAAAGACATTGATTAGATGTGCTACGACAGGAAGCTGAAGGACTGAGGAAGTCCCTGCAGAATTCAGATGCATACTTTCTGGTGCAACAACAAGAGCTGGAGGATTTAAGTGCCAAACAAGAGAAATTTAATAAGATTGCTAAGCATCTTGCCAGCATTATGGGTACCCAGGATATTGTTTCTTGAGCTCTTCTGAAGTGGTTTTAGTTCTGGACTTGTTTTGCTATGGCGTTTAGTTGCACTGGTCGCCAACTTTGACAACCAGTGTATGTGATATGCTGCTTTGTTCCCTATATTTGCCTTTGGTGGCGAACTTTGATGACCAGTGGATGTAATATGTGCAATAGCCGTGAATCCGTGATAGCCCAGCGTAAGTTGCTTGCTTATTTATTTCCTTGTTGTCTTGTTTATTTGTTTGCATGTAGTTAGTGCAGTTCTTTTTTCCGCGGTTTGCTAGTGGCCGCAATAACCTATTTTTTAAAACTAGGCCACAATAACCATGGGCTACATATTTATTGTAGTGAACATGGGCCTCCTATGAGCCATACAACAATGGGCCTTTTACGGGCCGTAGAAACAATGGGCCTTCTACGGGTCATAGAAAAAATGGGCATTTCTACGGGCCGTAGAAACAATGGGCCTTCTACGGGCCGTATGATGATTGGCCAAACATGGGCCAATAACAGACCGCATTATGGGTCGTAAATGGGCTAGAGTTGGAATCGTCCGTTCATGGGCCGACCATAACGAGTCATCGTTAATGGGCCGTATTTGATGACGCTATGGAAACGGCCTAACGGATTATCGGGCCACAAACGGGCCGACTGTAACCATGGGCTGAATTTGCCCCACAAGCAGAAAGGGCCAGTAATGGGCCGTAAGTAACCGAATGCTGGAAATGAGCCCAAGAATACATGGGCCCTGAGAAGGTTCGAAAGATAACACAGGCCGGAAATAGCCCAATGAAATAACGGGTCGTTAACGGGTATAAAGTGATACACTGTTCATTACGGGCCAGTTTCACCACGGGCCGTTAATGGGCCAAGAGTTATAAAGGGCCTCATATGGGCCGAAAGACGTCATGGGCCATACATGGGCCGAAAGTTTCAATGGACTGGAATCATATTGGACGGCCCAGATGACGCTACTGGGCCTAATTCAGATAGGCCGTGACGGGCCGTGACTTGGCGGGCTGTAAATGGGCTATATGCAAAGAAGCCGTTAACAGGCTTTCCATGGGCCGGCCCGCTACCTTTTGACCAAGTCAACGGGTCGGCCTTTTCACCGAAATGGGCCTCTGTTGGGCCATGCCACGTGTTGACGTATCATAAGCGCCTTCGGTCCAATGAGTGGATGACATCTGTCCCAACGGTGAGCCGACATGTTGTTCCTTTGGCCATTGAGAATTTTACATGTGGAAAATCCCCATTGGTCGGGGCTGTTAACGGGTTATCGGATCCAAACCGGAACCCGATAGCTTAATGCGACCCATTACGGTGGATGCCACGTGTTGGTCACCCTTGATGAAAGCACTTCTATGACGCGCGATTTATCGTCATGGAAGTGGACACTTCCATGATGATAATTTTGTTAATGTCATGGAACACTTCTACGACAACACGGGTATGACTATCTTGATTCTATCATAAAATCGTCATGGATGTACATGCATGACAGAAAACGTGACCTACTGTGACAAACACGTATTATCACGGAAGTGTATTTTTTTGTAGTGGAAGTGGCTGCCATGTGGCGAGTAGCAGCCACTTAGTCATTTTGCGGCTTGAGACCACACTGATTGATGACTTGCGTTGCTGTGAGGTGGTGCGGTGGAGTGGTTTGCCTCCGTAAGCCCCGGCAGGCCTGTCGGGACGATCCGAAAGCTTGCTTTCGGGGGTAAACCCGTCGTTGCCAGGCTCGCCTGCCCGACAAGGGAGGTTTTTCCCTTAGTGATATCTTGCTTCTCTGGCTAGTCCTGGTCCTCCTGATCTGCATATTGGTCCTTGGAGAACTGATCCCTTGTGCTCCAATCTGATCTTGGTGCTGCGATCTTGTTCTTGTGCATGTGCACAGTTTGGGCAACAGACCCAGGGTTTGTTGCACTGACAAAAACAAAAAAAAATCTACGCACACACAATGATCTATCCATGGAGATGCATAGCAACGAGGGGGGCAGTATGTCTACGTACCCTCGTAGACCGTAAGCGGAAGCGTTTAACAACGTGGTTAATGCAGTCGAACTTCTTTGCGCTCCAACCGATCAAGTACCAAACGTACGACACCTCCGTGTTCTGCACACGTTCAGCTCGGTGACGTCCTCCGCCTTCTTGATCCAGAAAGACGGAGAGGTAGTAGATGAGTTCCGGCAGCACGACGACGTGGTGACGGTGATGGTGAAGCAGTTTCCGCAGGGCTTCGCCTAAGCACTATGTAAATATGACCGGGGGTGTAAACGGTGAAGGGGGGCGCCGCACACGGCTAGGCAATTGTTTGTTTTGTGCTAGGAGCCCCCTCCAACATATATATAGGTGGGAGGGAGGGAAGGAGCAGCCAAAGGAGGTGCCCAAGTAGGAGGAATCCTACTTGGGGTCCCTCCCAAGCCGCACCCCCCTTTCCTTATTTGGAGTGCGGGGAAAGGCATGGGAGGGTGCCCCCCATTCCTTTCTCCCATGAGAGGGAAAGGCAGGAGGGGCTAGCCCTCCCCCTTTTCCTTCCCTAGGGCTGGCAAAACAAGGGAGGGGGCGCACCAGCCCCCTTGTGGGCTGGTCTGTCCCCTCCTTTGGCCCATAAGGCCCATAACTTGCTGGGGGGTGCCCGGAACCCCTTTTAGTGACCAGATTCTTTCCCGGTACGTCCCGAAACACTTCCGGTGTCCAAATACCATCGTACTATATATCAATATTTACCTTTCGACCATTTCGAGACTCCTCATCATGTTCGTGATCTCATCCGGGACTCCGAACAACATTCTGTCACCAAAACATATAACTCATATAACACTATATCGTCAACGAACGTTAAGCGTGCGGACCCTACGGGATAGAGAACTATGTAGACTTGACCGAGACACCTCTTCGGTCAATAACCAATAGCGGAACCTGGATGCCCATATTGGCTCCTACATATTCTACGAAGATCTTCATCGGTCGAACCGTTATGACAACATACGTAATTCCCTTTGTCCATCGGTATGTTACTTGCCCGAGATTCGATCGTCGGTATCTTCATACCTAGTTCAATGTCATTACCGGCAAGTCTCTTTACTCATTCCATAATACATTACCTTGTGACTAACTCCTTAGTCATTTGCTTGCAAGCTTATGATGTGTATTACCGAGGGCCTAGAGATACCTCTCCGATACTCGGAGTGACAAATCCTAATCTCGATCTACGCCAACTCAACAAACACCTTTGGAGATACCTGTAGAGAATATTTATCACCACCCAGTTATGTTGAGACGTTTGATAGTACACAAGGTATTCCTCCGGTATCCGGGAGTTGCATAATCTCATAGTCGAAGGAATATGTATTTGACATGAAGAAAGCAATAGCAATAAACTGAACGATCATTATGCTAAGCTAACGGATGGGTCTTGTCCATCACATCATTCTCCTAATGATATGATCCCGTTACCAAATGACAACACATGTCTATGGTTAGTAAACCTTAACCAAATTTTGTCAACGATCTAGTCTCTAGTAGAGGCTTACTAGGGACACGGTATTTGTTTATGTATTCACACATGTATTTAAGTTTCCGATCAATACAATTCTAGCATGAATTATAAACATTTATCATTAATAAGGAAATATAATATAAAACAACAACTTTATTATTGCCTCTAGGGCATATTTCCTTCAGTCTCCCACTTGCACCAGAGTCAATAATATAGTTCACATCACCATCTGATTTAACACCCATAGTTCACATCGCCATGTGACCAACAACTAAAGAGTTTAATAGAGTCAATAATCTAGTTCACATCGCCATGTGATTAACACCCAAAGAGTATTAAGGAGTGATCATGTTTTGCTTGTGAGAGAAGTTTAGTCAACGGGTCTGTCACATTCAGATCCGTATGTATTTTTTACAAATTTCTATGTCTACAAAGCTCTGTATGCAGCTACTCTAGCTAATTGCTCCCACTTTCAATATGTATCCAGATTGACGCTCATAGTCATCTGAATCGGTGTCAAAGCTTGCATCGGCGTAACTCTTTACGACGAACTCTTTATCACCTCCATAACTGAGAAAAAATTCCTTAGTTCTTTTAAGGATAATTTTGACCGTTGTCCAGTGATCTACTCCTGGATCACTATTGTACCTCCTTGCCAAACTCATGGCAAGGTACACAATAGGTCTGGTACACAGCATGGCATACTTCATAGAACCTATGGCTGAGGCATGGGGAATGACTTTCATTCTCTCTCTATATGCTGTCGTGGTCAGGCTTTGAGTCTTACTCAACTTCACACCTTGTAACACAGGCAAGAACCCTTTCTTGGACTGATCCATTTTGAACGTCTTCAAAACTTTGTCAAGGTATTTGCTTTGTGAAAGTCCTATCAAGCATCTCGATCTATCCCTATGGATCTTGATACCCAATATATAAGCAGCTTCACCGAGGTCTATCACTGAAAAATTCTTATTCAAGTATCCTTTTGTGCTATCAAGAAATTATATATCATTTCCAATCAATAATATGTCATCGACATATAATATCAGAAATGCTACAGAGCTCCCACTCACTTTCTTGTAAATACAGGCTTCACCATAAGTCTGTATAAAACCATATGCTTTGATCACCTCATCAAAGTGTATATTCCAACTCCAAGATGCTTGCACCAGTCCATAGATGGATCGCTGGAGCTTGCACACTTTGTTAGCACCTTTAGGATCGACAAAACCTTCTGGTTGCATCATATACAACTCTTCTTTAAGAAATCCATTAAGGAATGCAGTTGTGACATCCATTTGCCAAATTTCATAATCATAAGATGTGGCAATTGCTAACGTGATTCGGACAGGCTTAAGCATTGCTACGGGAGAGAAGGTCTCATCATAGTCAACTCTTTGAACTTGTCAAAAACCTTTCGCAACAAGTCGAGCTTTGTAGACAGTAACATTACCGCCAGTGTTATTCTTCTTCTTGAAGATCCGTTTATTCTCTATGGCGTGCTGATCATCGGGCAAGTCAACCAAAGTCCACACTTTGTTCTCATCCATGGATCCCATCTCAGATTTCATGGCCTCAAGCCATTTCACGGAATCTGGGCTCATCATCGCTTCCTCATGGTTCGTAGGTTTGCCATGGTCTAGTAAAATGACTTCCAGAACAGGATTACCGTACCACTCTCGTGCGGAACGTACTCTGGTTGACCTACGAGGTTCGGTAGTAACTTGATCTGAAGTTACATGATCAGCATCATTAACTTCCTCACTAATTGGTGTAGGCATCAGTGGAACTAATTTCTGTGATGAACCACTTTCCAATTAGGGAGAAGGTACAACTACCTCATCAAGTTCTACTTTCCTCCCACACACTTCTTTCGAGAGAAACTCCTTCTCTAGAAATGTTCCATTCTTGGTAACAAAGATCTTGCCTTCGGATCTGTGGTAGAAGGTGTACCCAATTGTTTCCTTAGGGTATCCTATGAAGCCGCATTTCTCTGATTTGGGTTCGAGCTTATCAGGCTGGAGCCTTTTGACATAAGTGTTGCAACCCAAAACTTTAAGAAATGACAGCTTAGGTTTCTTGCCAAACCATAGTTCATACGGTGTCGTCTCAACAGATTTAGACGGTGCCCTTTTTAACGTGAATGCGGCTGTCTCTAATGCATAACCCCAAAATAATAATGGTAAATCGGTAAGAGACATCATAGAACACACCATATCCAATAAAGTACAATTACGACATTCGGACACACCATTACGTTGTTGAAGTTCTAGGTGGCGCGAGTTGTGAAACTATTCCACATTGTTTTAAATGAAGGCCAAACTCGTAACTCAAATATTTGCTTCCACGATCAGATCATAGAAATTTTATTTTCTTGTTACGATGATTCTCCACTTCACTCTGAAATTCTTTGAACTTTTCAAATGTTTCAGACTTGTGTTCCATTAAGTAGATATACCCATATCTGCACAAATCATCTATGGAGGTCAGAAAATAATGATACCCGCCGCGTGCCTCAACACTCATCGAATCGCATACATCGATATGTATTATTTCCAATAAGTCACTGGTTCACTCTATTATTCCAGAGAACGGAGTTTTAGTCATCTTGCCCATGAGGCATGGTTCGCAAGTATCAAATGATTCATAATCAAGTGGTTCCAAAAGTCCCATTTGCATGGAGTTTCTTCATGCGCTTTACACCAATATGACCTAAACGACAGTGCCACAAGTATGTTGCACTATCATTATTAACTTTGCATCTTTTTGCATCAATATTATGAATATGTGTATCACTACAATCGAGATTTAATAAACCATTCACATTGGGTGTATGACCATAGAAGGTTTTATTCATGTAAATAGAACAACAATTATTCTTTGACTTCAATGAATAACCGTATTCCAATAAACATGATCAAATCACTTTCATGCTCAATGCATACACCAAATAAAATTTATTTAGGTTCAACACTAATCCCGAAGATAGAGGGGGTGTGAAATGGTGATCGTATCAACCTTGGAATCACTTCCAACACACATCGTCACCTCGCCCTTAACTAGTCTTTGTTTATTCTGCAACTCCTATTTCGAGTTAATAATCTTAGCAACTGAACAGATATCAAATACCCAGGGGCTACTATTAATACTAGTAAGGTACACATCAATAACATGTATACCAAATATACCTTTGTTCACTTTGCCATCCTTCTTATCCACCAAGTAGTTGGGGCAGTTTTGTTTCCAATGACCATTTCCTTTGCAGCAGAGGCACTCAGTTTCAGGCTTAGGTCCAGCTTTGGGTTTCTTCACGGGAGTGACAACTTGCTTGTCATTCTTCTTGAAGCTCCCTTTCTTTCCTTTGCCCTTTTTCTTGAAACTAGTGGTCTTGTTAACCATCAACACTTGATGCTCTTTCTTGATTTCTACCTTCACCGATTTCATCATCGCAAAGAGCTGGGGAATCGTTTTTCGTCATCCCTTGCATATTATAGTTCATCATGAAGTTCTAGTAACTTGGTGATAGTGACTAGAGAACTCTGTCAATCACTATCTTATCTGGAAGATTAACCCCCATTTATTTAAGTGATTGTAGTACCCAGACATTCTGAGCACATGCTCACTAGCTGAGCTATTCTCCTCCATATTGTAGGCAAAGTACTTATCAGAGGTCTCATACCTCTCGACATGGGCGTGAGACTGAAATGCCAATTTCAGCTCTTGGAACACCTCATATGCTCCATGGCATTCAAAACGTTTTTGAAGTCCCGGTTCTAAGCCGTAAAGCATGGCACGCTACTATTAAGTAGTCATCATATTGAGATTGCTAAACATTCATAACGTCTTCATTTGCTCCTACAATAGGTCTATCACCTAACAGTGCTTCAAGGACATAATTCTTTTGTGCAACAATGAGGATAATCCTCAGATCACGGACCTAGTCCGCATTATTGCTACTATCATCTTTCAACTTAGTTTTCTCTAGGAACATATCAGAATTAGAGGAGTTATATCGTGAGCTATCGATCTACAACATAGATATGCAAAAACTATTAAGACTAAGTTCATGATAAATTAAGTTCAATTAATCAAATTACTAAAGAACTCCCACTTAAATAGACATCCCTCAAGTCATCTATGTGATACGTGATCCAAATCAACTAACCCATGTTCGATCATCACGTGAGATGGGGTAGTCATCAATGGTGAACATCTCTATGTTGATCATATCTACTATATGACTCAGGTTCGGCCTTCCGGTCTCCAGTGTTCCAAGACCATGTCTGTACATGCTAGGCTCGTCAAGTTTAACTCAAGTATTCTGCATGTGTAAAACTGTCTTACACCCGTTGTATGTGAACCTAGAGTCTATCACAACCAATCATCACGTGGTGTCTCGAAACGATGAACTGTAGCAACGGTGCATACTCAGGGAGAACACTTTTATCTTGAAATTAAGTGAAGGGGTCATCTTATTATGCTACCGTCGTTCTAAGAAAAATAAGATGCATAAAAGGTAAACATCACATGCAATCAAAATACGTGACATGATATGGCCATCATCATCTTGTGCTTTTGATCTCCATCTTCAAAGCAACGTCATGATCTCCATCGGCACCGGTTTGACACCTTGATCTCCATCGTAGCGTCATTGCGTCGAGGTCGTCACGCCAACTATTGCTTCTACAACTATCTCTAACACATAGTGATAAAGTAAAGCAATTACATGGCGCTTGCACTTCATACAATAAAGAGACAACCCTAAGGCTCCTGCCGGTTGTCGATATTACAAAACATGATCATCTAATACATCAATATATATCACATCATATCTTGACCATATCACATCACAACATGCCCTGCAACAATAAGTTATACTTCCTCTACTTTGTTGTTGCAAGTTTTGCGTGGCTGCTACGGGCTTCTAGCAAGAACCGTTCTTACCTACGCATAAAACCACAACGGTGATTCATCAAGTTTGCTGTTTTAACCTTCTTCACGGACCAGCCGCAGTCAAATTCGATTCAACTAAAGTAGGAGAAATGGACACCCGCCAGCCACCTTTATGCAAAACTAGTTGCATGTCAGTCGGTGGAATCGGTCTCATGTGCATGGACATGTAAGGTTGGTCCGGGCCGCTTCATCCCACAATACCGCTGAATCAAATAAGATGTTGGTGGTAAGCAGTATGAATATCACCGCCCACAACTTTTTGTGTTGTACTCGTGCATATCATCTATGCATAGACCTGGCTCATGATGCCACTATTGGGAAATGTTGCATGGAAAATAAAAAAATGTCTACGCACACACAATGATCTATCCATGGAGATGCCTAGCAACGAGGGGGAGAGTATGTCTACATACCCTCATAGACCGTAAGCGGAAGCGTTTAATGATACGTCTCCAACATATCTATAATTTTTTATTGTTCCATGTTGTTATATTATCATTCTTCGATGTTTTACAATCATTTTATAGCAACTTTATATCATTTTTCGGGACTAACCTATTGACATAGTGCCCAGTGCCAGTTGTTGTTTTTGCTTGTTTTTTATTTCGCAGAAAATCAATACCAAACGGAGTCCTAATGCAGTGAAACTTTTTGGAGAATTTTTCTAGGCCAGAAGACACACGTTGGGCCAAAGAAGTACCAGAGGGGTGCCCCGAGGGGGGCACAACCCACTTGGGCGCGCCTGGAGGCCCAGGCGCGCCCTAGTGGGTTGTGCCCACCTTGGTGGCCTTCCGCACCGCCTCTTTGCTCTATAAATACCCCAATATTCCAAAAACCCTAGGGGAGTGGATGAAAATCAATTCCAGCCGCCGCAAGTTCCTGAAACCACATATCCAATCTAGACACCATCACAGAGGGGTTCATTATCCTCATTGGTGCCTCTCCGATGATGCGTGACTAATTCTTTATAGACCTACGGGTCTGTATTTAGTAGATAGATGGCTTCCTCTCTCTCTTTTAGTTCTCAATACAATGGTCTCTTGGAGATCTATTGATGTAACTCTTTTTCCGGTATGTTTGTTGGGATCCGATGAACTTTGAGTTTATGATCACTATGTTTTTATCCATGAAAGTTATTTGTGTCTTTTGATCTCTTATATGCATGATTCCTTATAGCCTCGTATTTCTTCTTCCAATCTTTGGTTTAGTTAGGATGACTAGATCTTTTTTTCTTGCCATGGGAAGAGGTTCTTTGTGATGGGTTCGATCTTACGGTGCTCGATCCCAGTGACAGAAGGGGAAACGACACGTATGCATCGTTGCTATTAAGGATAACAAGATGGGGTCTATTCCTATATGAGTAGATCTTTTGTAACATCCCAAATTTCCCATTTGGAATGTTTTACAATTATAGCTAAGCATCTATGCATATTATATGAAATTGAGTGGCATTTGAAATATTTTAGAGGCTTTTGAGTTTGTTGAATTTGGATTCAAATTGGCAAATGAAATTCTTTCAAATCAATGCCTGACAAATACTTGAGCAAAAATATGAGAGGAGTAAACATGACACTCCAAAAATGTCAGAAGAAAAATATTGCCAAAAAGTTTGAATTCAAATTTGAATTTTATTTGGGATTTCCAGAAAGTGTTTTTTTAGTTTGAGTTTTGCCCCTGGAAAAATGTCCGCGTTGTAGGATAAATTCCCCTGAGAATTTTGATATATATATCCCCTATATAAAAATAATATATATTTTTCTATATTCTCTCTTCTCTCTAATTCAAAAAAAATAAAAGGAAAAGCCCCAGGCGCCAGCCAGGCCAACCGGCCCAGCCAGCGCCGAGCGCCACTCACCAGCGGGCCAGGCACAGCCCACCCGGCCAGGCAGCCTGCCCAGCGCCCGTGCCCGACTCCCCTCCCCCTCGGTCGCCCGACCGAACCCTCTCCTCTCTCTCTCTCGCTGATGCCCCGGGCCCGCCCTCATCTCTTTCCCCTCGCCCACGTCTCGCCGCGCAAGAGCGCGACCGCCGCCGCCCGTCGTCGTGATCTCCTCGGGATCACGATCCCGCGTTGCCCCTCGCCCAAGACCACGCCCTATATTAAGCCATGCCTCTCCTCTCCCGAACCCCCCAAAAACCCTACCCCAACACCCACCAGAGCCGTTGCCCTCGCCGAACGCATCTCGCCGCCGCCGCCTCGGTTCCCCGCCGTTTCTGTCGCCGGTGAGCACCTTCTGCCCTTCCCTACTACTCGGCCCTAACCGCCGCTTCCACGCGCACCCCGCTAACACCATCTACCTGCCCAGGAGCCCACGACGTCGTCGCCCCAAGCTCGTCCGCCGCCCGCAGAGCGAGAGCTCACCAGGCTTCGCCCGATCGTCTCCGTCATCCCGAGCTCCAACGACTCCACCCCGACCTCCCCTTGAGCCGTCGCACTTTCGACAGCGTCTCCGCCGCCGCCCAGGACCACGAGGCAGCGCGTAGCGCCCTCGTCGCCGTCGCCACCGACCACCGCGGTAAGCCACCGGAGCCCCCTCCGCCGTTAGATCAAAAACCTACGCTGTAGATTAGATCTCTGAAGAATGCGTTTTATTTTAAAAAGGCCGGTTTAGTTACGGGTTTTTTCTCGGTTTAGTTAGCGGTTCAGATTACATCGAACCGATCGGTTTATTCTCTGTTAGCCTCGGGCATGCTTTAGTTATATATCGCCTGAGCGTTAGATAGGCCCGTTAGCGCTAGTTTTTGTTTTTAGTTGTATTTCCAGTTTCTGTTTTTTTAGTAGATAGTTCTGTTTTTGTTTTTGCTATTTCTTTTAGTTGGTTTATTGTTTTAGTTGATTCTTTTTTTGTTAGTTCGCAAATTTGTTGTAGTTTCTGTAGAAAATATGTTTAGCCATGTTTAAATTATTAGAAATAGTTTTATATTAGTTTTAGACAGATTAGTTTTTCTGCCATAAATTGAGTTAGGATTATTATTTTTTTAGTGATTCTTTTTGCTACAGCTTAGTTTAGTCCATGCCTAGCAGTAGGAACTTGTTTGGGTATTTTAGATAAAATAAAAAAATAGTCTTAGTCGAAATCAAGTTTTTCTTGTTTATTTAGGTAGCTACTGTTTTCCTACTGTTCTAGTTAGCAAATTATTTTATTTTTATTATGTTATAGTTTATTTTAGATTAGTTTCTGTAGCTACAGAGGATGAACTTTTATATACAGTAGAATAAAATTATTGTTTTACTTTCTTTGCTAGGATTGTTTTAGGCATAATATGAGTTCTATAATAGCTTTTAATATGATTCTTTTTGCTCCTAGTTTGTATGATGTTTTCCCTTCTGTTAGTTAGCAAAACCCATGCTTAGGTTCTGTTAAGAAAAGTTTTAGTTGTGTAAAACTATTCCTTAGTTGTTGCTTGATGTGGTGAAAACCTTGATTTGCTTTCTTCGAGCTTTTCTTTGTTTTTGGTTTGAGTGCTTGGGTGTTTTACTTCAACTTGCTGTTATGTTTTTTTTGTGCTATACTTATTTGTGCTATTTTTTGACTCGGTAGAATTCCCGGAGTGTGAAGCCTGCCATTACGAGTCGCTAGCTTTCGAAGACCGTCAGCCAGGCAAGTCATTTGATCATGTTTTTACAATACCTATGTTTTATTGCATTAGAATTATACCTCCCCACCATGCATGCAGTAGGAGAATTTTGTTAAGTTGTTCTTGAGTAGTATCATGAGGTAGGATGAACCCTTCTCCCTTGTTACCGATGCCTGGGACGATGTAGTTGATTGCTATGGTTTAGTAGACGGGGTTGGTTGAGTGATTCATAAGGGAGATGCGAGAGTCAAGATGATGAAAAACCCCATGACTTCAAGCTCAAGATGGACTTCAAAATTCACTCTTTGGGTGGAGGAGCAGTTGTGGGCACCTGGAGAAACCAGCGGATGGCGGGATGCATGGAGAAGCGCCATGACATCTTGCGGAAAGCTTCACCCAGCCACGAAGAGGCGGATGGATACCCCATTGACGGAAGCTTACATGCGGCTTGGTGCGACCCTAGGCGTGACTCTGGCTGGGCGGTGCTACGAGATGTAGAAGAACGGTAGGATTGGATGGGCACCATTAGTGGCCCGGAGGAACTCTATGGAAGACCTGTTTACGTTCGTCCGTCTTCAAACACCAGCGGTCACGAAGACTTAAAAGGAGGGAACGATTCTTGCGAGTAAAGTGCACAAACCTGTGCAGAGTGAAGATCTAATCGATTAGCCGTGTCCCCGGTTACGGACAATTTGAGCCTCGGGAACTTGGAGTATTTTGGATATCTCAACACTGAACTTAATAAATTAATTGAGGGGGTTATTTAATAATTGGGAATGAGACATTGGTTGGCGGAACCATCTCAATAACTACCAACATTTTTTAGTATTTGCAAACAAGTCCTTGTTGTAGGGAAAAAGTGGCTTTTTCGCAAAACAATGAAACTTAGAGCCCCACAGCCAAATTGCATATATTGTTAGTAATTTTTATTGTTGTTCTCTATTCATGACTTGCCGGCATATTCAAAGTGCTGACCTACACGGCTGCAACGTCTTATGTTGTAGAGGAGTTTTCCGATCAGGAGTGAGGCTACGATCCACGCTTCGCGATTGCCCTATGGAGTCGGATGGACTCGCTATTCGTCTACGCTTTCGCATCTTTACTTAGTTTATTTATCATGAGTTGGCCTTCGGCCGAATTTATTATCTTGTAATAAAGACTCGATATGAGAATCGTGTAATAAATTCAGGTGTGATTGAACTTTGAATCTTTGCATCAATGTACTGTGTGTGCCAGCATGATCTTGGGATGGTACAACTACACAGAGACTTGACCGATTTCGGGTCGGGTCGCTACATCTTTTCTACATCATTGTTCTTATTGCATTACTCTGTTTCTCCATGAACTTAATACACTAGATGCATGCTGGATAGCGGTCGATGTGTGGTGTAATAGTATATGCGGGCAGGAGTCGGTCTACTAATCTTGGACGTGATGCCTATATAATGATCATTGCCTGGATATCGTCATGATTATTTGAAGTTCTATCAATTGCCAAACAGTAATTTGTTTACCCACCGTATGCTATTTTTCTCGAGAGAAGCCATTAGTGAAATCTACGGCCCCGGGTCTGTTCTTTATTATATTTGCCTTCGAGATATATTTTTATTTGCTTTTATTTTCAGATATATTAATCCAAAAACCCAAAAATACCTTGCTGCAATTTTTATTTATTTATTTTATCTCGCGTTCCCGCGAGATCTATTTATCCAATCTACTACAATTTTACCTATCTTTTACCCTGGAGGGATTAACAACCCCTCTTTTACGTCGGGTTGCAATTATTTGTTCTTTGTGTGCAGGTGTCGTTCACGTAGTGTTGCATGGTTCTCCTAGTGGTTTGATAACCTTGATCTCATCATTGATGAAATACCTACCGTAGTTGTGCTGCATCATCCCTTCCTCTTTGGGGAAATACCGACGTAGTTTAAGCCGCAATCATTTAAAAACACGGTTGATGTAGTCGAACTTCTTTGCGCTCCAACCAATCAAGTACCGAACGTACGGCACCTCCGCGTTCTGCACACGTTCAGCTCGGTGACGTCCTCCGCCTTCTTGATCCAGCAAGACGACGAGGTAGTAGATGAGTTCTGGCAGCACGATGGCGTGGTGACAGTGATGGTGAAGTGATCTCCGCAGGGCTTCGCCTAAGCACTGCGCAAATATGACCGGGGGTGTAAACGGTGGAGGGGGGCGCCGCACAGGACTAGGAAATTGTCTGTTGTGTGCTATGCGCCCCCCTCCCACATATATATAGGTGGGAGGGAGGGAGGAGCAGCAAAAGGAGGCGCCCAAGTAGGAGGAATCCTACTTGGGTCCCTCCCAAGCCGCCCCCTTTCCTTATTTGGACTGCGGGGAAAGGGACGGGAGGGTGGCGCCCCCCTTTCCTTTCTCCCATGAGAGGGAAAGGCAGGAGGGGCTAGCTCTCCCCCTTTTCCTTCCCTAGGATTGGGGGCTGGCCAAACAAGGGAGTGGCGCACCAGCCCCCTTGTCGGCTGGTCTGTCCCCTCCTTTGGCCCAGAAGGCCCATAACTTGCCGGGGGGGGGGGGTGCCCAGAACCCCTTCCGGTGACCCGATTCCTTCCCGGTACGTCCCGAAACACTTTTGGTGTCCAAATACCATCGTACTACATATCAATATTTACCTCTCGACCATTTCGAGACTCCTCGTCATGTACGTGATCTCATCCAGGACTCCGAACAACATTCGGTCACCAAAACATATCACTCATATAACACTATATCGTCAACGAACGTTAAGAATGCGAACCCTACGGGTTCGAGAACTATGTAGACATGACCGAGACACCTCTCCGGTTAATAACCAATAGCGGAACCTAGATGCCCATATTGGCTTCTACATATTCTACGAAGATCTTTATTGGTCGAACCGTCATGACAACATACGTAATTCCCTTTGTCCATCGGGTTACTTGCCCGAGATTCGATCGTCGGTATCTTCATACCTAGTTCAATCTCGTTACCGGCAAGTCTCTTTACTCATTCTGTAATACATCACCCTGTGACTAACTCCTTAGTCATTTGCTTGCAAGCTTATGATGTGTATTACCCAGAGGGCCCAGAGATACCTCTCCGATACTCGGAGTGACAAATCCTAATCTCGATCTATGCCAACTCAACAAACACCTTCGGAGATACCTGTAGAGCATCTTTATGATCACCCAGTTACGTTGTGACGTTTGATAGCACACAAGGTATTCCTCGGTATCCGGGAGTTGCATAATCTCATAGTCGATGGAATATGTATTTGACATGAAGAAAGCAATAGCAATAAACTAAACTATCTTATGCTAAGCTAACAGATGGGTCTTGTCCATCACATCATTCTCCTAATGATGTGATCCCGTTATCAAATGACAACATATGTCTATGGTTAGGAAACCTTAACCATGTTTGATCAACGAGCTAGTCTAGTAGAGGCTTACTAGGGACACTGTATTTGTTTATGTATTCACGCATGTATTTAAGTTTCCGATCAATACAATTCTAACATGAATAATAAACCTTTATCATGAATAAGGAAATATAATATAAAATAACAACTTTAATATTGTCTCTAGGGCATATTTCCTTCATCAGGCCATACGTTACCAACACGAATGGTGATGCTGGTATTACTATAGTCGAGGTTCAAGCCTCGGTTATCGAGGACCAAAGGGAGGGAGTCCCTTTGGTCAAAGAGGGAGGCAAGCTCGGATGACCGGAGTCCTCGGCTCCGGCTCCCCCCGAGCCATCTCAGCGGCCGGTAACTCCCATCCCTACCTCTACGGTGGATGGGGTCAAGGTGACACTGCCCACCCCTCCTGCCCCAAGGCAGGTCTACATGGGGTGGCCTGAGGAGATGGAGGTGGCTTTGACAAGCTCCTACATCATCAAAGAGCACCATGCCCTTCTAGTTCCGCAGAGACCGGAATCCGAGAGGCCCGAGGAGATGGAGGTGTCTCTGAGAAGCTTCTGGTCCGCATAGACCGGAATCCGAGAGGCCTTCAAAGGTCCATTTAGAGGGTTTGATGTATGTTTTTAGCAATTCCCAGGCTTACTTACAACGCTAGGTATGGCCAGTAGCCCTTGGTGGACAAGTGCCGAAGTAAGCTTGTGTCCAAAAACTATAGACTGCAACTATACGTAGGAATGTAGTGAGCAGTAGCCCCCGAGCCTTAAGTTAGTTTTAACAAACTGACTTGAGGGTCATTTATGTGATATAATTATGAGCAAATATGCAGTAGCACTCGAGACTCTGGATGGACTGAAAGAGTTGACTAGAGGATCGATATCGACTTCAGAGACAAGTAATATACTTTTGTAATTTGCAGGCCTAGGCTTCAGCTCCGTCTTCCATCTTCAAGGAGTTGGCGGAGCTGAACCACAAGCTTGCGCGGTCCAAAGAGGACATGGAGCTGTTTAAGAAATAGCTTGACTAGGCGCAAGGTAAGCCATAATACCTGTTCCGATCCTTTAAAACGTTTTTGCAGAAATTTGCTTTAACGCGAACATTTTGTAATTGTTTGACACGCGCCGCTCCGGAGCTTGAGACCCTCTGGGCTGAGATTAAAAAAGCTCACCAAGAAGCCGAATAGCAGAAGGCTGCGACAAAGAAGGCCGACGAAGAGCTGGCCAAAGAGAAGGCAGCCCATGGCAAGGATCGGGTCCGGGTTGTTGAGGTCAAAGAGGACCTGAAGGGGCTCTACGCAGAGCGCGAAGACCTTCAGGAGGACTGCAAGAAGAAGACCGCCAAGCTTGAGAAATTGAGCTCGGCGTAAAAAGAGGTCCAGACCCAAGCTCGGGCTGACCGCAAAGAGCTTCAGCAACTGAAGCAGATCGCCGCCAGTAAGCCATATTTGCTTCAATGCATTTTTGGTTGCAACAGGTTCGCCCAGCTTACTCAAATCTGGTATTCCTTGGGCACCTTTTGAGGACCTCCTGAGTAGTGCGGCGGATCTATAATTTATGAAGTATTCATGCCATTATATTATCATTCTTAGATGTTTTGAAATCATTTTATATCAACTTTATATCATTTTTAGGACTAACCTATTGACATAGTGCCCAGTGCCAGTTGTTGTTTTTGCTTGTTTTGACATCGCAGGAAATCAATACCAAACGGAGTCCAAACGCAACGAAACTCCACGGGAATTTTTTATGGACCAGAACAAACCTTGGGGCACTCTTTGAGGTTCTTTGTGTTGGATTGAGTATTATGAATCCGAATTTTCTTTGGTGTTATTCTAGTATGAACTCTTGATAGAACGATCAGAAATAATAACTTGGTGTTATTTTAGTACGAACTCTTGATAGATCGATCGGAAATAATGACTTGGTGTTATTTTAGTATGTACTCTTGGATAGATCGATCGGAAAGAATAGCTACAAACATTTTCTTCTTATGTTCTCTGCTAGATAAGAACTTTGGAGTGATTCTTCATCGCACTTTGAGGGATGGTTATATGATCCAATTATATTAGCATTGTTGAGAGATTGCACTAGCGAAAGTACGGACCCTGGGCCTTGTTTTCAAGCATTGCATTGTGCTCCGTTTCATCAATTGCTACCTTGCTGTTTTTTATTGTTCTTATTACAAAAACCAATCTCTACTATCCATATTACACTTGTATCACCATCTCTTCGCCGAACTAGTGCACCTATACAAATTACCATTGTATTTGGTGTGTTGGGGACACAAGAGACTCTTTGTTATTTGGTTGCAAGGTTGTTTGAGAGAGACCATCGTCATCCTATGCCTCCCACGGATTGATAAACCTTAGATCATCCACTTGAGGGAAAATTGCTACTGTCCTACAAAACTCTGCGCTTGGAGGCCCAACACGAGTCTACAAGAATAAAGTTGCGTAGTAGACATCAATGCCAGCCGCCATTACGACGCCCTCGAGGGTCACGCCGAACAAAAGGGCTTCTGGCAGCAGTTCCAGGCGCCATCGCATCCACCGCTGCTCAACAACCAGATGATGGAGCTGTATCGCATGGCGAGAGGCCGGCCATGGAGGACCTCTGCGTCAACCTCTGGCCTGCGGAGCCCTTGTTGAGCAGCTTATTTGGATTGGTTGCTCGACTCTAAGGCGCCAGCCCCCAGCTCGACCACTGGAAGCATTCTAGCTGCCTGGAGGGTGCTCAACGTGTGTATGCTTGCATGAGGATGCATTATCCACGCATCAACACAACCAAAGTGGCGCCGGGTCCTCTGATACGTCTCCAACGTATCTATAATTTTTTATTATTCTATGCTATTATATTATCCATCTAGGATGTTTTATATGCATTTATATGCTATTTTATATGATTTTTGGGACTAACCTATTAACCTAGAGCCCAGTGCCAGTTTCTGTTTTTTCCTTATTTTTGAGTTTTACAGAAAAGGAATATCAAACGGAGTCCAATTGACGTGCCGATTTTTGATGATTTTTTATGGACCAAAAGAAGCCCCCGAAGTAAAAGAGTTGGGCCAGAAGAGTCCCGAGTTGTCCACAAGGGTGGAGGGCGCGCCCTACCCCCTGTGAATGGGCCCCTATCTCGTGGACGACTGGGAGACCCCCCTGACGTGAGACCTACGCCAAAATTCCTATAAATACAGAAACCTCCAGAAAATAACCTAGATCAGGAGTTCCACCGCCGCAAGCCTCTATAGCCACCAAAAACCAATCGGGACCCTATTCCAGCACCCTGCCAGAGGGGAGATCCCTCAACGGTGGCCATCTTCATCATCCCGGCGCTCTTCATGACGAGGAGGGAGTAGTTCACCCTCGGGGCTGAGGGTATGTACCAGTAGCTATGTGTTTGATCTCTCTCTCTCTCTCTCTCGTGTTCTTGATTTGGCACGATCTTGATGTATCGCGAGCTTTGCTATTATAGTTGGATCTTATGATGTTTCTCCCCCTCTACTCTCTTGTAATGGATTGAGTTTTCCCTTTGAAGTTATCTTAATCGAATTGAGTCTTTAAGGATTTGAGGACACTTGATGTATGTCTTGCGTGGGATACCCATGGTGAAAATGTGGTATTCTATTGATTCACTTGATGTATGTTTTGGTGATCAACTTGCGGGTTCCGTGACCTCATGAACTTATGCATAGGGGTTGGCACACATTTTCGTCTTGACTCTCCGGTACAAACTTTGGGGCACTCTTTGAAGTACTTTGTGTTGGTTTGAATAGATGAATCTGAGATCGTGTGATGCATATCGTATAATCATACCCACGGATAGTTGAGGTGACATTGGAGTATCTAGGTGACATTAGGGTTTTGGTTGAATTGCGTCTTAAGGTGTTATTCTAGTATGAACTCTATGATAGATCGAACGGAAAGAATAGCTTCGTGTTATTTTACTACGGACTCTTGAATAGATCGATCAGAAAGGATAACTTTGAGGTGGTTTCTGATGTCTACTACGCAACCTTCTCCTTGTTGACGTTGTTGGGCCTCCAAGTGCAGAGGTTTGTAGGACAGTAGCAAATTTCCCTCAAGTGGATGACCTAAGGTTTATCAATCCGTGGGAGGCGTAGGATGAAGATGGTCTCTCTCAAGCAACCCTGCAGCCAAATAACAAAGAGTCTCTTGTGTCCCCAACACACTCAATACAATGGTAAATTGTATAGGTGCACTAGTTAATGAAGAGATGGTGATACAAGTGCAATATGGATGGTAGATATAGGTTTTTGTAATCTGAAAATATATAAACAGCAAGGTAACTAATGATAAAAGTGAGCAAAAACGGTATTGCAATGCTAGGAAACAAGGCTGGGGTTCATACTTTCACTAGTGCAAGTTCTCTCAACAATAATAACATAATTGGATCATATAACTATCCCTCAACATGCAACAAAGAGTCACTCCAAAGTCACTAATAGCAGAGAACAAACGAAGAGATTATGGTAGGGTACGAAACCACCTCAAAGTTATTCTTTCCAATCAATCCATTGGGCTATTCCTATAAGTGTCACAAACATCCCTAGAGTTCGTAGTAAAATAACACCTTAAGACACACATCAACCAAAACCCTAATGTCACCTAGATACTCCAATGTCACCTCAAGTATCCGTGGGTATGATTATACGATATGCATCACACAATCTCAAATTCATCTATTCAACCAACACATAGAACCTCAAAGAGTGACCCAAAGTTTCTACCGGAGAATCAAGACGAAAACGTGTGCCAACCCCTATGCATAGGTTCACGGGCGGAACCCGCAAGTTGATCACCAAAACATACATCAAGTGAATCACGTGATATCCCATTGTCACCACAGATACGCACGGCAAGACATACATCAAGTGTTCTCAAATCATTAAAGACTCAATCCGATAAGATTACTTCAAAGGGAAAACTCAATCCATTACAAGAGAGTAGAGGGGGAGAAACATCATAAGATCCAACTACAATAGCAAGGCTAGCGATACATCAAGATCGTGCCAAATCAAGAACACGAGAGAGAGATCAAACACATAGCTCCTGGTACATACACGAGAGAGAGATCAAACACATAGATCGTGCCAAATCAAGAACTACTCCCTCCTCGTCATGGAGAGCGTTGGGATGATGAAGATGGCCACCGGTGAGGGGTCCCCCCTTCGAAAGGGTGCCGGAACAGGGTCCCGATTGGTTTTTGGTGGCTACAGAGGCTTGCGGCGGTGGAACTCCTTATCTCTTCTGTTCCCCGAAGGTTTTAGGGTATATGGATATATATAGGCGGAAGAAATACGTCAGGAGAGCCACGAGGGTGGAGGGCGCACCCAGGGGGAGTGGGCGCGCCCCTTGCCTCGTGCCTCCCTCGTTGCTTTCCTGACGTGCACTCCAAGTCTCCCGGGTTGCTTTCTTTCCGAAAATAACTTCTCCAGAAGGTTTCATTCCGTTTTGACTCCGTTTGATATTCCTTTTCTTCGAAACACAGAAACAAGGGAAAAAACAGAATCGGCACTGGCTCGGGTCAATAGGTTAGTCCCAAAAATAATATAAAAGTGCATAATAAAGCCCATAAACATCCAAAACAAATAATATAATAGCATTGAACAATCAAAAATTATAGATACGTTTGAGACGTATCAGCATCCCCAAGCTTAATTCCTGCTCGTCCTCGAGTAGGTAAATGATAAAAACAGAATTTTTGATGTGGAATGCTACCTAACATACTTATCCATGTAATTCTCTTTATTGTGGCAATAATATTCAGCTCCATAAGATTCAAGACAAAAGTTTAATATTGACATAAAAATAATAATACTTCAAGCATACTAACTAAGCAATCATGTCTTCTGAAAATAACATGGCCAAAGAAAGTTCATCCCTACAAAATCATATAGTTTAGTCATGCTCCATTTTCCCCACACACGACTGCTCTCATCATGCACCACCCCGATGACAAGCCAAGCAATTGTTTCATACTTTAGTAATCACAAACTTTTTCAACCTTCACGCAATACATGAGCATGAGCCATGGATATAGCACTATGGGTGGAATAGAATATAATGATGGGGGTTATGTGGAGAAGACAAAAAGGAGAAAGTCTCACATCAACGCGGCTAATCAATGAGCTATGGAGATGCCCATCGATTGATGTTAATGCAAGGAGTAGGGATTGCCATGCAACGGATGCACTAGAGCTATAAATATATGAAAGCTCAACAAAAGAAATTAAGTGGGTGTGCATCCAACTTGCTTGCTCACGAAGACCTAGGGCACTTTAGGAGGCCCATTGTTGGAATATACAAGCCAGGTTCTATAATGAAAAATTCCCACTAGTATATGAAAGTGACAAAACAAGAGACTCTCTACCATGAAGATTATGGTGCTATTTTGAAGCACAAGTGTGGTAAAAGGATAGTAACATTGTCCCTTCTCTCTTTTTCTCTCATTTTTTTGGGCCTTCTCTTTTTTTTATGGCCTTTCTCTTTTTTTATCCTTTTTTTATTTTACCTCACTTGGGACAATGCTCTAGAAAATGATGATCATCACACCTCTATTTATTTACAACTCAATGATTACAACCCGATACTAGAACAAAGTATGACTCTATATGAATGCCTCCGGCGGTGTACCGGGATATGCAATGAACCAAGAGTGACATGTATGAAAGAATTATGAACAGTGGCTTTGCCACAAATACTATGTCAGCTACATGATCATGCAAAGCAATATGACAATGATGAACGTGTCATGATAAACGGAATGGTGGAAAGTTGCATGGCAATATATCTCGGAATGGCTATGGAAATGCCATAATAGGTAGGTATGCTGGCTATTTTGAGGAAGATATAAGGAGGTTTATGTGTGAAAGAGTGTATCATATCACGGGTTTGGATGCACCGCTAAGTTTGCACCAACTCTCAATGTGAGAAAGGGCAATGCACGGTACCGAAGAGGCTAGCAATGATGGAAAGGTGAAAGTGCGTATAATCCATGGACTCAACATTAGTCATAAAGAACTCACATACTTGTTTCCAAAATCTACAAGTCATCAAAAACCAAGCATTACGCGCATGCTCCTAGGGGGATAGATTTGTAGGAAAAGACCATCGCTCGTCCCCGACCGCCACTCATAAGGAAGACAATCAAATAACACCTCATGTTTCAAATTTGTTACACAACGTTTACCATACGTGCATGCTATGGGACTTGCAAACTTCAACACAAGTATTTCTCAATTTCGCAACTAATCAACTAGCACAACTTTAATATCACTATCTCCATATCTCAAAACAATCATCAAGTATCAAACGTCTCTTAGTATTCAATCCACTTATATGAAAGTTTTTATTATACCCATCTTGGATGCCCATCATATTAGGACTAGTTTCATAACCAATGCAAACTACCATGCTGTTCTAAAGACTCTCAAAATAATATAAGTGAAGCATGAGAGTTCATCTATTTCTTCAAAATAAAACCACCGCCGTGCTCTAAAAGGATATAAGTGAAGCACTAGAGCAAATGAAAAACTACTCCGAAAGATATAAGTGAAGATCAATGAGTAGCAGAATAATTATGCAACTATGTGAAGACTCTTTAACATTTAAGAATTTCAGATCTTGATATTTTATTCAAACATAAAGCAAAACAAAAGAAAATAAAATGACGCTCCAAGCAAAACACATATCATGTGGTGAATAAAAATATAGCTCCAAGTAAAGTTACCGATGAACGAAGACGAAAGAGGGGATGTCTTCCGGGGCTTCCCCAAGCTTAGACGCTTTGTTATCCTTGCATATTACCTTGGGGTGCCTTGGTCATCCCCAAGATTAGGCTCTTGCCACTCCTTATTCCATAGTCCATCTAATCTTTACCCAACACTTGAAAACTTCACAACACGAAACTTAACAGAAAACTCGTAAGCTCCGTTAGCGAAAGAAAACAAAACACCACTTCAAGGCACTGTACTGAACTCATTCTTTATTTATATTGGTGATAAACCTACTGTATTCCAACTTCTATATGGTTTATAAACTATTTTACTAGCCATAGATTCATCAAAATAAGCAAACAACACACGAAAAATAGAACCTGTCAAAAACAGAACAGTCTGTAGTAATCTGTAACTAACACAAACTTTTGGAACTCAAAAAATTCTACCAAAATAGGACGACCTAGATAATTTGATTATTGATCTACTTCAATTGGAATCAGTATTTTATCAGTTTCTGGTGATTTTCAAAAATTGTTTTCGTGAGAAGAAAGTTTCTGTCTTTTTCAGCAAGATCAAATAATTATCATCCAAGAAGATCCTATAGGTCTTACTTGGCACAAACACTAATTAAAACATAAAACCACATCTAGGTTATTAATTGCTAAACAGGAGCAAAAATCAAGGAACAAACATAAGATTGGGTTGCCTCCCAACAAGCGCTAACGTTTAACGCCCCTAGCTAGGCATGATGATTTCAATGATGCTCACATAAAAGATAAGAATTGAAACATAAAGAGAGCATCATGGAGAATATGACTAGCAAATTTAAGCCTAACCCACTTCCTATGCATAGGGATTTTGTGAGCAAACAACTTATGGAAACAATAATCAACTAGCATAGGAAGGCAAAACAAGCATAACTTCAAAACTTTAAGCACACAGAGAGGAAACTTGATATTATTGCAATTCCTACAAGCATATGTTCCCCCCTCATAATAATTTTCAGTAGCATCATGAATGAATTCAAAAATATAACCAGCACCTAAAGCATTCTTTTCATGATCTACTTGCATAGAAAATTTACTACTCTCCACATAAGCAAAATTCTTCTCATTCGGAATAGTGGGAGTATCATAAGAGACTTGAATACTATAAATTGTTTCCACATTAAAAGAGTAATGTTTAAAAAAAGGGTAACCATAATAATGACAAGTTTTATAAATATAATCATCACTAATTTTTATAGCATAAGTTTCATCACAATAATCATCATAAGTAGCAACTTTGTTCTCATCATAATCGATTGAAACCTCTTCCAAGATAGTGGATACATCACTAAATAAAGTCATGACCTCTCCGAATCCACTTTCATAAATATTATAAGATTCAACATCCTCCAAAATAGTGGTATCATTACTTCCTAAAGTTGACACTCTTCCAAACCCACTTTCATAAATATAATCATCATAAGTAGGAGGCATGCTATCATCATTATAAATTTGCATATCGAAACTTGAGAGGCTAAAAATATCATCTTCATTAGACATAGCATCCCCAAGCTTGGGACAAACATTAATTGCAGCAAATATATACTCAAAAACATCATCTTCTTCAAACATAGCATCCCCAAGCTTGGGCCTTTTCATATCACAAGCATAACCACTCTCATCATTAATAGTATGGATAGCACCAATAGTATAGCAATTGTCATATTCCAAGCAAGTGCCAAAAAGATTTTCAAGATCATAAGAAGTATCATTATCTTCCCAATCATAATCATCACAACAAGCAATAGGCATAACGAGATCATCATCAAGTGCATCATCTTCATTTTCATGAGGCACAACAATAATAGGAACAACATTATTTGGGAGAGATATCTTTTTACCTCTCCTCCTTTTTCTTTTCTTCTTCTTCACCACATCATGTGTGGGTTCAATTCCATTTTTGGAGCTCCTTATTAATGGAATTGGTTGAATAGTAGGCTCCTCCTCGTTACCTGATTCATCATAAGAAATGATAGGAGGATATTGGGAAGTCTCTTCCCTTTCGTTAGTGTTCTCTTCATCTTCTATTTGCTTTCTTTTCTTTATGTAATTGGCGATATAAGGATTTTCAATGCAATTCACTGCACAATACATATAAATTTCCTCAAGATCAAAATTAAGAAGTTTATAACGGGCAAATTCTGGGAGATAGTTAGTTATACGTTTCATTTCTTCATAGCCCATAAGCAAACTAAGTTCATTATAATGTGAAAGGGAAATCAAGTCATCACAATTTTTGGACATGATTAGATCATGAAACAATTTGGATCGGATAGTTAAATGACCCCGTTCATTGCAAAGTTCGCAAGTATGGCCAAGAAAATTTAAATTTTCAGCACAAACATCTAGCCTTTCTTGCAACAATTTAATTTCGAAATGCTTGTGCCTCTTGCAATATCTATCTTCCCTATTTGGTGTGTACTTGCAAACCCAATGCACTCCACAAAAATTGACATGTTTATAGGAGACATTTTCATCATAGCTAGTGCAATCATCATTAGTACTATGGATATTCAAGGAGTTCATACTAACAACATTGCAATCATGCTCATCATTCAAAGATTTGGTGCCAAACATTTTAATGCATTCTTCTTCTAACACTTTGGCACAATTTTCCTTCCCATCATACTCACGAAAGATATTAAAAGATGAAGCGTATGAGGTAAACTCAATTCCATTTTTGTATTTTCTTTTATAGACTAAACTAGTGATAAAACAAGAAACAAAAAGATTCGATTGCAAGATCTAAAGATATACCTTCAAGCACTAACCTCCCGGCAACGGCGCGAGAAAAGAGCTTGATGTCTACTACGCATAACCTTCTCCTTGTAGACGTTGTTGGGCCTCCAAGTGCAGAGGTTTGTAGGACAGTAGCAAATTTCCCTCAAGTGGATGACCTAAGGTTTATCAATCCGTGGGAGGCGAGGGATGAAGATGGTCTCTCTCAAACAACCCTGCAACCAAATAACAAAGAGTCTCTTGTGTGCCCAACACACCCAATACAATGGTAAATTGTATAGGTGCACTAGTTCGGCGAAGAGATGGTGATACAAGTGCAATATGGATGGTAGATATAGGTTTTTGTAATTTGAAAATATAAAAACAGCAAGTTAACTAATGATAAAAGTGAGAAAAAACGGTATTGCAATGCTAGGAAACAAGGCCTAGGGTTCATACTTTCACTAGTGCAAGTTCTCTCAACAATAATAACATAATTGGATCATATAACTATCCCTCAACATGCAACAAAGAGTCACTCCAAAGTCACTAATAGCGGAGAACAAACGAAGAGATTATGGTAGGGTACGAAACCACCTCAAAGTTATTCTTTCCGATCAATCCATTGGGCTATTCATAAGTGTTACAAACAACCCTGGAGTTCGTAGTAAAATAACACCTTAAGACACACATCAACCAAAACCCTAATGTCACCTAGATACTCCAATGTCACCTCAAGTATCCGTGGGTATGATTATACGATATGCATCACACAATCTCAAATTCATCTATTCAACCAACACATAGAACATCAAAGAGTGACCCAAAGTTTATACCGGAGAATCAAGACGAAAACGTGTGCCAACCCCTATGCATAGGTTCATTGGTGGAACCCGCAAGTTGATCACCAAAACATACATCAAGTGAATCACGTGATATCCCATTGTCACCACAGATACACACGGCAAGACATACATCAAGTGCTCTCAAATCATTAAAGACTCAATCCGATAAGATTACTTCAAAGGGAAAACTCAATCCATTACAAGAGAGTAGATGGGGAGAAACATCATAAGATCCAACTACAATAGCAAGCCTCGCGATACATCAAGATCGTGCCAAATCAAGAACACGAGAGAGAGAGAGAGATCAAACACATAGCTACTGGTACATACCCTTAGCCCCGAGGGTGAACTACTCCCTCCTCGTCATGGAGAGCGCCGGGATGATGAGGTGGCCACCGGTGAGGGGTCCCCCCTCCGGCAGGGTGCCGAAACATGGTCCCAATTGGTTTTTGGTGGCTACAGAGGCTTGCGGCGGCGGAACACCCGATCTCTTCTGTTCCCCGAAGGTTTTAGGGTATATGGATATATATATATATAGGCGGAAGAAATACGTCAGGAGAGCCACGAGGGGCCCATAAGGGTGGAGGGCGCGCCCGGGGGAGTGGGCGCGCCCGGGGGGATGGGCGCGCCCCCTGCCTCATGCCTCCCTCGTTGCTTTCCTGACATGCACTCCAAGTCTCCCAGGTTGCTTTCTTTCCAAAAATAACTTCTCCAGAAGGTTTCATTCCGTTTCGACTCCATTTGATATTCCTTTTCTTCGAAACACGTAAACAAGGGAAAACAGAGGCGCACTTTGGGCTCTGGGCCAATAGGTTAGTCCCAAAAAATAATATAAAAGTGCATAATAAAGCCCATAAACATCCAAAACAGATAATATAATAGCATGGAACAATCAAAAATTATAGATACGTTGGAGACGTATCAGTTTCGTACCCTACAATAATCTCTTCGTTTGTTCTCCGCTATTAGTGACTTTGGAGTGACTCTTTGTTGCATGCTGAGGGATAGTTATATGACCTAATTATGTTATTATTGTTGGGAGAACTTGCACTGGTGAAAGTATGAACCCTAGGCCTTGTTTCAACGCATTGCAATACCGTTTTCGCTCACTTTTATCATTAGTTACCTTGCTGTTTTTATATTTTCAGATCACAAAAACCTATATCTACCATCCATATTGCACTTGTATCACCATCTCTTCGAAGAACTAGTTCGCCTATACAATTTACCATTGTATTGGGTGTGTTGGGGACACAAGAGACTCTTTGTTATT
The DNA here is from genome assembly GCA_021605145.1 of Aegilops bicornis. NCBI lineage: Eukaryota > Viridiplantae > Streptophyta > Magnoliopsida > Poales > Poaceae > Aegilops > Aegilops bicornis. Next base: position 345,618,171 of record CM038673.1, on the reverse strand, counting down.
TGGTTGCAGGGTTGTTTGAGAGAGACCATCTTCATCCAACGCCTCCCACGGATTGATAAACCTTAGGTCATCCACTTGAGGGAAATTTGCTACTGTCCTACAAACCTCTGCACTTGGAGGCCCAACAACGTCTACAAGAAGAAGGTTGCGTAGTAGACATCAAGCTCTTTTCCGGCGCCGTTGCCGGGGAGGTGAGTGCTTGAAGGTATATCTTTAGATCTTTTAATCGAATCATTCTGTTTCTTGTTTTATCACTAGTTTAGTCTATAAAAGAAAACTACAAAAAATGGAATTAAGGGTGCCTCATATGCTTCATCTTTTTAATGTCTTTCGTGAAAATGATCGGAAGGAAAATTATGCTCAAGTACTAGAAGAAGAATTACATAGAATGCTTGGCATAAAATATGTGAATGATGAGCATGATTGCAATGTTGTTAGTATGAATTCTTTGAATACCCATGATGCTAATGATATGCAAAGCCACAAGCTTGGGGATGCTATGTTTAGTCCCCCAAGTTTTGATGAGCAAATTTATTGTGATGAAAGCATGCCTCCTATTTATGATGATTATTGTGATGACACGTATGCTATAAAGAACAATGATAACCATAAAACTTGTCATCATGATTTTAATTTTCAATTGGATTATTCTTCACATGATAGTTATTTTGTTGAGTTTGCTCCCACTACTATTGATGAGAATAAATTCGCTTATGTGGAGAGTAATAAAATTTCTATGCAAGTAGATAATGAAAAGAATGCTTTATGTGCTGGTTATATGGTTGAATTCATTCATGATCCTACTTAAAATCATTATGAGAGAGGATCATATGCTTCTACATATTGCAATAATATCAAGTTTCCTCTCTATGTGTTGAAAATCTTGAAGATTTGCTTGTTTTGCCTTCCTATGCAAGTTGATTCTTGTTCCCATAAGTTGTTTGCTCACAAAATCCCTATGCGGAGGAAGTAGGTTAGGCTTAAATGTGCTTGTCATATGCTTCATTATGCTCTCTTTATGTTTCAATTCTTATCTTTTATGTGAGCATCATTAAAACCATCATGCCTAGCTAGGGGCGTTAAACGATAACGCTTGTTGGGAGGCAGCCCAATTTTATTTTTGTTCCTTGCTTTTTGTTCATGTTTAGTAATAAATAATTCATATAGCCTCTGTTTAGATGTGGTTTTATGTTTTAATTAGTGTTTGTGCCAAGTAGAACCTTTGGGAAGACTTGGGTGAAGTCTTTGCGATCTTGCTGTAAAAACAGAAACTTTTGTGCTCACGAGATTAGCCACCATTTTTTACTGAGAGTCCTTTTAGGTTGATTATTTTTGCAGATGATTAATAGTCAAATTACTCAGGTCCACCAATTTATTTCAGAATTTTTGGAGTTACAGAAGTATTCGAATGATACAGATTACTACAGACTGTTCTGTTTCTGACAGATTCTGTTTTCTATGTGTTGTTTGCTTATTTTGATGAATCTATGAGTAGTATCGGAGGGTACGAACCATAGAGAAGTTGGAATACAGTAGATATTACACCAATATGAATTTATAATGAGTTAACAACAGTACCTAAGTGGTGATTATTTTCTTATACTAACGGAGCTTACGAGTTTTCCGTTGAGTTTTGTGTTGTGAAGTTTTCAAGTTTTGGGTAAAGATTCGATGGACTATGGAATAAGGAGTGGCAAGAGCCTAAGCTTGGGGATGCCCAAAGCACCCCAAGGTAATATTCAAGGACAACCAAGAGCCTAAGCTTGGGGATGCCCCGGATGGCATCCCCTCTTTCGTCTCCGTTCATCGGTAACTTTACTTGGAGCTATATTTTTATTCACCACATGATATGTGTTTTGCTTGGAGCGTCATTTTATTTTATTTAGTTTAGATTGATGTTTGAATAATATCCCAAGATCTTAAATTCTTAAATATTAGAGAGTCTTCACATAGTTGCATAATTATTCAACTTCTCATTGATCTTCACTTATATCTTTTGGAGTAGTTTGTCATTTGCTCTAGTGCTTCACTTATATCTTCCTAGAGCATGGCGGTAGTTTTATTTTGAAGAAATAGTTGAACTCTTATGCTTCACTTATATTATTTTGAGAGTCTTAAACAGCATGGTAATTTGCTTTGGTTATGAATTTAGTCCTAATATGATGGGCATCCAAGAGGGATATAATAAAAACTTTCATATAAAGTGCATTGAATACTATGAGAAGTTTGACTCTTTATGATTGTTTTGAGATATGAAGATGGTGATATTAGAGTCATGCTAGTTGAGTAATTGTGAATTTGAGAGATACTTGTGTTAAAGTTTGTGATTCCCGTAGCATGCACGTATGGTGAACCGTTATGTGATGAAGTCAGAGCATGATTCATTTATTGATTGTCTTCCTTATGAGTGGCTGTCGGGGACGAGCATGGTCTTTTCCTACGAAACTATCCCCCTAGGAGCATGCGCGTAGTACTTTGTTTCGATAACTAATAGATTTTTGCAATAAGTATGTGAGTTCTTTATGACTAATGTTGAGTCCATGGATTATACGCACTCTCACCCTTTCACAGTTGCTAGCCTCTCTAGTATCGCGCAACTTCCGCCGGTGCCATAACACCCACCATTACCTTCCTCAAAACAGCAACCATACCTACCTATTATGGCATTTCCATAGCCATTCCGAGATATATTGCCATGCAACTTTCCGCCATTCCGTTTATTATGACATGCTCCATCATTGTCATATTGCTTTGCATGATCATGTAGTTGACATCGTATTTGTGGCAAAGCCACCTTCATAATTCTTTTATACATGTCACTCTTGATTCATTGCACATCCCGGTACACCTCCGGAGGCATTCCTATAGAGTCATATTTTATTCTAATTATCGAGTTGTAATTTGCAGCGACCCGACCTCAGATGGTCAAGTATCTGTGCTTCCGTGTCATCCCTGGATAGGTAATGCTGACACACACAGTACTCGAAGGATTTATAACAGAGTAGCAATCACACACTTATTACATCGAATGTCTCAAAAGAGAACTTATTACAATAATATGGCTTAAGGCCATCTAATGCGATAACAGCGGAAGGCTTGGAAGATAAAGTGAGTCCATCAACTCCAACGGCATAGCTGAGCTGCACGGCAACGACCTATCGAACCTTACTCCTCGTCTGAAAATTCTGCAACATAATACGTAGCAATATAAACAACACGTAGAAGTAACTCCCGAGGGTTTGATAATAACAGGGCAATAGGTTCCTACCTCATCATCTACTTCCCAACCCACAAATTAATGACATCCTAACCATGCAATGTTTGAGGGTTGAAACTAATGCATAAAAACTGGGTATGAAAAGAGTATGATCAAGTGTTACTTGCCTTGCTGACGATCCAGGAATCCTAGAGACTCATAGTAACACGCTTCGCACTCCGGGAAATTCTATCGCAAACAAATAGCATACATAAGCAACAAGCAAAGATGCACAAACAAAACTTCAACTGAAAGAGGTTGACCGGAGAGTTCAACTTAAGAACTCCGGTTCGCAAAAAGAATCAAACCAAACGGAGCAACGAAACTCAAACGGCGAAAGAAACAAGATCCGTTTACTAATCTGAACTAGGGTCAAATTTTACAGAGACAAAAACTTGTTTGAGTTGATTATTCGGAAAGATAATTTCGAGATGAAATCCAGGCGCTTGAATCGCCTGATTCCGATAAACGAGCGAAAAGTTATACTAGTTCGAACATCGGATCAGAAATCGCGATCAGAATAATCGCGGAATAAATCCGATAAAAAGAAAAACGACGAATGGCTAAACGAGTGAACGTTCGTTAGCAGAAACTAAAGGACGAACACGCTCGCTAAACAAATAAACCGGAGAATAAAACCGATTTATAAAAAAACGAACTAGGGTTTTCTCTAAAAAACCGGGCGGCGGCGGCTACCTCCGGCGAGGTCGTCCGGCGAGCGGGCGGCTCCGGCGGGCTCGGCGAGGGGCGGTGGGGTGGCGGCGGGAGGGGCGGCGGCTCGGGGCTCGGGGCTCGGGCTCCGGGCTCCGGGGTGGGTGGCGGTGGTGGTGGTTTAGAGGGGGGGTGGCGGCGTATATAAAGGGGGCGGGGGCGGCGACTTGGAGGAGGGGCAAGGCGCGGCGGAGGCGGAGTCCCACTCGGACTCCAGTCCGAGTGCGGCGGCGGCGGCGGCTGGCTGGGCCGGCCTGCTCGGCTAGGCCCTTGGCCCAGTCGGGCGCGGGTCTATTATTTTTTTTAAACGTTCCGCCGACTAAGAAAAATCCTAGAAAAATAAAATAAAATCTAAGAAATTCCAAAATAAGTTTTCTCCGTCTAAATGGAATATTTAGAACAGGATGACCTTTTCTTGGCCCCTAAAATGCAATTTTTAAAACATGCAAAAATTTCTAGGGCAAATAAAATTCCAAATAAAATCAAATAAACACCAGATAATGATTTTAACATTTTTCCTCCGATATTTCAATTATTTTAGAGAAGTCATATTATGTCCCCTCATTTATTTATTTAGAATGAAATATTTTCCGGAGAGAAAAACAATTAAAACCAAAAATCCTCGTCTTCAGTATTTGATAAAAATCAAATATGAAAATCGAAAAATCCCCAACTCTCTCCATGGTCCTTGAGTTGCTTAGGATTTCGAGGATTGCAGACGGAAATGCAACAAAATATGATATGCATGGATGACCTATGTATAACATGCCAAATTGAAAATTTGGGATGTTACAAACCTATCCCCCTTAAGATGAATCTCGCCCTCGAGATTCGGGTTGGCTAGAAAATAGGTGCGGATGGTCCTTGCGAATATCCTCCTCTCCCTCCCAGGTGGCTTCATCCTCGGTATGGTGGCTCCACTGAACTTTGCAAAACTTGGTAACCTTGCTGCGAGTGACTCGACTGTCAAAATCAAGAATCCTTATTGGCTTCTCTTCATAGGTCAGGTTACTATCCAACTGGATCGCTTCTAAGGGCACTGTATCATTCAACGGTATGTCGGCCATCTCAAAGCATGGCACTTCTTCACCGTGATACGTGAAACACATCGTGACCTCCTGACAATCCTTCAGGTAACTCCAGCTTGTAGGCAACTTCTCCCATCCGTTCCAAAACACGATACGGTCCTACAAATCTTGGGGCTAGCTTTCCCATAACTCCAAAACGTTTCACTCCCTTCAAGGGTGATGCTCGCAGATAGGCTCTGTCTCCAATTTCATAAGTTACTTCCTTGCGTTTTGAATCCGCATAGCTCTTCTGTCTGGACTGAGCAATCTTTAGTCTGTCTCTGATAAGTTTAACCTTCTCCTCTGAGTCCTTGATCAAATCTGGGCCAAACAACTGACGGTCTCCAACCTCATCCCACATCAATGGTGTTCTACATCTGCGTCCATACAGAGCTTCGAACGATGCCATCTTCAAACTGGCCTGGTAGTTGTTGTTGTATGAGAACTCTGCGTACGGCAAGTTGTAATCCCAACTAGATCCATAATCTAGCGCACAGGCTCTCAACATGTCCTCCAGAATCTGATTGACTCTCTCGGTCTGTCCATCCGTCTGCGGGTGGAAAGCGGCATCTTGAACTCCAATCTGGTACCCAAAGTCTGGTGTAGCTGATGCCAAAACTTTGAAGTAAACTGTGTTCCTCTATCTGATACGATGCTCCTCGGAACTCCATGCAAACATATGATCCTGGTCATATATATCTTGGCCAACCTTGCACTTGTGTAAGTTGTTTTCACTGGGATGAAATGAGCTACTTTGGTCAAACGATCCACAACTACCCATATTGAATCATATCCTGCCTTGGTTCTGGGTAATCCGGTAATAAAGTCCATGCCAAGCTTGTCCCACTTCCATTCGGGTATTGGCATAGGCTGTAACAGTCCTGCTGGCTTCTGATGCTCTGCTTTCACTCTCTGACATACATCACATACGGCTACATACTCGGCAATATCCTTCTTCATACCAGTCCACCAGAAACGTTCCTTCAAGTCTAAATACATCTTGGTGTTTCCGGGATGAATCGAGTATGGTGAGTCATGGGCCTCCTGGAGTATTAACTTCCTGATCTCCGTATTGTTGGGCACATAAATTCGGTCCTCAAACCACAAGGTATCGTGCTCATCCTCGCGAAAACCTTTGGCTTTACCTTCGCCCATCTTCTCTCTTATCTCAGCAATCTCTTTGTCCTCTTTCTGAGCTTCTCGAATCTTGTCCAACAACATCGACTGAACCTCCATTGTTGCAAGAAAACCTCTTGGAACAATCTCCAATCGAAGTTCCATGATCTCCGCAGCTAACTCCTTTGGCAATCCTTTGCTTTCAAGGATATTGGTGTAACTCTTCCGGCTCAAAGCGTCTGCTACGAAGTTGGCCTTTCCTGGATGATAGTGTAGCTTCATATTGTAATCCTTTATAAGTTCCAACCATCGCCTCTGTCTGAGGTTCAACTCCTTCTGGGTGAAAATGTACTTCAAGCTCTTCTGATCCGTGTACACATCACAACGGTTTCCAATAAGATAATGCCTCCAGGTCTTCAATGCATGCACTACGGCTGCTAATTCCAAATCATGCGTGGCATAGTTCAACTCATGAGGCTTCAGTTGTCGTGAGGCATATGAAACAACCTTTCCATCCTGCATAAGCACACATCCGAGTCCCAAGCGAGAGGCGTCACAATACACTTGGAACTCCTTATGTATATCTGGCAATGTCAGCACTGGGGCTGTAGTCAACCGTTTCTTCAACTCCTGAAAACTCGCTTCGCAATCCTCTGTCCATTTGAACTTAGTATCCTTCTTTAGCAATTCAGTCATTGGCTTAGCAATCTTGGAAAAATTCTCAATGAATCTCCGATAATATCCTGCCAGTCCAAGGAAACTGCGGATCTCGCCAATTGAAGTGGGTGCCAACCATTTAGTGACTGACTGAACCTTACTGGGATCTACTGCTATACCCTCTCCTGATATAACATGCCCAAGAAATCCAACTTCCTTCAACCAAAACTCGCACTTGCTGAATTTGGCGATAACCTGGTGTTCCTCGAAGTTTCTCGAGAACCAAACGCAAGTGTTCCGCGTGCTCCTCTTCATTCTTCGAGTATACCATAATATCATCAATAAACACCACAACAAACTTGTCCAAATACTCCATAAACACCTTGTTCATCATACTCATGAAATAGGCAGGGGCTTTAGTCAGTCCAAATGACATAACCGTATACTCATATAATCCATACCGTGTGGTAAATGCTGTCTTTGGTATATCCTTCTCTCGGATCTTCAATCGATGATATCCTCGATCAGAGATCAATCTTCGAAAACACCTTAGCTCCTTGCAACTGATCAAACAGATCATTGATCATCGGTAAGGGATACTTGTTCTTTATTGTTACTTCATTCAGAGCTCGGTAATCAACAACCATCCTCAGGGATTTATCCTTCTTCTCGACCAAAAGTACTGGTGCTCCCCAAGGTGACGAACTCCTACGAATGTAACCTTTTTCCAATACTCCTTGATCTGCTTCTTAATTTCCTCCAGATCATTTGCGGGCATCCGATAGGGTCTCTTGGATATTGGCCCTGTACCTGGCAATAGCTCTATCAAAAACTCGATGTCTCGATCCGGTGGCATGCCTGGTAACTCCTCTGGGAAAACATCCGGAAAATCCTTTACTACAGGTACTTCCTCCTGTACAACTCCCGTGAGGGTATTCACTTGACTCCTCCTAGGCACATGCCTAGATACATACTTAATCCTTTTTTCCCTCTGGGGTGGTAAGATAAATAGACTTGCTAGCACAGTCAATATCCATACTTTGACATCCAGTCCATGCCTAATATCACATCCAATCCTTGCGACTCCAAGATGGTTAGGTCAGACGGAAAAACATGCGTGCCAATGATTAGGGGTATCTGGTTGCACCATCTGCTAGCCATGTACTGCCTCCCAAGTAGCTCACTAATAGAGGGGTCCTAAGGGTTTGGGTTGGTAACTTAAACTTTTCCACAAATCCCCTTGATATGTATGAATGCGATGCACCAAAGATCGAAAAGAACAAGAGCGGTAAATGATCGAACCAAAAACTTACCTATTATCAAGATGCGTCGCTTTCTTCAACTTCCTCCACGTTAACGTGGTTCACTTGTCCTTTGTTGAAGGGATTGGGCTTCTTCCCAGCGCTCCCATTTCCGCTTCCATTTCTTCCTTCACGGCAGTCATTGGCATAGTGCCCTGTCTTACCGCACTTAAAACAAATAACTTGGCTTAAGTCCCTCTTGGCGGGTGTAGATGGGTTAGAGTGATTCTGATTGTTGTTGGCTCCATTCCCATTCCCGTTCTTCGCACCATTTTGATTATGCGATCCTCCTCCAGTATGGTTATGACCTCCATGGTTATGAACAAGTCCTCCCGAGTTCGGGGTTAAGCGAGGCTTCTGGTGAGCTCCTGAGTTATACTTCCCTTGTCCATACTTCCTCTTACGGCTCTCAATCTGCTGCTGCTTTCCTTCAATCATTAGGGCCTTGTCTACTAACTCCTGGTAGTTTTTGAAAGTTGCCACCATCAACTGCATACTCATCTCATCATTCAGCCCTTCCATAAACTTCTCCTGCTTCACGGCATCTGTGGCCACATCATCAGGGGCATAGCGTGATAACTTGCTAAACTCATCCACGCATCGGGCCACAAGACGGTTCCCCTGGCGTAAGTTGCGAAACTCACGCTTCTTCATTTGCATGGCTCCGGTTGAGACATGGGCCGTGCGAAAAGCTTGTTGGAACTGGTCCCAAGTGACATTGGCTATAGGAAAAGTGGCCGTGTAATTCTCCCACCATGCGGCTGCTGGTCCATCCAATTGATGTGCGGCAAAACGCACCCTTTCAAAGATCCGTGCATCCTGCGGTGGTTAACTCCCTTCCAATACGGCGTAGCCAATCATCAGCAACTATTGGCTCGGTGCTACTGGAAAACACCGACGGTTGTAGCCTCAGGAAACGGGTTAAATTATCTACTGGCGGCGGGTTGTTGTTGTTGGCATTGTTGTTGTTGTTGTTGCCCTGGTTCTGAACTAGCAATTGCATCAAGGCATTCTGCTGCTGGATCAACTGGGTGAGCTCCGGCGGGAAAACAAAACCGGTGTCACGTCTCGGAGGCATCTGAGGGTTTTTAGATGGAAGAGATTAGAATAGAAAAAGATCTAGGGGAAAGCACTACCCATATGCATATGAGGCAAACACACACATTCATTCAATCAATCAAGCAAGGGCATACAAAACGATCTAGGACTATCGCAAAAGTGCTGAACTACTACTAATTACATGGGGGAATACTACTATTATTTGGTGGTCATCTAGAAATTTTGATCGGTGGAAGACTCCATGATATCTGCTCCAGCTTCATCTTCGTAGTCATCATCACTTGGTTCGGAATCGGTGTCGTCGATGATGATGTAGTTGTCCGGACAAGTGGGATCTTCGTCCTCTTCTTCCGGTGCTGATCCTCCCATGAAGACTCCGATCTTCTTGACTAGGTCGTCATTCTTCTCCAGTAAGGTCTTGATTTCCTCCTCATATCCATCGCGTGTAAACTTGAGTTCTTCTTCCAGCTCGATGATCCTAGTTTTCACCTTCTTCATCTCCATCACGTCTGCGCACATCTGGTTCTCCTGACATCGAATGTGCTGGTTTAGCTCCTCGATGTAAGCTGCAATGGACCTATCCTTCTTGGTGCTGATTACTTCCCATTGCTCATCTCGGCGCCCACATATTTGATATATGGTGTCTTTAAGCTCCCTGTTGTAGACTTCTCCAGTGCGTCCCATGGTAATGTGAGCTGCCATACTCTTGCCAAGGCTCCAGGTGGGTGCTTCAAAAGAAAACTCTATGGGCTTGGAAGTTGGTGAGAATGTCCTTCCTGGAACTTGTCCTTGAATCATCCAGCGCTCTTCTTCTGGTAAAGTGGCGTTGTACGTCCCGGTGAAGCTTGGTATTCCAATATTCAGGTACCTAGTGACTTCCTTCAAGTGTCGTCCAAAAGGTGTGTCTTCATCCGGTTGTGCAAACTTGTTCTTCATCTCCGTCATCCTAAAGAGTGGAAAAAATGGAGAGGAGTCACAAATGAGTAGAGAAGAGTGACCTATGGTTTATCTTAGTGGTCGTGTCCTACACTCAGCGTGTGCTCTGATACCATCTTGTAGCGACCCGACCTCAGATGGTCAAGTCTCTATGCTTCCGTGTCATCCCTGGATCGGTAATGCTGACACAATACAGTACTCGAAGGATTTATAACAGTAGCAATCACACACTTATTACATCGAATGTCTCAAAAGAGAACTTATTACAATAATATGGCTTAAGGCCATCTAATGCGATAACAATGGAAGGCTTGGAAGATAAAGTGAGTCCATCAACTCCAACGGCATAGCTGAGCTGCACGGCAACGACCTATCGAACCTTACTCCTCCTCTGAAAAGTCTGCAACATAATACGTTGCAGCCCTAGAATGGGTCAGCACATGGAATATGCTGGCAATGTAACACAATAGAGCAATAACAGAATAATGCTACCACTACATGCATATTTGGCTGGTGGAAAGCTCTACGGTTACAGTTTTGCGGAAAGCCAATTTTTCCCTACAGCAAAGGAATATATTTTATTTTAACTATCATGGTGGTTGAAACATCATTGAGAAGGTATAACCCCAACTCAATCCCAATTAAAGTTATTAACAACCCAGCAAGATTAATTTAGAGTGATGAGATACATGCGAATACTCAAGTACTAGATACTCAGATTTGTCCATAACCGGGGACACGGCTAACCATGATTATATTATACACTCTGCAGAGGTTTGCGCACTTTTCCCCACAAGACTCGATCGCCTCCGTTGGATTTCTCGCACTACATGATGTTTGAGAAACGGATGACCGAGACACAGTCTTTCAGAAACATTAACTCTCTACTCCGGGTAGACCATACCAAACCTACAAACCCACTACCTGCTGATCTACCTCTTCAAGAGCTTCACGTAACTTACTCAACTATGCTAGAGCCCATAATAGTTTGTGGCTGCACACGGAAGTTTCTAGCATGAATAAACTCAGTTCCCTTTGAGCCTGGGTGGCGGTCCATAGGAAGATCACACGGATACCCCGGGATTTCCAAAAAAACAGACAACACTGGGTTCCCCAGGTGCCTCAATCCACCCAGATGTGTATTAAAGTTGCCACCTTAAGTTTAACCATTAATTAACAATCTCACATCTGTCATGGATAACCCTCAAACCCATTCCACGTCTACGAGCATAGCGTAGCAATATAAACAACACGTAGAAGTAAGTCCCGAGGGTTTGATAATAACATGGCAATAGGTTCCTACCTCATCATCTACTTCCCAACCCACAAATTAATGACATCCTAACCATGCAATGTTTGAGGGTTGAAACTAATGCATAAAAACTTGGTATGAAAAGAGTATGATCAAGTGTTACTTGCCTTGCTGACAATCCGGGAATCCTAGAGACTCATAGTAACACGCTTCGCACTCCGGGAATTCTATCGCAAACAAACAATAGCATACATAAGCAACAAGAAAAGGTGCACAAACAAAACTTCAACTGAAAGAGGTTGACCGGAGGGTTCAACTTAAGAACTCCGGTTCGCAAAAAGAATCAAACCAAACGGAGCAACGAAACTCAAACGGCGAAAGAAACAAGATCCGTTTACTAATCTGAACTAGGGTCAAATTTTACAGAGACAAAAACTTTTTTGAGTTGATTATTCGGAAAGAGAGTTTCGAGATGAAACTCCAGGCGCTTGAATCGCCTGATTCCGATAAACGAGCGAAAAGTTATACTAGTTCGAACATCGGATCAGAAATCGCGATCAGAATAATCGCGAAATAAATCTGATAAAAAGAAAAACGACGAACGGCTAAACGAGCGAACGTTCGTTAGCAGAAACTAAACGACGAACACGCTCGCTAAACAAATAAACCAGAGAATAAAACCAATTTATAAAAAAACGAACTAGGGTTTTCTCTAAAAAAACCCGAAGGGTTTTTCTTAAAAAAAAACCGGGCGACGGCGGCTACCTCCCATGAGGTCGCCCAATGAGCGGGCGGTTCGGGACTCGGCGAGGGCGGCGGCTCGACGAGGCGGCGGCTCGGGGCCTGGGCTCGGCCCGGCCCGGGTGGGTGGCGGTGGTGGTGGTTTAGAGGGGGGGTGGCGGCGTATATAAAGGGGGCGGGGGCGGCGACTTGGAGGAGGGGCAAGGCGCGGCGGAGGCGGAGTCCCACTCGGACTCAGTCCGAGTGTGGCCAGCTACACAAGACAAGACAGCGGCGGCATCATTGGCTGGGCCGGCTGCTTGAGCCTTGGCCCAGTCGGGCGGGGGACTATTTTTTTTAAAACGTTCCGCCGACTAAGAAAAATCCTAGAAAAATAAAATAAAATCTAAGAAATTCCAAAATAAGTTTTCTCCGTCTAAATGGAATATTTAGAACAGGATGAACTTTTCTTGGCCCCTAAAATGCAATTTTTAAAACATGCAAATTTTTCTAGGGCAAATAAAATTCCAAATAAAATCAAATAAACACCAGATAATGATTTTAACATTTTTCCTCCGATATTTCAATTATTTTGGAGAAGTCATATTATCTCCCCTCATTTATTTATTTAGAATGAAATATTTTCCGGAGAGAAAAATAATTAAAACCAAAAATCCTCGTCTTTAGTATTTGATAAAAATCAAATATGAAAATCGAAAAATCCCCAACTCTCTCCGCGGGTCCTTGAGTTGCTTAGGATTTCGAGGATTGCAGACGGAAATGCAACAAAATATGATATGCATGGATGACCTATGTATAACATGCCAAATTGAAAATTTGGGATGTTACATAATTCTTGAGTTGTAAGTAAATAAAAGTGTGATGGTCATCATTACTAGAGCATTGTCCCAGTGAGGAAAGGATGATGGAGACTATGATTCCCCCACAAGTCGGGATGAGACTCCGGACGAAAATAAATAAATAAAAGAGGCCAAAGAAGCCCAAATAAAAAAAAGAGAAAAAATAGGCCATAAAAAAGAGAAGGCAAAAAAAAACAAAAAAAACAAAAAAACAAAAAAATGAGAGAAAAAGAGAGAAGGGGTAATGGTACTATCCTTTTACCACAATTGTGCTTCAAAGTAGCACCATGATCTTCATGATAGAGAGTCTCCTATGTTGTCACTTTCATATACTAGTGGGAATATTTCATTATAGAACTTCGCTTGTATATTCCAATGATGGGCTTCCTCAAAATGCCCTATGTCTTCGTGAGCAAGCTAGTTGGATGCACACCCACTTAGTTTCTTTTTGAGCTTTCATACACTTATAGCTCTGGTGCATCCGTTGCATGGCAATCCCTACTCACTCACATTGATATCTATTGATGGGCATCTCCATAGCCCGTTGATACACCTAGTTGGTGTGAGACTGCCTTCTCCTTTTTGTCTTCTCCACAACCACCATTCTATTCCACCCATAGTGCTATGTCCATGGCTCACGCTCATGTATTGCATGAAGATTGAAAAAGTTTGAGAACATCAAAAGTATGAAACAATTGCTTGACTTGTCATCGGGGTTGTGCATGATTTAAATATTTTGTGTGATGAAGATAGAGCATAGCCAGACTATATGATTTTGTAGGGATAACTTTCTTTGGCCATGTTATTTTGAGAAGACATGATTGCTTTATTAGTATGCTTGAAGTATTATTATTTTTATGTCAATATTAAACTTTTGTCTTTAATCTTTCAGATCTGAATATTCATGCCACAATAAAGAAAAATACATTGAAAATTATGTTAGGTAGCATTCCACATCAAAAATTCTGTTTTTATCATTTACCTACTCGAGGACGAGCAGGAATTAAGCTTGGGGATGCTTGATATGTCTCCAACGTATATATAATTTTTGATTGTTCCATGCTATTATATTATCCATCCAGGATGTTTTATATGCATTTATATGCTATTTTATATGATTTTTTGGACTAACCTATTAACCTAGAGCCTAGTGCCACTTTCTGTTTTTCCTTGTTTTCGAGTTTTATAGAAAAGGAATATCAAACGGAGTCTAATTGACGTGCCAATTTTTGATGATTTTTTATGGACCAAAAGAAGCCCCCGAAGTAAAAGAGTTGGGCCAGAAGAGTCCCGAGCTGTCCACGAGGGTGGAGGGCGCGCCCTACCCCCCTGGGCATGGGCCCCTATCACGTGGACGACTCGGAGACCCCCCTGACGTGAGACCTATGCCAAAAATTCCTATAAATACAGAAACTTCCAGAAAATAACCTAGATCGGGAGTTCCGCTGCCGCAAGCCTTTGTAGCCACCAAAAACCAATCGGGGCCCTATTCCGGCACCCTGCCGGAGGCGGGATCCCTCACCGGTGGCCATCTTCATCATCCTGGCGCTCTCCATGATGAAGAGGGAGTAGTTCACCCTCGATGCTGAAGGTATGTACCAGTAGCTGATGTATGTCTTGCGTGGGATACCCGTGGTGACAATGGGGTATTCTATTGATTCACTTGATGTATGTTTTGGTGATCAACTTGCGGGTTCCGTGACCTCGTGAACTTATGCATAGGGGTTGGCACACGTTTTAGTCTTGACTCTCCGGTAAAAACTTTGGGGCACTCTTTGAAGTACTTTGTGTTGGTTTGAATAGATGAATCTGAGATTGTGTGATGCATATCGTATAATCATACCTATGGATACTTGAGGTGACATTGGAGTATCTAGGTGACATTAGGGTTTTGGTTGATTTGTGTCTTAAGGTGTTATTCTAGTACGAACTCTATGATAGATCGAACGGAAAGTATAGCTTCGTGTTATTTTACGACGGACTCTTGAATAGATCGATCGGAAAGGATAACTTTGAGGTGGTTTCATACCCTACAATAATCTCTTCGTTTTTTCTCCGCTATTAGTGACTTTGGAGTGACTCTTTGTTGCATGATGAGGGATAGTTATATGATCTAATTATGTTATTATTGTTGAGAAAACTTGCACTAGTGAAAGTATGAACCGTAGGCCTTGTTTCAACGCATTGCAATACCGTTTTCGCTCACTTTTATCATTAGTTACTTTGTTGTTTTTATATTTTCAGATTACAAAAAACCTATATCTACCATCCATATTGCACTTGTATCACCATCTCTTCGCCGAACTAGTGCGCCTATACAATTTACCATTGAATTGGGTGTGTTGGGGACACAAGAGACTCTTTGTTATTTGGTTGCAGGGTTGTTTGAGAGAGACCATCTTCATCCTACGCCTCCCACGGATTGATAAACCTTAGGTCATCCACTTGAGGGAAATTTGCTATTGTCCTACAAACCTCTGCACTTGGAGGCCCAACAACGTCTATAAGAAGAAGGTTGCGTAGTAGACACCATCCTCCTGCTGGGAAGGACCGGACTCTCGAGCAGTATATGGCGGGGGTGATGGAGGATGCTCGGACCACCGAGACCCGATGTAGCAAGAATAACTTGCATTTTTAAAGGATACTTCGGGATGCGGAAGTTTGAATGATGTAAGAAAGACAAGTTTTAATTTAAAAATGTTTGGCCTTACCATCCAATTTATTTATTTTGAATCATGTGCGACTGTTCAAATACTAAAAGTGGCTAGTTGTCGGCTTCCGCCCCCTAGCACATAATGCAAGGGGAGCTTCTGCAACATCTGCCGATGCCTCGGTGCTCAGAGGTGATACGTGTTGGAGGAACAAGGCAATCATACTATATTGGCTTTATAATTTTCACTTAGTCATAGGAGCTTAACTGTGGGGGAAGTGACTAGCCCCAGGGTGTGAAGTGTTCGGCCGTGCCAAGGTCAAAAAACCGTTTAACACTTCGATTCGTTTGACATCGAACCCTTCATTTTGCATGGAGGAGCCTCTATCGATTCTTTAGTTTAACACTGTCTTCGGATCGCTGACCAGTTTATGCCTATTGTGACAGTCAGTTTTCGGCTTTATCCACTGAGGCATTTGACCAGTTAAACCGGAAGTACAATCGGAGTGGTTCTCCCTTTACCCTTAGCCAAACAATCGGGAACGTAAGGAGTAAGCAGAGGAGCCGGGCAACCCAACCAATGGGCAAAGTCACAATTCGAAACCGATGCATATAATGCAATATCCGAGACGTCGAACGCTTTTATACGAGTATCGAAAAAATAGTGGGTAGGTTTGGATATCCTAACCCATGGTCGAAAGCTGGCAAGTTTTGAGAGATATTGTACCGTGATAGTTATCTTTGGCTCAAGGGCATATTAAAAAAAACTACATAACACAAGTAGATGCACGATGACTGTGAAAGGTCTTTTTCTTTGATATATAAGGTCAAGCCGTACATAGCAAGCTCATTAAAGAAACTTCTAAAAGATACATAAAAAATATAGCAAAGGGAGGGTTTACACACGGCGTCCACAATCGTTCTTGTTGTGCCCTATCGCACATCTATGCATGCCTCCGTCTTTGTTTGATGACTTATCCTTGTCTACTCCAAGGTTTGTTAAAGCTGCGCGCTACACTGCCTTAGATATGCCCAACGCATTCGAATGGCGGGCCCTTTGAAGAGGTTTTACAATGTAGCAGTGATAGGTCGGCTTAATGCTGCTGGAGAAGCCAGTCCTGGAGGGCCTGTGATAGTGTCGTGAGAAGAACCAGGATGGCAATGGGCCACTGTCCAGTTGAGTCGAGCAATGCGCTTTCTTATAGTGCCCCACAACCCCATGGAATTTTGAGTGTGAAGTTGTGAACACGAGGTACGTAGTCCTCGGTTAGTAGGGAGAGTAATACGTCTCCAACGTATCTATCATTTTTGCTTGTTAAATACTGTTATATTATCATTCTTGGATGTTTTACAATCATTTTATAGCAACTTTATATCATTTGGGACTAACCTATTGACATAGTGCTCAGTGCCAGCTGATGTTTTTTGCTTATTTTTTACTCCGCAGGAAATCAATATCAAACGGAGTCCAAACGCAGCAAAAAAATTTGGAGTATTTTTTTGGACCAGAAGACCCAGGATGGGCTAAAAAAGTACCAAAGGGGATGCCCGAGGTGGGCACAACCGACCTGGGCGCGCCCAGGAGCCTAGGCACTCCCAGGGGGTTGTGCCCCCCTCGGTGACCTCCCGCACTGCCTCTTCACCCTATAAATTGCCAAATATTCCAAAAACCCTTGGGGTAACCCTAGATCAGAAGTTCCGCCGCCACAAACCTCTGTAGCCACGAAAAACCAATCTAGACCCCGTTCCGGCACTCCGCCGGAGGGGGAAATCATCACCGGTGGCCATCTTCATCGTCCCGGTGGCCACCATGATGAGGAGGGAGTAGTCCACTCTCGGGGCTGAGGGTTTGTACCAGTAGCTATGTGTTTAATCTCTCTCTCTCTCGTGTTCTTGAGATGGCACGATCTTGATGTATCGCGGGCTTTGTTAATATAGTTGGATCATATGGTGTTTCTCCCTCTCTATCTTGTTGTGATGAATTGAGTTTCCCCTTGAGATTTCGTTTTATCGGATTGAATACTTTTATAGATTTGAGAGCACTTGATATATGTCTTGCATATGAATACCCATGGTGACAATGAGGTATTATACTGATTCACTTGAGATATGTTTTGGTACTCAACTCGCAGATTCCCAAGATGACATTGGGGTAATCTATGCATAGGGGTTGATGCACGTTCTCGTTTTTTGTTTCTTCAATAGAAATCTTGTGGCACTCTTTGAGGTTGTTTGTGTTGGATTGAGTATTATGAATCTAAAATTGTTTGATGCATATCGTATAATCAACTCACGGATACTCGCGGTGACATTGGAGTATCTAGGTGACATTAGAGTTGGTTGATGTGTATCATATGGTGTTATTTTAGTACGAACTCTTGGTTAGATCGATCAGAAAGAATAGCTTGGTGTTATTTTAGTACGAACTCTAGGATAGATTGATCGTAAAGAATAACTTTAAGGTGGTTTCGTACCCTACAAACAAGTTCTTCTTATATTATCCGCTAGATAAGAACTTTGGAGGTATTGTTCATCACACGTTGAGGGATGGTCATATGATCCAATTATATTAGCATTGTTGAGAGATTGCACGAGCGGAAGTACGGACCCTAGGCCTCATTTTCAAGCATTGCAATACTGTTTGTGCTCACTTTTGTTACTTGCTACTTTGCTGTTTTTTATTGTTCCTATTACAAAAACCAATATCTACTATCATTACTACACTTGTATCACCATCTCTTTGCTGAACTAGTGCACCTATACAAATTACCATTGTATTTGGTGTGTTGGGGACACAAGAGACTTTTTATTATTTGGTTGCAGGGTTGTTCGAGAGAGACCATCTTCATCCTATGCCTCCCATGGATTGATAAACCTTAGGTCATCCACTTGAGGGAAATTTGCTACTGTCCTACAAAACTCTGCGCTTGGAGGTCCAACATGAGTCTACAAGAACAAGTTGTGTAGTAGACATTAGAGAGCCGTGGAGTGCGTACCCCTATTTGGGGGTATGACCTGACTACCAGGAGGTCGAAGAGACACCTCTGATGCGCTTTGCAGAACACTGCTCCTTTAATCGAACAAGCGTCTTAGATGCCTCCTCGGCTGCTTGGACCTCGGCTACGAAAGTTGCGGTTTGCTCCTCTGTTCGGAGGGATCGTTTGCTGTTACCATTAACTGTAATAACACCATTTATTCTTCGGATTAGACGTCGTAGGTAGACATTGCGGCCCAATTGCCGGTGTGGGGTAGAACCCCTGGCGACGCCGCTCTTGATGCCATTGGCATCTTCACCACATCAGTTTCCTCGTCGGAGGCGTAGTTCAGGACGTCGATGACGGTAGCGACTGGGTGGGTGGTGGGTGGGACGTAAATTTCCCTTGTATCAGCTTTACATCCAATCTGATCATAGCCCGAAGATGAGATCGCTAGATTCTGAATCGGTCAAGCATCTCGTTTATCTGCGAGAGATCCCTTGTATTCATGGCCTGGCTGTAAGCCAGATTGATATGGAATATGCTCTACAGACCGCTTGGAGCGACTTCGGGGCCTTGGCCAGCCAAGGTTGACTTCTGGTCGGCTGGCAAAGAGATCAGACCCAAGCTTGGTGCTGGTTCCGAGCTCGGCCTTGGCTCGAGGTCGAGATCTGATAAGACAGTGGTCAGATCTGTGCTTGAAATTGCGTTCGACGCGATGATGATCAAATCCATGCTTGAGGCTAGCTTTGATGAGAGTTTCGCTCCAAGGATCGGATCAGGGATCGGCTCTGGGGTCAAGGCCTCGGCGCCCAAGGAGTTCTCAAGCCAATCCCGCATCCAGCCAGAGAGGGCGAGATCACCGCGAGAGTCAGTCGTGTACTCCAAACTTCCAAACATGATGACTTGGTTTGGGACAAAGCTTTCAACGCGATCGAGGCGGCCGGTCGAATTGGCGTGCAGGACAATGCTGCCGAAAGCGAAGAGCTGGCCAGGGACGAAGATGCCACCGCAGCCGATGTCGTATTTGATCTGCAGGCAAGCCTTTGATCTTTTTCGATCACACAGTGGGGCTCTCAATGAAAGCACCAATGTCGGTACTAAAACCGGCAGATCTCAGATAGGGGGCCCCGAGCTTGTGGATCTTGGATCAATGGGTAATAGGGGATGAAGGAGACAATGTTTACCCAGGTTCGAACCCTCTCGAAGAGGTAAAACCCTACGTCATGCTTTGATTGTATTGATGATGATGTATCGAGTACATGCTTGATCTCCCTCGAGATCGTATGTTGTGTTCTAACCCTAAGGTGAGTAATTGTGATCGTGTCTCTACGGACTAAACCTTCCGGCTTATATAGGCACCGGGGGTATCTAGGGTTACACAATGGTTGGTCGCCAACTAGGGACCAACATGCCGATAGCCGGAGCAATCCTTGGGGTACACGTAAAATCTTTGGCAGAGTCCGTCTTAATCACGCCAGGGTTCGAGGTTTCCGGAGTCCTTCCTTATGAGATCGGTGGGCCATAAGCTCGGCCCATGGACTGTGGGCCAACTAGGTTGGTACCCCTTAGTCCAAGACACCATCACTTGACTATACACGGGAGATTCGACCTCCCGCACTTCGGGATCATCGTTCTCATAGGTATCTTCTTTTTAGCATACATAGCACTACCACAATCTAGATCGTCGAGGCCTTCGATGTGTGACGATACAACTGAGACATGAAGCCTCCTCAACAATAGCAAGCTCATAAACCCCACAACCACAAACAATCATCAATGTGTCGGCCAAAAAAGAAAAGGCAACTTTTTACCTCTTCGAAAAATCATCAACCTCTTGGCGGCCATGGTCCTCGGCCGGTAAGCGTCTTTATCGCCTTCATTGGCTTCCTCGCCCACTTGCCCGCGATTGGACCAACATGAAGACGACCTTGCATCGTCGCGGCCGTTGGGGCCTTGCTGCCCGCTTCATTGATGGCGCAGCAGTCCGCATCACGTTCTTTGTCCCTAGCCCCTTTCTTGGTGCGGTTGGCGCCAGCGGGACGACGGGGTAGCGGAGTCGCCTTTCGGTTCCATTCCGATCGAAATCGAAGGCTATGGTGACAGCGATGATGATGAGGTTGGGGGTTCGGCGGTGGGAAGAGGTGGCACCTCATGCAGGAGTGGGAGCGGCCGAAATTATCGTGAGAAGTGACGCCGGCTGAGTAAAAAAATAGGGATTTGGGCTGCCTTTTAGGGATAAGTCATTAAAATTTTACTTCTCTAAACGTTTAAGAGTTTGGGTAAGTATGGTTAGCGGTTAGCTCGTTATTTTGCTCCTCTAAAGGGTTTTAAAAGATCGGCTAGAGATGTCTCACCATAGCATCTAGCGCATGCTATGTTTATGCTTATTTTGTACTTATCTGATTTGGTTTTCTCTCTGTGTTTTAGGCTCCTTTGCGCGGAGTTTTCGTAGCAATTTAAATACGTGTCCGAGAGAAGAGTGTGCTCGGAACTCGGATTTATTTGAAGCGTCGTGTTCGTAGATACCGACGGTCCGGAGAGAGGGGGGAAAAACCGCAATCGGATCGCTTCTGGTGCAAGTGCATGTCCGGAGAGAGGGGGGACAAAAGCGCAATCGGATCGCTTCTGGTGCAAGTGCATTTGTTAACTTGCATCGCGTGCGTCAACAAGCCCTTTTGGCGTGCACGTGTTGAGGCTGGAAGGAATCGGACGGGCTCGTTTGCATCGACGCATCCTCTGAACCATTATTAATCCCGTATTTTATCAAGGGGTTGCTTAGGCTCTAGATTAATTATTGATGACACTACCTTTTGATTTGTCGGTGCAGATACCTTTACTCCATCAGAGGAAGAATCTATAAAATAAATAGATTTTAAGATTCCTGTTACAGAGGTCTGGGTGGTGTAGTTGGTTATCACGTTAGTCTCACACACTAAAGGTCCCCAGTTCGAACCTGGGCTCAGACATTCAATTTTTTGTTTTGTTTTTCTGCTCGGCAAGAGCATAGATTCTACAAAGATCTGATCAAACTTGGCATGCTTCTCCTATGGCATCCTCAATCAAGAATACCAAGCCAAACAAGGTCTTTCACTTTCTTGCATTCACAGAAGCAGCTCAGAGAGTAAAAGCAGCAGCAGTGGTACTGGTACAACAGTAAGTAAGAACACATGATACTAGATGGTTCATGTCTTATAGATGACAGCTGCTGCATGATTTGCACATGGCACGCCTGCATATGCAAGATGTACTACACACGATTTTGCATCACAAAAGCGACCAGACAATCGTGGCCACCACCGGCATACAAAATATTAGAGGACGGCTGCCTACTCTGAATGCTCCCTTGTCCAAAATACAGAGGCGCTGGCTACTCCGCTGGACCGCCCAGCCACGATGTACTCCTACCATACAACAGCGTAATAACCTGAAAAGGAGAACAATATCAGCATCAATTTGGCGGCCAAGGCACAGATTGGAGACATATAGTTACGTTGTCTACTATGGAGTAGTAGTGTGTAGGATACGTTCTTCTCTAGCAAAGCCATGACTAATAAATCCATCAACATCAAGTGATGAGTGATGACAATACATATCGAGTGACAAAACACGTACAATACTTGTTAAGCATGACCGGAAAACCTAGAAGGAACAGAGATAATGACATTTTTCTGTACCTTGTTTATGCCCAGCATATTTTGTGTCAGAAAGAACCTCGACAGCTTGCAGATTCACATAAGCATGGCTTGAGCTTGCAAGCCAGGGGAAATTTCCCCTTGATGCCTGGAGGAGCCCCTCTTATGCCATAATCATATGTCAGCTCAGTCATAGGTGGGATATGTTTCATGGCGAAGAACATGATATGCGGATAACTGTCATCGGTATGGTCATATTGCACAGCCTGCCAGAGCAGATTCGGGGAGCAGCTATGGTTGATGAAACGGGCAACGTTGCCTGCATCCTTTGCACTTATGACGACAGGAAGTCTCTTAAACCTCTCAGCTGTGGCATTTACACTTTTTTCCTCGAGCAACTCTGCACCCAGGTTCCATCTTAAAACCTTGTCACTTGGACATGTTGTGCGAAAGGTGTACTCGTCCTCCTCGACATCCATGCTCATGTTGGTTTCGTCCATGACTTGACCGGCGTACTCGCAGACGAATGCGCCGGCACGGATCGGGTCCCATGATCGGAGGCCCCATCCACGGTCTCCGGTCCTGAAGACCTCGAAGTTGAGCTGAACACCTCTCTGTGCAACCCTGTTCCGACAGTCCTTGGTGCAATGGCAGTCACGAGAGCACTCGTAAAGCATCGGAACATGCCTCGCGAGCACCCCGTCTAAGTTGTAGGGAAGATCGCCGCCATTCTGTCGCGCGCACGAACAATTGGGGTCACCTGGCATGCACACACTAGTACACTCACAGTGGTGCAATGTCCTGTTCCTACTAAGAGGTCTCGAGTGCTTCACTCCGGTGACATACTCGAAGTGGCTCGGCCCACTTTCGCCGTCGACTTCGTTGACAAGGCACACAGGCAGGATCTCAGCCCCTGATGATAGGTCCAGCACAATGGCATTTTCTCTTGTGGCACGGTTTGCCTTCCACTTGTCTGTCATCTTCCAGACTGAAAACCCGTCAGGCTGCCCCGGCTCCCTCCTCAGCCTGTACTTGAACACGCTGAACCCGCTCTTGGCCGTGTCCATCCAGGAGTCCTCGATGCGATACACCCCATCGTAGATGTAAACCTTGCCTGCTGTGATAGAGAAAGGGTCCCGCGCACTGCGCACCACCCTGATCTGGTTCTTCTTGCTGGCGCTGTTGCTGAGAGCAAGGTTTCCTTTCTCCAGCTTCTGGTCGTGCTTCTCCTTGTCCTTGCGCCGGCTGTTGCCTCCTTGGCCCGTGTACACCAGGGTGTCGGTCTCATCTTCGACGTTCTCGTATCCGCCGGACGAGATGATACTCACGGCCAGGCTCTCGTCCCTCCCGGCCAGCTTGGCCGACAGGTAGTCGATGCCGGCCATGGATGGCGCATGCAACCCCACGATGCACATCTCGATCCTGTAGAAGAAGATGTCTCCGATTTCGATGCCCGGGACAGGGCCGATCGTCTTGAGGTTGTTGATCTTCAGGTTATTCTGGTTCATGAGAACACTGGCTTTCAGGTCGGCGCGCCTGCCCAAGCCTTCCTTCTCATCCAGCTGCAGCGTCCGGCGACGGAGCGAGTCGAACATGGCCATGGTCGCTTCCACTGCCTCCCTAGGGTTGTCCGATGTGGAGGGCCAGCCGGCGAGCTCCTTGCTCAGGCTCCTCCTGATCGGTCTCTGCTTGATGCTGGCTGCAGTGGAGTCTCCAGCCTGCCGAACCCTCTTGGCTGTCCTCTTGGGTGAAGATGAAGATGGTTTCCTCTTCTCGGAAGCAGGAGTGTAGTCTTCATCCGACAGTTCCTCTTTGAGTCGCCGCGCGGGAAATGCTGCCGAGATGGGTGTAGCCTTCAGAGGAACTGCGGACCCTGGCCCTGGTGACGGCCCGGCAGATGAAGCTGGAGCTGGCCCAGGGTGTTGCTGTGGTGGCGGCCCAGCAAATGAAGCTGGAGCCGGCCCAGGGTGCTGTTGTATTGGTGTGATGTAGTAGAAGAATGGTGGATCGGATGATCCAGCAGTTGCCACATCATACCCGGGAGGGGTAGGGAACATCGGCGCCAGTGAGTGCAATGGCTTCGGGTCCAGGGGCTGCTCCCCAGTTTCTGCTTCGTCAATCAAGCTCCCCATGCTGAACTCCTGGCAGTAGCAAAAAACAGGGTAGACTTAATAGATGCTAGCTGATGTATATGGAAGATCAGATATGATCAAACGAAGAATAGCATATGAATATGTAAATTCAGATAACTGTATCAACTTCTGAACTGAGAAAACAGGACAAAACTGTATTATCTTGTGAAGTGAAATGCAGCAACGCCGAAACAGAAAAGTTGCATAGTATTTTGATCACTAGTTTGTTGGCTGTGTGGAATTAATATGAATGTTTGTGCGATGGTGGCAGTGTAAAAATGGCATGTTGATTGACGAGTAGGATTTGTTAGAGAGTCTTTTTTACACTTGCTAAAACAAGTGTGATCTTTTTCACACGGTAATCTTTTTAAGAAAGGGAGGTCATGTTTTTTTTTAAAGAGAACAAATCTGTAGATTCAAGTAATGATATAAACTTTTGAACTGAAAGAACAGGATCTTGCGAAATGCAGCAAGCAGAAACAGAGGAATCTTCTTTCTATCGAAACAGAGGAAAACACATATGCTGCTTACTATTGTGTTACTTTGTGTCGAAGTATCCACACAATATGGATGTATTACAGATTGGGGTCGTTTTAAACCGAAAGAAAACACATCTATTTCAGCATGCTACGTTCTTCCATGTTCCTCTCCTCCTCACATATTATGAACCAAAAATGCCGGTATCGACAGAAAGAGGAAACAAAGTTCAAGAAGAGGAACGTCGAGGAACCCAGAGAAGAAAGCCATTTCTCCACAGATACGATCATCCAAAACATAAAGTTACTACTACTCAAGAACGCCAGAAAAGGAAATCGCAAGAAAGATTGCCGGGAGCTGACTGACCTCGAGGACGCCGTGGAAGCGAAAGCTCTTCGTCCTCTCTCCACCGAAGCGCTCGCTGGTGCGTTGTGGTTTCACTTCTTTGGAGGCCACAGGTGGGGTGGTGTGGGTGGGGTAAAAAGGGCACTTGCCTTTGCTGTGCCACTGCTTGGGGCTCCCCTCCCCTCGGTGAAGCCGTCTCAGCTCTCAGGGCCTACACGTGTAATGCCAGGCGGTCGTGTCACCGGTCACGCGCTGGCAAGGCTCGCCTCTTGGGCTTCTGCGCTTTCGCTGTCCACCGTTGGATCGCTCTCGAGATCCGTGCTGCTGGAACCAGCTGGAAACGGTTCAACGCTGCTCACCGGTGGCAGCTTATTAAGACATCTGCCGGTCAAAGTCACTTCACTTCACTTCGGCCTGGCAAAAAGGTCACTCCCTTCCGTGACAGCTCGGTAGCCAAAAGGGTGAAATACACGAACATAGGCCAATTCTAACGCACAATTTTAAATGGACGTCCGTCTTATCTGAATTTTATTTGTTTAGGGTGATAATGAAATCGTGTCTGGTCAGATTTGTAGATGTGACGGCCGTGCGCCCAACGTGCGGCCGCATTTCGGCTGCATCTCACCGTTCACCCAGCACAGTACATAAAATTGATGCATATGAAATGGTTCAACTCAAACATAGCTCTCAAATAGTCTTTACAACCCAATCGAAATTTGTTTGCATGAAAAGAAAACAGTATCAAATTGTCTTACAACCCAATCAAAATTTGTTTGCATGACAAGAAATTAAACTGATCGATCTACTGGTTGCCAATGTGAGCCTACACATGCTCAACTAAGTCATCTTGTAGTTGAACATGAGTATGCCAATCACGCAACTCCCGATGAAACTCGACAAACTGTTCAAAGGTTGTAGGAGGTGCATGCTTAGGCTCAATATTTTCACCCTGAAAATCAAACCCTTGGTCATAGATGCTATCATCGCGCTCATGCTCCACAATCATATTGTGCATGATCACACAAGCAATCATCACCTCCCAAAACTTCTTTGTGCTCCATGTCAATACAGGGTTACGAACCCCACCAAGACAGGAGGACACCGAAAGCACGCTCCACATCCTTCCTAGCACTCTCTTGCGTTTGGGCAAACCTCTGTCTTTTCTCTCCTTGCGTATTGGGTATGGTCTTCACGAGAGTGGGCCGCTGAAGATAGATTCCACCAGCTAGGTAATATCCATTGTTGTAACTAGCAAAAGGGCCGGTGCGTTGCAACGGGAGAAAAGAATACTACATGCTCTTAATTTACAAAAAATGGGCTATAATCTGAGTATTTGTAGCTACGGCCTAAACAAAATTGGTATTTGCCAACAAAAGCGCAAGTTCAAGATTTCACATATCTTCTATTTAAACACGGCTTGCACGTAGATTTCATATGTACAAAGAAACGTGCAAGTGATGTTCAATTTCGTCTCCAATCCTGATTTTGCCGAGATGTTCATCCACAATCCGGATCAGTACCGATATGTAAGAAAGACGGATAATGCACTGTTGATTAAGATTGCACCCTAGATAGTATTTTTTTAAATGGTTAGCAGGTAAAATAACATCATATTCAAATTTTATATAATTTTTAAATAATATTCCATATATAACATGTTAAATTTGGAGTATCGATTTAGAAGATATGAGTATTTAAAAAAACCTTTACTGTTAGAAACATCAGACGGGTTTCTATAAAATAGTATGACGGACTAAGAATACCTATTTCTTTTATTAGTAGGTATAGATGGTGGACATTGACCTCAAAGTTCACCCCCGGAGAGTGCCCTTCCGCAAGCCTTGAAACACCGGAGACCGCTGAAGAACACTAATATCATTATGAGAACCAACCATGCCGAAGAAAGAATGTCATATCCAGAGATCTTGTGAAGCCATGGCTTCAAGTATAACAGTGGCATCTTTCACATGCCCCTTGTATTGTCCATGCCAAGCAAATGGACAGCTCTTCCACTTCCAGTGCATACAATCTATACTACCAAGCATGCCTGGAAAGCCCCTCTCGGCATTGATCGCCAACAACCTCTCTGTATCAGCGGCATTTGACTCTCTGAGGTACTCCGGGCCAAAAACTTCCACCATGGCCGTGCAAAAACTGTACAATGAGAGGAGACATGTGGACTCACTCATATGAACATACTCATCCGCAAGATCACCAGGAATTCCATATGCAAGTATGCGCATAGTTGCAGTGCATTTCTGGTATGAAGAGAAACCAAGCTTGCCTAGGGCACCACTTTGCACTCAAAGTATGGGTCATACGCGACCACTCCCTTGCGAATATGATTGAACACATGCCTTCTCATTCGGAATCGGCGACGAAATTGATGTGGCTTAAAGAGTGGACCATCCTTAAAGTAGTCGGCATAGAGAAGGGTGTGGCCTTTCTCTCTATTGCGGTCCAAGGCCAGAGCATGGCCGGGGATTGATCCCCAGTACCGAGGCCGCTTCCTAGTGATGTGTTCATGCACGACCAACGCAGCCGCCAGCTCTTCATCATCCGAGGATGAATCATCAGATGAGCAAATGAAATTGTGAAAGAAAAACTCATCACCACTGTCCATTGTACCTTCTCAGCAATCCGTCAAAACGCCTTGCGATCGTGGTCAGAAAGTGGACGTATAGTGCACGCTCTGCTCCCCACGCAGGCCGGCCTGAAGTGGTTGGGGACGATGGGCGACGACGATGGTGGATGGCGCCTTGCGTGACCGAACGGCCGGCCTGAAGAGGTTGGTGATGACGGGCGACGACGACGGCCGTAGTTTGTCTCCCACCGGCAACACAGAGAACGCCGACCAAATGCTTTCCGGCAAGCTGGCGCAGAGACAGCTATGGCACGGCGCGATGGTGTTTG
This sequence comes from Aegilops bicornis, assembly GCA_021605145.1. Classification (NCBI taxonomy): domain Eukaryota; kingdom Viridiplantae; phylum Streptophyta; class Magnoliopsida; order Poales; family Poaceae; genus Aegilops; species Aegilops bicornis. The sequence continues at coordinate 345,590,109 of CM038673.1, read as the reverse complement.
GGACGTCCCTGGTGAAAGACAGCGCGACCAGGGGGTGGTTGTGGCGGCAACAATGGCGGGGGCGCGGAGGGAGGTAGAGGAAGAGAAAAGGGGGTCTGTCTCACCGACAGGCGGGCCAGGGCAGGACAAGGGCACACGCCTCTCGCGTCCACGATTGTCCATTCGGCCACAAACTCGGGCCAAACTTGGGTCGGGAATGGGTCAAAAGCAAACAGAAACCGGATGACGTTCCGTTTGCGGCCGCGCATTGGGAGGCATGTTTTGTCCGTATACCTCCAAACGGACGCAGGCGGACATGATGGGGTCGCGCGTTCACAGACTCAAATTGTCCGTTGGTCTGTAAGGACAAAAATCGATGGACACCTATTTTCATCTTTTGGTCTATTTTATGTCTGTTCGGACCTATTTTCTGTTGGGAAACGTAGCATGCAATTTTAAAAAAATTCCTACGCCTCACGCAAGATCTATCTAGGAGATGCATAGCAACGAGCGGGAAAGAGTGTGTCCACGTACCCTCGTAGACCGAAAGCGGAAGCGTTTGACAACGTGGTTGATGTAGTCGAACTTCTTCTAGCTCCGACCGATCAAGTACCAAACGTACGACACCTCCGAGTTCTGCACACGTTCAGCGCGATGACGTCCCTCGCCCTCTTGATCTAGCAAGGTGTCGAGGAAGTAGATGAGTTCCGTCAGCACGACGGCATGGTGACGGTGATGGTGATGTGATCCGTGCAGGGCTTCGCCTAAGCACTATGAAGATATGACCGGAGGCGTAAACTGCGGAGGGGGGCGCCGCACACGGCTAACGATTGTTGTTGCATGTTCTAGGCGCCCCCTCCCCACGTATATATAGGTGGGAGAGGGAGGGGAGCTGCCATGGGGCGCCCCTTGGGAATCCTACTTGGGGTTCCTATCCCAATTGCCCCCCTTTCCTTATTTCACCGGAGGGGAAAAGGGAAGAGGGAATGGAGGAAGGAAAGGGGGGGGGGGCGAACCCCCTCTTCCTTCTCCCACTCGGCCTCCTTCCTTAGGGGGGGCACCCCTTGTGGGCTAGTTTTCTCCCCTCCTATGGCCCATAAGGCCCATTATCCCCCTGGGGGTTCCGGTAACCCCCCCCCCCCGGTACTCCGATAAATACCCGATACTATCCGGAACACTTTTGGTGTCCGAATACTATCATCCTATATATCAATACTTACCTCTCGACCATTTCGAGACTCCTCGTCATGTTCGTGATCTCATCCGGGACTCCGAGCAACATTCGGTCACCAAATCACATGACTCATATAATACAATATCGTCATCAAACGTTAAGCGTGCGGACCCTACGGGTTCGAGAACTATGTAGACATGACCGAGACATCTCTCCGGTAAATAACCAATAGCAGAACCTAGATACTCATATTGGCTCCTACAATTCTACGAAGATCTCTATCGGTCGAACCGTTATGACAACATACATTATTCCCTTTGTCCATCGGTATGTTACTTGCCCGGATTTGATCGTCGGTATCTACATACCTAGTTCAATCTCTGTAGCGATCCGACCTCAAACGGTCAAATCTCTGTGCATAAGTGTCATCCCTAGATCGGTAATGCTGACACACACAGTACTCGAAGGATTTATAACAGAGTACAATCACACACTTATTACGTCGAATGTCTCAAAAGAGAACTTACTACAATAATATGGCTGAAGGCCATCTAATAAAATAACAGCGGAAGGCTTGGAAGATAAAATGAGTCCATCAACTCCAACGGCATAGCTGAGTGCACGACAACGACCTAGAGCACCTTACTCTTCGTCTGAAAAGTCTGCAACATGATATGTTGCAGCCAAACGGGTCGACACATGGAATATCTTTGGCAATATAACCTGATGAGAGCAATGAACAAGTAAATGTTATCACTATATGCATATATGGCTGATGGAGGCTCTATGGTTAACAGGTTTTTGCGAAAAGCCAATTTTTTCCTACAACAAAGGAATATATTTTGTTTAACTATCATGGTAGTTGATAAACATTCAGAAGGTTCCTCTAACTCAATCCCAATTAAGCAGTATTAATAACCCAACAAATTAATTTAGAGTGATGAGATCAACATGATAATTCAAGAACCAGATACTCAAGATGTCCATAACCAGGGACACGACTAACCATGATTAGTTTGTACACTCTACAGAGGTTTGCGCACTTTTCCCCACAAGACTTGATCTCCTCCGTTGGATTTCTCGCACTACACAGTGTTTGAGAAACGGATGACCGAGACACAGTCTTTCCGAAGCATTAACTCTTTACTCTGGGTAGACAGTTACACCTACTTTCCCCTACATGTGCTAGCCTACCACTGAAAGAGGTCACGCAACATACTCAACTATGCCAGAGCCCATAATGGCTTGTGGCTGCACACGAAAGTTTCTAGCATGAATAATCTCATGATCCCTTTGAGCCTGGATGGCGAACCGTAGGATGATCACACGGGTACTCCGGGATATCCTAGGACAACACTGGATTCTCCAGGTGCCCGCAACCAATCCACCCAGATGTGTATTTAAGTAGCCACCTTAAGTTAACCATTAATTAACAATCTCACATTTGTCATGGACACACTCAAACCCAAATCACGTGTACGAGCATAGCATAGCAGTATAAGCATAACGTAGAAGTAACTCCCAGGGTTTGATAATAAAAAGGCAATAGGTTCTACCTCATCATCTACTTCCCAAACCCACATGTTAAGTGATCCTACTCATGCAATGTTTGAGGATTGTAACTAATGCATAAAACTAGGTGATAAAGGGATATGATCAAAGTGTTACTTGCCTTGCTGACGATCTGCAAACCCTAGAGACTCGTAGTAGCACACTTCGCGCTCCGGGAATTCTATCGCAAACAAACAATAGCATACATAAGCACTCAAGCATAGATGCATGGGTAAAACTCAGAGGAGAAAGATCAAATCTGAAAGTTCAACTGAAGAAACTTCGATTTGCAAAAAGAATCAATCGAATCGGAGCTATGGAACTAAAACTATGATCAAAAGAACTTCAAATTCAAATCTTCTTGAAACCAAATTTTAAATTGTCAAAACCATATTCAAGTTGATTAACTGGAAAGAGGGGTTCGGGTCGAAGATTTTGGCGTTTGTTTCACTGGATTTGGACGAACAGTTAAAAAGTTGCAAGGTTTTGAAGATCAGGGGCTAATCTGTGATAAAAATAACCGCGGATGGGTCCCTGGCTGAAATTAAAATAAAAAGAAAAGACTAACAAACGAACGCTCGTTAGCAGAGACGAAAGAACGAACATGTTCATGAACAGGGACGTTCGGGCGAACGTCCGCTAACTAACAAAACCGGGGAAAACCGAGAAAACCCTAATACTAAAAAACCAAACTAGATCTAAACCAGAAAAATAACCCATGGCGGCCGACGGAGTGGCGGCTCCGTGAGGCGAGGCAAGGCGGCAAAGCGGAGGCGCTGACGGGGTCGGCGTGTGATGGCGGCGGTAGGCGGGCATGAGCTTGGCCAAGTGAGGTTGTGGTGAGAGGCGGCGGGGGGGCTTAAATAGTCTCGGGGGCTCACTTGGAGCCAAGTCGGGCGGTGGCGGCATCTTGGGACTCCTCGAGTCCATGCCAACCACGGCGACGAGGCGGTTGGCGTACATTGGCTTCGCCTTTGGGCCGTTAGCCTAGTCGGGCGAAACATTTTTTTAATAATTACACCGAAGAAAATCCTAAATAAATATAAAAAAGTTCTAAAAATGCCAAAGACAATTTTCACCGTCTAAATAAAATATTTAGAACAAGGTGAACATTTTTCTGGCCTAAAAATGCAATTTTGAAAAATGCATATTTTTCTAATTCAAATAAAATCTTTCCTCCAATATTTATTTTACTTTGGAGAAGTCATTTTATCTCCTCTCTTTTATTTTTATATTATAAATATTTCAGAGAGAAAAATATTAAAACCAAAATGATCCTCTTTTCAAATTTGAGAAAAATTGAAATATGAAAATAATGAAATCCCCAACTCTCTCAGTGGGTCCTTGAGTTGCTTAGGATTTCTAGGATCGCAAACGGGATGCAAATAAAATATGATATGCATATGATGACCTATGTATAACATTCCAAATTGAAAATTTGGGATGTTACAAACCTACGCCCCTTAAGATGAATCTCGCCCTCGAGATTCGGGTTGGCTAGAAAATAGGCGTGGGTGGTCTTTCCGTAGGTCTTCCTCTCGCTCCCAGGTGGCTTCATCCTCGGTATGGTGGCTCCACTGAACTTTGCAAAACTTGATAACCTTGCTGCGTGTAACTCGGCTGGCAAACTCGAGAATCTTGACAGGTTTCTCCTCGTAGGTCAAATCACTATCCAACTGAATTGCCTCCAGGGGAACTGTATCTCTCAGAGGAATATCGGCCATCTCAGCATGGCACTTCTTCAACTGGGAAACGTGAAACACATCATGAACCCCTGACAATCCTTCGGGTAACTCCAACTTGTAGGCCACTTCTCCCATACGCTCCAAAACTCGGTATGGTCCTACAAATCTCGGGGCTAACTTTCCCTTAACTCCAAAACGTTTAACTCCTCGGAGAGGTGACACACGAAGATATGCCATGTCTCCCATTTCATATACTACCTCCTTGTGTTTTAAGTCTGCATAACTCTTCTGCCTGGACTGAGCTACCTTTAGTCTGTCGTGAATCAACTTAACCTTCTCTTCTGACTCTTTGACCAAATCTGGTCCAAACAACTGACGGTCTCCAACTTCATCCCACATTAATGGTGTCATGCACCTTCTCCCGTACAAAGCTTCGAAAGGTGCCATCTTCAAACTGGCCTGGTAACTGTTGTTGTATGAGAACTCCGCGTATGGCAAATTATCATCCCAACTAGATCCATAATATAGCGCACAAGCTCTCAACATGTCCTCCAGAATCTAATTTACTCTCTCAGTCTGTCCATCTGTCTGCGGATGAAAGGTTGTAGTGAATTCTAGCTTGGTACCCAAAGTCTGGTGCAGCTGATGCCAAAACTTCGAAGTGAACTGAGTCCCTCTATCTGATACGATGGTCCTTGGAACTCCGTGCAGACATACGATCTTGGTCATATATATCTTGGCCAACTTCGCACTCGTATAGGTGGTTTTCACTGGGATAAAGTGAGCCACTTTGGTCAAATGATCCACTACTACCTAGATAGAATCATATCCCGATCGGGGCCTGGGTAATCCGGTGATGAAATCCATGCCAAGCTTATCCCACTTCCATTCGGGTATCGACATAGGCTGCAGTAATCTTGCTGGCTTCTAATGTTCTGCCTGCACTCTCTGACATACATCACATACTGCTACATACTCGGCAATATCCTTCTTCATACCGGTCCACCAGAAACACTCCTTCAAATCCAAATACATCTTGGTGTTTCTAGGGTGTATCGAGTATGGCGAGTCATGGGCCTCGTGAAGTATTAACTTCCCGATCTCAGCATTATTGGGTACATAAACACGGTCCTCAAACCACAAAGTGTCATGCTCATCCTCACGAAAACCTTTGGCTTTTCCTTTGCTCATTTTCTCCTTTATCACAGCAATCTCTTTGTCACCCTTTTGAGCTTCTCGAATCTTTCCCAATAATGTTGACTGTATCTCCACTGCTGTGACAAAACCTCTAGGGACTATCTCCAAACGAAGCTCCCTGAGATATTCGGCTAACTCCTTTGGTAATCATCCGCTTATGAGGGTATTGACATAACTCTTCCGGCTCAATTCGTCTGCTACGACATTGGCCTTGCCTAGATGATAGTGTAGCTTCATATCATAATCCTTTATAAGCTCCAACCATCTCCTTTGCCTGAGATTCAGCTCCTTCTGTGTGAAAATGTACTTCAAACTCTTGTGATCCGTGTACACATCACAACGGTTTCCAATAAGAAAGTGTCTCCAGGTCTTGAGTGCATGAACTATAGCTGCTAACTCCTTCAACTCACGTGGTCGAAGTTGTCGTGAGGCATATGAAACAACTCTTCCGTCTTGCATAAGTACGCCTCCAAGTCCTAAGCGGGAAGCGTCGCAATACACTTGGAAATCCTTGCGTATATATGGCAGAATCAACACTGGGGCTGTAACCAAACGTTTCTTCAACTCCTGGAAACCTGCCTCACATTCATCTGTCCATTTAAACTTAGTGTCCTTCTTCAACAACTCTGTCATGGGCTTTGCAATCTTGGAGAAATTCTCAATGAATCTCTGGTAATATCCCGCGAGTCCCAGAAAACTGCGGATCTCTCCTACTGAGGTGGGTGCTAGCCAATCAGTGACTGACTGGACCTTGGTGGGATCTACTGCTATACCTTCTCCTGATATAACATGTCCAAGAAATCCAACTTCCTTCAACCAAAAGTCACATTTGCTAAATTTGGCATAAAGTTCATGTTCCCTGAGCTTCTCGAGAACTAAACGCAAATGCTCCTTGTGTTCCTCTTCATTCTTCGAGTATACCAAAATATCATTAATGAACACCACGACAAACTTGTCCAAGAACTCCATGAACACCTTATTCATCATACTCATGAAATAGGCAGGGGGAATTCGTCAATCCAAATGACATAACCGTATACTCATATAGCCCGTACCTTGTGGTGAAGGCTGTCTTAGGTATATCCTTTTCCCGGATCTTCAGCTGATGGTATCCTGATCGCAGATTGATCTTGGAGAATACTTTAGCTCCTTGCAGCTGGCCAAACAAATCATTGATCATCGGTATCGGGTACTTGTTCTTGATCATCACTTCATTTAAGGCACGATAATCAACAACCATTGTCAAAGATCCATCCTTTTTCTCAACTAAGAGCACTGGGCTCCCCACGGTGATGAACTTTGTCGAATGTAACATTTCTCCAATAACTCCTTAATCTGCTTCTTAATCTCCTCCAGATCATTTGCTGGCATCCGGTATGGTCTCTTCGATATCGGTCCGGTGCCTGGCAACAGCTCTATAAAAAACTCAATATCTCGATGTAGGATCTTGAGAAGAGGTGTCTAGAGGGGGGGGTGATTAGACACTAAGTACCAAAGTTGCAGTTTTTAACTTCTTTAGGTTTAAGTGGAGTTTAGGCACAAGTTTAACATTCACAATACATAACAAGCAAGCATGCAAAGAGTATGTGAGCAGCGGAAAGTAAAGCATGCAACTTGCAAGAATGTAAAGGGAAGGGTTTTGGAGGATTCAAATGCAATTGGAGACACGGATGTTTTTGTCGTGGTTCCGATAGGTGGTGCTATCGTACATCCACGTTGATGGAGACTTCAACCTACGTAGGGTAGCAGTTTGCACGAGTCCACGGAGGGCTCCACCCACGAAGGGTCCACGAAGAAGCAACCTTGTCTATCCCACCATGGCCGTCGCCCATGAAGGACTTGCCTCACTAGCGGTAGATCTTCACGAAGTAGGCGATCTCCTTGCCCTTACAAACTCCTTGGTTCAACTCCACAATCTTGTCGGAGGCTCCCAAGTGACCACTAGCCAATCTAGGAGACACCACTCTCCAAGAAGTAACAAATGCTGTGTTGATGATGAACTCCTTGCTCTTGTGCTTCAAATGATAGTCTCCCCAATACTCAACTCTCTCTCACAGGATTTGGATTTGGTGGAAAGAAGATTTGAGTGGAAAGCAACTTGGGGAAGGCTAGAGGTCAAGATTCATGTGGTTGGAATGGAATATCTTGGCCTCAACACATGAGTAGGTGGTTCTCTCTCGAGCAGGTAAGTTGGAAGTGTAGGTTTGTTCTGATGGCTCTCTCCACGAATGAAGAGGAGGTGGAGGGGTATATATAGCCTACACACAAAATCTAACCTTTACACACAATTTACCAAACTCGGTGGGACCGAATCATCAAACTCGGTCGGACCGATTTAGTAAACCTAGTGACAGTTAGGGTTTTCGGTGGGACCGATATGCAACTCGGTAGGACCGATATGGTTAGGGTTAGGGCATAACGTAATCTCGATGAGACCGATTACACAAACTCGGTGAGACCAATTTTGGTAATAAGCTAACCAGAGAGTTGGTCAGGCAAACTCGGTGAGACCGATTACTCAAACTCGGTGAGACCGATTTTGGTAATAAGCTAACCAGAAAGTTTGCATTGTAATCTCGGTAGTACCGATTGCACAAACTCGGTGAGACCGATTTTGGTAATGGACACACACAGAGAGATTACAATCCCATCTCGATGAGACCGAGATCCCTATCGGTGAAACCGATTTGCCTAGGGTTTGTGGCAGTGGCTATGACATCGAACTTCGGTGGCGCCAGATAGAAAGAATCGGTGGGGCCGAGTTTGATCAGAGGTTTAGGTCATATGTGGATGTGAGAAAGTAGTGGAGCGTTTTGGAGCATATCACTAAGCACATGAAGCAAGAGGCTCATTAAGCAACACCTCATCCCTCCTTGATAGTATTGGCTTTTCCTATAGACTCAACGTGATCTTGGATCACTAAAATATAAAAGGAAGAGTCTTGAGATTGAAGCTTGAGCCAATCCTTTGTCCTTAGCATCTTGAAGGAGTTCCCACATCCTTTAGTCCATGCCACTCCATTGTTGAACTTATCTGAAACATACTAGATAAAAGTGTTAGTCCAACAAGGGATATGTTGACATTAATTACCAAAACCACCTAGGGAGCACTTGTGCTTTCACTCGATCCGGCGGCATGCCTGGTAATTCCTCTGGAAATACATCCGGGTAATCCTTCACTACAGGCACTTCCTCCTGAAAAACTCCTGAGAGGGAATTCACTTGGGTTCTCCTTGGCGCATGCCTGGATACATACTTGATCCTTTTTCCCTCCGGGGTGGTGAGCAGAATTGACCTACCGGCGCAATCGATGTTTCCTCCATACATCGACAGCCAATTGATGTCTACTACGCAACCTTCTTCTTGTAGACGTTGATGGGCCTCCATGTGCAGAGGTTTGTAGGACAGTAGCAAATTTCCCTCAAGTGGATGACCTAAGGTTTATCAATCCGTGGGAGGCGTAGGATGAAGATGGTCTCTCTCAAACAACCCTGCAACCAAATAACAAAGAGTCTCTTGTGTCCCCAACACACCCAATACAATGATAAATTGTATAGGTGCACTAGTTCGGCGAAGAGATGGTGATACAGGTGCAATATGGATGGTAAATATAGGTTTTTGTAATCTGAAAAATATAAAAACAGCAAGGTAGCAAGTGGTAAAAGTGAGCGTAAACGGTATTGCGATGCTAGGAAACAAGGCCTAGGGTTCATACTTTCACTAGTGCAAGTTCTCTCAACAATAATAACATAATTGGATCATATAACTATCCCTCAACATGCAACAAAGAGTCACTCCAAAGTCATTAATAGCGGAGAACAAATGAAGAGATTATGGTAGAGTGCGAAACCACCTCAAAGTTATTCTTTCCAATCAATCATGGGCTATTCCTCTAAGTGTCACAAACAACCCTAGAGTTCGTACTAGAATAACACCTTAAGACACAAATCAACCAAAACCCTAATGTCACCTAGATACTCCAATGTCACCTCAAGTATCCGTGGGTATGATTATACGATATGTATCACACAATCAGATTCATCTATTCAACCAACACATAGAACCTCAAAGAGTGCCCCAAAGTTTCTACCAGAGAATCACGACGAAAACGTGTGCCAACCCCTATGCATAGGTTCATGGGCGGAACCCGCAAGTTGATCACCAAAACATACATCAAGTAAATCACGTGATATCCCATTGTCACCGCAGATACGCACGGCAAGACATACATCAAGCGTTCTCAAATCTTTAAAGACTCAATCCGATAAGATAACTTCAAAGGGGAAACTCAATCCATTACAAGAGAGTAGAGGGGGAGAAGAAACATAAGATCCAACTATAATAGCAAAGCTCGCGATACATCAAGATCGTGCCAAATCAAGAACACGAGAGAGAGAGAGAGAGAGAGAGAGAGAGAGATCGAGATCAAACACATAGCTACTGGTACATACCCTTAGCCTTGAGGGTGAACTACTCCCTCCTTCTCATGGAGAGCGCCGGGATGATGAAGATGGCCACCGGTGAGGGATCCCCCCCTCCGTGGTGCTTGGAGCAGGGTCCCGATTGGTTTTTGGTGGCTACAGAGGCTTGCGGTGGCGGAACTCCCGATCTATTCTCGTCTTCGGAAGTTTTAGGGTACGTGGGTACACATGGATGAAAGAAGTACGTCGGTGGACCTCCGGGGGACCCACGAGGCAGGGGGCGCGCCCTAGGTGATGAGGACATCAATACCATTTGTTACACCCACAGCCCCTGCTGTTATACATACTGGACAAATTACTAGAGCTCGCGCACGCCAATTAAATTATCAGGTACTTACGTTTCTTGGTAATGATTCTAATGTTCATGAGAATATGATGCTGCCTAAATTGGATACATTTGTTTTGCTTACAAATGAAGGTCCTGTCATGGATAAGAGGGATGAACACTGGAGCAAGACCAAGCATGGAGATGATGGCATCTTGTGAGGAACAAGAATGGAGTTACAAGTGATGATTTTAGGACTTTGAGGCCCCCATAATGAGTGCATGAAGCCTTGGACGAAATATACAAGATGCCACTTCATAATATTCGTCCATAGGCTATTCTAGGTGTTGCGTCACCTTATTATTGGGCCAGGCCCATGTAATTTCGAAATACTTAAGTATAGGCTATTTTTAGATTCCGTATGCGTGGGGAAACAAGAGTTAGGGTTGGTTTCGGACCCCTCCCTCAAGGGCCACGAATTTCCCTCCTCTTCCTCCATATATACAGCCATTAGGGCTTCGTTTAGACTTTGGGTTTTGTTTAGATTAAAAGTTCGCCATAGCTGCAACTTCGCGTACTTCGTTTGTGTTCAACGACCAGACAAAGGCGTCACAGAACCCCACCTTGATCAATAAAGCTTTCCTTTTATATTCGCAATATCCAGATTGTTCTTCGTTTGCCTGCAGGAAACAGACCTTCGTGGTCAGGTTGATCATGCTGCGGCGTGGTCAATAACCTCTCGGAGTTGGTTTAGCGATTGCTAAGGCGTGACGTCCTCGCACGTTCGTAGTCGGATCGTCAAAGTCGACTTCATCCTAAACGATAGCCACCATCTCATCGAAAGACGGGACACCTTTGCCTCTATCACTAGGGGTGTGGGCGCGCCCCCCAGCCTCGTGGCCATCTCCCTTCTTTCCTGACGTGCACTCCAAGCTTTTCCGGTAGCTTTCCTTCCGAAAATAACTTCTCCGGTTGATTTCATTCCGTTTCGACTTCGTTTGGTATTCCTTTTCTTCGAAACACTGAAATAGGCAAAAAAACATCAATTCTGGGCTGGGCCTCCGGTTAATAGGTTAGTCCCAAAAGTAATATAAAAGTGGATAATAAAGCCCAATATTGTCCAAAACAGTAGATAATATAGCATGGAGCAATCAAAAATTATAGATACGTTGAAGGCGTATCGGGCATCTAAGCTTAATTCCTGCTCGTCCTCGAGTAGGTAAATGATAAAAAGATAATTTTTGATGCGGAGTGCTACCTGGCATAATTTCAGTGTAATTCTTCTTACTTGTGATATGAATATTCAGATCCGAAAGATTCAAGACAAAGGTTTAATATTGACATAAAAATAATAATACTCCAAGCATACTAACAAAGCCATTATGTCTTCTCAAAATAACATGGCCAAAGAAAGTTATCCCTACAAAATCATATAGTCTGGCTATGCTCTATCTTCACCACACAAAGTATTTAAATCATGCACAACCCCGATGACAAGCCAAGCAATTGTTTAATACTTTTGACATTCTCAGAACTTTTTCAATCTTCACGCAATACATGAGCGTGACCCATGGACATAGCACTATATGTGGAATAGAATGATGGTTGTGGAGAAGACAAATAGGAGAAGATAGTCTCATATCGACTAGGCGTATCAACGGGCTATGGAGATGCCCATCAATAGATATCAATGTGAGTGAGTAGGGATTGCCATGCAACGGATGCACTAGAGCTATAAGTATATGAGAGCTCAACAAAAGAAACTAAGTGGGTGTGCATCCAACTTGCTTTCTCCACGAAGACCTAGGGCATTTTGAGGAAGCCCATCATTGGAATATACAAGCCAAGTTCTATAATGAAAGATTCCCACTAGTATATGAAAGTGACAACATAGGAGACTCTCTATCATGAAGATCATGGTGCTACTTTGAAGCACAAGTGTGGTAAAAGGATAGTAGCATTGTCCCTTCTCTCTTTTTCTCTCATTTTTTATTTTTTTTATTTTTTTGTTTGGGCCTTCTCTTTTTTATGGCCTCTTTTTCTACCTTTTTTTCGTCCGGAGTCTCATCCCGACTTGTGGGGGAATCATAGTCTCCATCATCCTTTCCTCACTAGGACAATGCTCTAATAATGAAGATCATCACACTTTTATTTTCTTACAACTCAACAATTACAACTCGATACTCAGAACAAATATCACTCTATATGAATGCCTCCGTGATGTGCGGGATGTGCAATGACTCATGAGTGACATGTATGAAAGAATTATGAACGGTGGCTTTGCCACAAATACAATGTCAACTACATGATCATGCAAAGCAATATGCCAATGATGGAGCGTGTCATAATAAACGAAACGGTGGAAAGTTGCATGGCAATATATCTTGGAATGGCTATGGAAATGCCATGATAGGTAGGTATGGTGGCTGTTTTGAGGAAGGTATATGGTGGGTGTATGATACCAGCGAAAAGTCTTGGCGGTATTAGAGAGGCTAGCAATGGTGGAAGGAAGAAAAGTGCGTATAATCCATGGACTCAACATTAGTCATAAAGAACTCATATACGTATTGCAAAAATCTACAAGTTATCAAAGCAAAGTATTATGAACATGCTCCTAGGGGGATAGATTGGTAGGAAAAGACCATCGCTCGTCCCCGACCGCCACTCATAAGGAAGACAATCAATAAATAAATCATGCTCCGACTTCATCACATAACAGTTCACTATACGTGCATGCTACAGGAATCACAAACTTTAACACAAGTATCTCTCAAATTCATAACCACTCAACTAGCACAACTTTAATATCACCATCTCCATATCTCAAAACAATTATCAAGCATCAAACTTCTCGTAATATTCAACACACTCATAAGAATTCTTACAAATCTTGTATGCCTAGCATATTAGGATTATTTAAGAAAATCACCTTGATATTTAAGACTCTCAAAATAATCTAAGTGAAGCATGAGAGATCAATAGTTTCTATAAAACAAATCCACCACCGTGCTCTAAAATATATAAGTGAAGCACTAGAGCAAATGACAAACTACTCCGAAAGATATAAGTGAAGATCAATAAGTAACCGAATAATTATGCAACTATGTGAAGACTCTCCCATTTAATAATTTCATATCTTGGTATTTTATTCAAGCAACAAGAAAAACAAAATAAAATGAAATTTCAAGGATAGCACACATCATGTGAAGAAGCAAAAACTTAGGTTCAACCGATACTAACCGATAATTGTTGGAGAAGAAAGGTGGGATGCCTACCGGGGCATCCCCAAGCTTAGATGCTTGAGACTTCTTGAAATATTATCTTGGGGTGCCTTGGGCATCCCCAAGCTTGAGATTTTGTGTCTCCTTAATTCCTCTCATATCACGGTTTCCTAAATCTCAAAAGCTTCATCCACACAAAACTCAACAAGGACTTGTGAGATAAGTTAGTATAAACCAATGAAAAAACCTTATCATACTATACTGTAGTAAATCATTAAAATTATTATTCAACATTGCGTACTAAATGCCTCTGCATATTTAATATTCCTATCATCAAATAGAATCATTAAACAAGCAAACATATGCAAAAAATGCAAACATAACAACAATCTGCCGAAACAGTACAGTCTGCAAAGAATGCAAGATTCATCATACTTCCCTAACTCCAAAAGTGCAAAAAAAAAGAAAAAAAGAGAAAAAAAATTTAGAGTGTGCTCCTCCCTTGTTTACGTGCAGCGTCGTGATTTTGTTAGTGTTCTAGGCTCGCGTCTCTAGCACAGTCTAGCCTAGGACCAGCACAGTACCGTCGTTGAGCGTTTATTCAACTTTGTATCTCTGAATTGATTATTGCTGACCCTTTTTGATACCATATTATAAGCCTTCCCAGCTCCACATACATCTACGTCGTGCGTTTGACTCTCACTGTTAATCGCTTTATCCAAGCTTTGAGAGTTTTGACTACAACGGTTGCCGATCACCGCTTCTTCTTTGGGTAAGAACTGGTAAGAATTTGAGATTTGCTTGACGGATTTGTGACACCCACCACCAGCTCTTGTTAGTAGTCTGTAGGATCATATTCTTGTGTGTTTCTATTGCTGCTAACCATGCCAGGATCACAAGCTGACGAGACTGACTGGGAGAACATGACGAGTAAGGAGTTGCATGATAAATTTCAGCAAATGATGAGTGGACAGGTGCAAGATGTGCTAAACAGATTTGAAGAGGCCATGGAGAAGATAGATCGCATGGAGAAGATGTTCGAAACAAAGCTCGATAACAAGTTTAATGAATTGCTCGCGCCTCTTCCACCACCACCACCGGCTGCACCTAACGCACCTCTACAACAACAACAACAACAACAACGACTACCTCCACGTCGCGAAACAGCCCTCCGCCGAGCGAGCCGTGTCCCTCTTGCGCTTGGCCAAACTGTTGGTGCTGCTGTTGATACTTCTGTGGCTCCTGCTGCTGATGCGGAGGAGGATGATTATGTGGGAGATTACGAGGATGAAGTTGATCAAAATCAGAACTACGTGCAACCACCGGCACCACAACCACCGTGTCGTCCACATGCAAATAATGGCAATGTTAGGGCTCCCCTCAGTGCGAGATCATGACCATCTCCCTAAACTGAAATTGAATATTCCACCATTTGAGGGTAGATATGTTTCACGATATATATCTTACTTCTAAGTTAGAAACTGAACAACGATTTACATGTTTACAATATCACGAGGAGAGACGTGTTCTGCCGCATTGTTTGTGCTTTCACTAGCTTTGCATGTGTTTGGTGGTCTGAACATTGTAGATTATATCCTGTTCCAGCTACTTGGGCTGCTTTGAAAATTGCTATGCGTACTCGTTGGGTTCCACCATATTATCAACGTGAATTACTTAAAAAATTGTAGCGCTTAAGCAAGGAAAAAGTTCTGTAGAAGAATATTATCAGGAATTACAAACTGGCTTGATTAGATGTGGTATTGTTGAGGAGAATGAAGCTATGCTTGCAGGTTTTATGGGTGGATTAAATAGAGAGATTCAGACCATTCTAGAGTATAAGGATTATAATAATATCACTCGTTTATTCCATCTTGCTTGTAAAACTGAACGTGAAGTGCGGGATCGACATGCATTGGCGTGAACTAACTTTTCTGCAGGTCGACCTTCATCATGGACACCACGTGCATCATCTACTTCCACTACACCATCACCTCCTTCAGGTGCCACCTTCAACCGTGATACAAGAAAGCAGGCACAACCACCACTATCTGCCAAGAGCACACTGCCGGGCCTGCATGAGCTCTTCTTCTTCCATGGCGTCAACAGGGCACACAAGTGATATTATTTGTCGTTGTTGTAAGGGAAGAGGACATTTTATGACGAATGCAAATCTCAGCATCGATGATTGCTCACGAGGATGGTGGGTATGAGTCCGCTAGTGACTATGATGAGGAGACTTTGGCTCTTATTACACATGAAGAACACGGTGGAGATGATTACGATCATGAGACGCAATACATGGCTGCTTTGAAGATGCTGACAGGTATGAATGTTTAGTTGCTCAACGTGTTTTGAGTGTGCAGGTTACATGGTGAGCAAAATCGGAGGCATAATTTGTTCCATACAAAGGGAGTTGTGAAGGAACGTTCTATTCAGCGTCATCATAGATGGAGGGAGCTGCAACAACTTGGCTAGCATGGAGATGGTGGAGAAGCTATCTCTCACCACAAGACCACATCCACATCCTTACTACATCCAATGGTTCAACAACAGCGGCAAGGTTAAGGTAACACGTACTGTTCGGGTGCATTTTAGTATCTTTACATATGCTGATTAAGTTGATTGTGATGTGGTACCATGGAAGCATGTTCCTTATTACTTGGTAGACCATGGCAATTTGATAAAAATTCCGTACACCATGGTAGAAACAATCAGTATACTCTTGTTCATAAGGATACAAATATTACTTTGCTTCCTATGACTCCTGACTCCATTTTGAAAGATGATATTCATAGAGCTAATAAAGCAAAACAGGAGAAAAATAAGAGTGGAAATCAGATTGTGGCAAAAGAATTTGAGCAACAAATGAAGCCTAATAATAAACCATCTGGTGTTGCTTCTGAAATTAAATTGAAAACTACATGTTTACTTGCCACCAAATCTGATATTGATGAGCTAGATTTTAGCAAATCTGTTTGCTATGCTTTTGTGTGCAAAGAGGCATTATTTTCATTCGAGGACGTGCCTTCCTCTTTGCCCCTGCTGTCACTAAAATTTTGCAGGAGTTCGCTGACGTCTTCCCACAAGACGTGCCACCGGGATTACCACCTATTCGAGGGATTGAGCATCAAATTGACTTAATTCCCGGTGCATCGTTACCCAACCATGCACCATACCGTACCAATCCAGAGGAGACGAAGGAGATTATGCGTCAAGTACAGGAGCTGCTCGACAAAGTCTATATACGCGAATCTCTTAGTCCTTGTGCTGTTCCTATTATAATAGTGCCTAAAAAGGATGGTACATCGCATATGTGTGTTGATTGTAGAGGCATTAATAATATTACTATTCGTTATCGTCATCCTATTCCTAGGCTAGATGATATGCTTGATGAATTGAGTGGCTCTACAATATTCTCCAAAGTTGATTTGCGTAGTGGTTACCATCAAATTCGTATGAAATTGGGAGATGAATGGAAAACAACATTTAAAACTAAGTTTGGTTTATATGAGTGGTTAGTCATGCCTTTAGGGTTAACTAATGTGCCTAGTACTTTCATGAGACTAATGAACGAAGTTTTACGTGCTTTCATTGGACGATTTGTGGTAGTCTAGTTTGATGATATACTGCTTTATAGCAAATCTTTGGAAGAACATTTGGAACATTTACATGCTGTTTTTATTGCTCTACGTGATGCACGTTTGTTTGGTAACCTTGGAAAGTGCACCTTTTGCACCGACCATGCATCTTTTCTTGGCTATGTTGTTACTCCACAGGGAATAGAAGTTGATAAAGCCAAGATTGAAGCTATTGAGAGTTTGCCTCAGCCCAAAACGGTCACACAAGTGAGGAGTTTCCTTCGCCTCGCTGGTTTCTATAGGCGTTTTGTGAGAGATTTCAGCACCATTGCTGCACCTCTCAACGAGCTTACAAAGAAGGATGTGCCTTTTTGTAGCGAACCGACCTCAGATGGTCAAGTCTCTGTGCTTCTGTGTCATCCCTGGATCGGTAATGCTAACACACACAGTACTCGAAGGATTTATAACAGGGTAGCAATCACACACTTATTACATCGAATGTCTCAAAAGAGAACTTATTACAATAATATGGCTTAAGGCCATCTAATGCGATAACAGCGGAAGGCTTGGAAGATAAAGTGAGTCCATCAACTCCAACGGCATAATCGAGCTGCACGGCAACGACCTACCAATCCTTACTCCTCGTTCGAAAAGTGCGCAACATAATATGTTGCAGCCCGAGAACGGGTCAACACATGGAATATCTTTGGCAATGTAACACATAGAGAGTAATGAAAGAATAAGCTATACTACATGCATATATGGCTGGTGGAATAGCTCTATGGTTCTGATTTTGCATAAAGCCAATTTTGCCCTATATCAAAGGAATAAATTTTATTTAACTATCATGGTGGTTGGAACAACATTGAGAAGGTATAACCCCAACTCAATCCCAATTAAAGTGATTAACAACCCAGCAATATTAATTTAGAGTGATGAGATACATGTGAATACTCAAGTACTAGATACTCAGAATTGTCCATAACCGGGGACATGGCTAACCATGATTAGATTGTACACTCTGCAGAGGTTTGCGCACTTTTCCCCACAAGACTCGATCGCCTCCGTTGGTTTCTCGCACTACATGGTGTTTGAGAAATGGATGACCGAGACACAGTCTTTCAGAAACATTAACTCTCTACTCCGGATAGATCATACCAAACCTATAAAACCCACTACACCGCTGATCTACCTCTTGAGAGCTTCACGTAACTTACTCAACTATGCTAGAGCCCATAATAGCTTGTGGCTGCACACGGAAGTTTCTAGCATGAATAGTCTCGAGATCCCTTTGAGCACAGGTGGCGGTCCTTAGGAAGATCACACGGGTACCCCGGGATTTCCAAAATAAAAACAGACAACACCGGGTTCCCAGTGCCTCAATCCACCGGATGTGTATTTAAGTTGCCACCTTAAAGTAAACCATTAATTAACAATCTCACATCTGTCGTGAATATCTCTCAAACCCAAACCACGTCTACGAGCATAGCATGGCAATATAAGCAACACGTAGAAGTAACTCCCAAGGGTTTGATAGTAACAGGGCAATAGGTTCCTACCTCATCATCTACTTCCCAACCCACAAATTAATGACATCCTAATCATGCAATGTTTGAGGATTGAGCTAATGCATAAAACTGGGTATGAAAAGGTATGATCAAGTGTTACTTGCCTTGTCGACGATCCGTGAATCCTAGAGACTCGTAGTAACACGCTCGCACTCCGGGACTTCTATCGCAAGCAAACAATACATACATAAGCAACAAACAAAGATGCACAAACGAAACTTCAACTGAAAGAGGTTGACCGGAGAGTTCAACTTAAGAACTCCGGTTTGCAAAAAGAATCAAACCAATCGGAACAACGAAACTCAAACGGCGAGAGAAACAAGATCCGTTTACTAATCTGAACTAGAGTCAAATTTTACAAAGACAAAAACTGGTTTAAGTTGGCTATTCAGAAAGAGGGTTTCGAGATGAAACTCCAGGCGCTTGAATCGCTTGATTCCGATAAACGAGCGAAATTTTATACTAATTTGAACATAGGTTCAGAAATCGAAATCGGAACAATCGCGGAATAAAACCGATAAAAGAAAACGACGAACGGCTAAACGAACGAACGTTCGTTAGCGGAAACTAAACGAAGAACGGTTCGTAAAAACGAACGAACGGGTGAACGTTCTCAAAATAAATAAACCGGGAAATAAAACCGATCTAATATATAAAAAACGGGCTAGGGTTTTTCAAAAAAACCGAAGGGTTATTTAAAAAAAACCAGCGACGAGGGCTACCTCCGGCGATCATCCGTGGGCGGCGGCTTGCCGGGGTCCGGCGAGGGTGGCGAGGGCGGCTAGGGGCGGCGGCTCGTCGAGGGGCGACGGCCCGGGAGGCCCGGGCGGCCAAGGGCGACGGCGGCGGCGGCCGCTCGGGCTCGGCCTGCCTGCCTGGGTTCGGGCGGGCGGCGGCGGGCGGTGGTGGTGGCTAAGGGAGAGGGAGGGTATATAAAAAGGGGGAGAGGTGGCTTGGAGGAGGGGCAAGGCGGTGGGAGGAGTCCGGCTCGGACTGTGTCCGGGCGGGCGGCAAGGCCACAAGAAGTGAGGCGGCGGCGGCGGCTTGGGCTGCTTTGGCTGGGCCGTTAGCCCGATCCATGTTCCTTTTAAAAAAAAAAACATTACGAAAATTATAAAAATCCTAGAAAAATAAATAAAATCTAAAATGCCAAAACAAGTTTTCTTTGCCTAAATAAAATATTTAGAACAAGATGAACTTTTCTTGGCCCCTAAAATGCAATTTTAAATATATGCAAAATTTCTCTAGGCAAATAAAATTCCAAATAAATAAAATAAAATCCAAATAATGATTTTAACATTTTTCCTCCGGTATTTCAGTTATTTTTGGAGAAGTCATATCATCTCCTCTCGTTTATTTTAAACTTGAAATATTTTTCCGGAGAAAAAAATAATAAAATCCAAAATCCTCGCCTTTCATTATTTGATAAAATTCAAATATGAAAATCGAAAAATCCTCAACTCTCTCCGAGGGTCCTTGAGTTGTTTAGGATTTCGAGGATGGCAAACGGGAATGCATTAAAATATGATATGCATGGATGACCTGTGTATACATGCCAAATTGAAAATTTGGGATGTTACACTTTTGTTTGGGGTACCGCACAGGAAGAAGCCTTCACGGTATTGAAAGATAAGTTGACACATGCTCCTTTACTCGAACTTCCTGATTTTAATAAGACTTTTGAGCTTGAATGTGATGCTAGTGGAATTGGATTAGGAGGTGTGTTATTACAGGATGGCAAACCTGTTGCATACTTTTCTGAAAAATTGAGTAGGCCTAGTCTGAACTATTCTACTTATGATAAAGAATTATATGCTCTTGTTCGGACTTTAGAGACATGGCAACAGTATTTGTGGCCCAAAGAATTTGTTATACATTCTGATCATGAATCTTTGAAACATATTAAAAGTCAAGCTAAACTGAATCGTAGACATGCTAAATGGGTGGAATTCATTGAGACTTTCCCTTATGTCATTAAAAACAAGAAGGGTAAAGAAAATGTTATTCTTGATGCTTTGTCTCGTAAGCTATACTATGCTTTCACAACTTGACTTCAAAATATTTGGTTTGGAGACCATCAAAGATCAATATGTGCATGATGCTGATTTTAAAGATGTAATGCAGAATTGTAAAGAAGGAAGAACATGGAACAAGTTCGTTATTAATGATGGCTTTGTGTTCCATCCTAACAAGCTATGCATTCCTGCTAGCTCTGTTCGTCTTTTGTTGTTGCAGGAGGCGCATGGAGGAGGATTAATGGGACACTTTGGCGTGAAGAAGACGGAGGACGTACTTGCTACACATTTCTTTTGGCCAAAGATGAGACGGGATGTTGAGTATTTTGTTGCTCGCTGCACTACATGTCAAAAAGCTAAGTCACGACTCAATCCTCATGGTTTATATATGCCTTTGCCTGTACCTAGTGTTCCTTGGGAGGATATATCTATGGACTTTGTTTTAGGTTTACCTCGAACAAAGAAGGGGAGGGATAGCATATTTGTTGTCGTGGATAGATTTTCGAAAATGGCACACTTTATACCATGTCATAAAAGCGACGATGTTGTTAATGTTGCTGATTTGTTCTTTTGGGAAATTATTCGCTTGCATGATGTGCCAAATACTATTGTTTCAGATCGTGATACTAAATTCCTTAGCCACTTTTGGAGATGTTTATTGGCTAAGTTGGGGACTAAACTGCTTTTTAGTACTACTTGTCACCCCCAAACTGATGGACAAACTGAAGTAGTCAATAGAACATTGTCTACTATGCTTAGGGCTGTTTTGAAGAATAATAAGAACATGTGGGAAGAATGCTTGCCTCATATTGAATTTGCTTATAATCGTTCATTGCATTCTGCTACTAAGATGTGCCCTTTTGAAATTGTGTATGGTTTCCTACCTCGTGCACCTATTGATTTGTTGCCTCTTCCATCTTCGGAGAAGGTTAATTTTGATGCTAAAGAACATGCTGAATTGATTTAAAAATGCATGAGTTAACTAAGGAAAACATTGAGCGTATGTATGCTAAATATAAACTTCTTTGGAGATAAGGGTAGAAAACATGTTGTGTTTGCACCTGGAGATCTTGTTTGTTACATTTGCGTAAGGATAGATTTCCTAATTTGCGCAAATCAAAGCTAATGCCACGTGTTGATGGTCCTTTTAAGGTGTTAGAGAAAATAAATGATAATGCATATAAACTTGAGCTGCCTGCAGATTTTGGGGTTAGTCCCACTTTTAACATTGCAGATTTGAAGCCTTATTTGGGTGAGGAAGATGAGCTTCCGTCGAGAATGACTTCATTTCAAGAAGGGGAGGATGATGAGTACATCAATACCATTGTTACACCCACAGCCCCTGCTGCTATAATTACTGGACCAATTACTAGAGCTCGCGCACGCCAATTAAATTATCAGGTACTTTCGTTTCTTGATAGTGATTCTAATGTTCATGAGAATATGATGCTGCCTAAATTGGATACATTTGTTTTGTTTACAAATGAAGGGCCTGTCATGGATAAGAGGGATGAACACTGGAGCAAGACCAAGCATGGAGATGATGGCATGCACGAGGGGAACAAGAACGGAGTTACAAGTGATGATTTCAGGACTTTGAGGCCCCCATAATGAGTGCATGAAGCCTTGGATGAAATATACAAGATGCCACTTCATAATATTCACCCATAGGCTATTCTAGGTGCTGCGTCACCTTATTATTGGGACAGGCCCATGTAATTTCGAAATACTTAAGTATAGGCTATTTTTAGAGTCCGTATGCGTGGGGAAACAAGAGTTAGGGTTTGTTTCGGACCCCTCCCTCAAGGGCCACGAAATTCCCTCCTCTTCCTCCATATATATAGCCCTTAGGGCGTCGTTTAGACTTTGGGTTTTGTTTAGATTAAAAGTTCGCCATAGCTGCAACTTCGCGTGCATTTCGCTTTGTGTTCAACGCGACTGCACAAAGGCGTCCACAGTAACCCCACCTTGATCAATAAAGCTTTCCTCTTATATTCGCAATATCCAGATTGCAATCTTAGTTTCTTGCTTGTTCTTCGTTTGCTGCGAAGCAGACCTTCATGGTCAGGTTGATCGTGCTCCAGCATGGTCAATAACCTCTCGGAGTTGGTTTAGCGATTGCTAAGGCGCGACGTCCTCGCACGTTCGTAGTCGGATCGTCAAAGTCGACTTCATCCTAAACGATAGCCACCATCTCATCGAAAGACGGGACACCTTTTCCTCTATCACTAGGGGGGTGAGCGCGCCCCCAGCCTCGTGGCCATCTCCCTTCTTTCCTGACATGCACTCCAAGCTTTTCCGGTTTCTTTCCTTCCAAAAATAACTTCTCCAGTTGATTTCATTCCGTTGCAACTTCGTTTGGTATTCCTTTTCTTCGAAACACTGAAATAGGCAAAAAAAACAACAATTCTGGGCTGGGCCTCCGGTTAATAGGTTAGTCCCAAAAGTAATATAAAAGTGGATAATAAAGCCCAATATTGTCCAAAACAGTAGATAATATAGCATGGACCAATCAAAAATTATAGATACGTTGGAGACGTACCAGGCATCCCCAAGCTTAATTCCTGCTCGTCCTCGAGTAGGTAAATGATAAAAAGATAATTTTTGATGCGGAACCCGCCGGAGCCGCCGCCCCGCCGAACGCGCCTCGCCGGAGGTACCCGACCCAGCCGCCGGTTTTTTTAAAAGAAAACCCTACGGTTTTTTTTAAAAACCCTAGATCGTTTTTTTATAGATCGGTTTATTTCATCGGTTTATCTATTTAGCGAACGTCCGTTCGTCCGTTTGATCTAACGAGCGCGTTCACCGTTTAGTTTTTGTTAACGAACGTTCGTTCGTTTAGCAGTTCGTCGCTTTTCTTTTATCAGATTTATTCCGCGATTATTCTGATCGCGATTTCTGATCCGATTTTCAAACTTGTTTATCTTTTCGCTCGTTTATCGGAATCAGGCGATTCAAGCGCCTGGAGTTTCATCTCGAAACCCTCTTTCCGGATGACCAACTTAAACCAGTTTTTATCTCTGTAAAATTTGACCCTAGTTCAGATTAGTAAACGGACCCTATTTCTTTCGCCGTTTGAGTTTTGTTGTTCCGTCTGGTTGGATTCTTTTTGCAAACCGGAGTTCTTAAGTTGAACTCTCCGGTCAATCTCTTTCAAGTTGAAGTTTCGTTGTGCATCTTTGCCTGTTTACTTATGTATGTATTATTTGCTTGCGATAGAATTTCCGGAGTGCGAAGCGTGTTACTACGAGTCACTAGGATTCACGGATCGTCAGCAAGGCAAGTAACACTTGATCGTACCTCTTTCATACCCAGTTTTATGCATTAGTTCAACCCTCAAACATTGCATGAATAGGATGTCATTAAATTGTGGGTTGGGAAGTAGATGATGAGGTAGGAACCTATTGCCCTGTTACTTTCAAACCCTTGGGAGTTACTTCTACGTTATGCTTATATTGCCATGCTATGCTCGTAGACGTGGTTTGGGTTTGAGAGATATTCACGACATATGTGAGGTTGTTAAATAATGGTTTACTTTAAGGTGGCAACTTAAATACACATCTGGGTGGATTGAGGCACCTGGGGAACCCAGTGTTGTCTGTTTTTTTTGGAAATCCCGGGTACCCGTGTGATCTTCCTATGGACCGCCACCTGTGCTCAAAGGGAACTGAGATTATTCATGCTAGAAACTTCCGTGTGCAGCCACAAGCTATTATGGGCTCTAGCATAGTTGAGTAAGTTACGTGAAGCTCTCGAAGAGGTAGATCAGCAGGTAGTGGGTTTTATAGGTTTGGTATGATCTATCCGGAGTAGAGTAATGTTTCCGAAAGACCGTGTCTCGGTCATCCGTCTCTCAAACACCAAGCAGTGCGAGAAATCAACGGAGGCGATCGAGTCTTGTGGGGAAAAGTGCGCAAACCTCTGCAGAGTGTACAAACTAATCATGGTTAGCCGTGTCCCCGGTTATGGACAATTCTGAGTATCTAGTACTTGAGTATTCACATGTATCTCATCACTCTTAACTAATTTTGCTGGGTTGTTATTCACTTTAATTGGGATCATTGAGTTGGGGTTACACCTTCTCAATGATGTTTCAACCACCATGATAGTTAAATTAAAATTTATTTCTTTGATGTAGGGAAAAATTGGCTTTTATAAAGCTGTAAACATAGAGCTTTCCACCAGCCATATATGCATGTAGAATAGCTTATTCTTTCATTACTCTCTATGTGTTACATTGCCAAAGCATATTCCATGTCTTGACCCGTTCTCGGCTGCAACGCATTATGTTGAGACTTTTAGACGAGGAGTAAGGATTGTAGGTCGTTGCCGTGCAACTTTCGAGTTATGCCGTTGGAGTTGATGTACTCACTTTATCTTCCAAGACTTACTCTGTTATCACATTAGATGGCCTTCAGACATATTATTGTAATAAGTTCTCTTTTGAGACATTCGAGGTAATAAGTGTGTGATTGCTACTCTGTTATAAATCCTTGAGTAATCGTGGTGTGTCAAAGATTACCGATCCAGGATGACATGTATACGTAGACTTGACCATCTCGAGGTCGGACGCTACAAGATGGTATCGAGCACACCGAGTGTAGGACACGACCACTAAGATAAACCATAGGTCACTCCTCTCTTCTCATTTCGACTCCTCTCCATTTTTTCCACTCTTTAGGATGACGGAGATGAAGTACAAGTTTGCCCAACCGGATGAAGACACACCTTTGGACGCCACTTGAAGGAAGTCACTAGGTACACGAATATTGGAATACCAAGCTTCACCAGGACGTACAACGCCACCTTACCAGAAGAAGAATGCTGGAAGATTCAAGCCTTAGTTCCCGGAAGGACGTTTGCACCAAGCACGGAGCCCATAGTATGTGTTTTCAATGCACCAACATGGAGTTTGGGAAAGAGTATGGCAGCTCACATTACCATGGGACGCATTGGAGAAGTCTACAACAAGGAGCTTAAGGACACCATATACCAAATATATGGGCGCCGAGACGAGCAATGGGAAGTAATTAGCACCAAGAAGGATAGATCCATTGCAGCTTACATCCAGGAGCTAAACCAGCACATTCGATGTCATGAGAACGGATGTCTTGCAGACATCTTTGGATTTGAAGAAGGCGAAAACTAAGATCATCGAATTGGAGGAAGAACTCAAGTCTACACGCGATGGATATGAGGAAGAAATCAAGATCTTGCTGGAGAAGAACGACGACCTAGTCAAGAAGATTGGAGTCTTCATGGGAGGACCAAATACCAAGGAAGAGGAGCAAGAAGAGGAAGAAGACCCCGCTTGTCCAGACAACTACATCATCATCGACGACACCGATTCAGATCCAAGTGATGATGACTATGAAGACGAAGCTGGAGCAGACATCATGGAGTCTTCCACCGATCAAAATTTCTAGACGACCACCAAATATTAGTAGTATTTTCCCCCATGTAACTAATAGTAGTTGAGCACGTATGCGATAGTCCTAGATCGTTTTGTATGCCCTTGCTTGCTTGATTGAATGAATGTGTGTTTTGCCTCATGTGCATATGGGTAGTGTTTTCTCACTAGACCTCTTTCTATTTCTAATCTCTCCCCTCTAAACCCTCAGATGCCTCCGAGACGTGACCCCGGTTTTATTTTCCCACCGGAGCTCACCCAGTTGATCCAACAGCAGAATGCCTTGATGCAATTGCTAGTTTAGAACCAGGGCAATGCCAACAACAACAACAACAACAACAACAACCCGCCACCAGTGGACAATTTAGCCCGTTTTTTGAGGTTACAACCGCCGGTGTTTTCGAGTAGCACCGAGGCAATAGTTGCAGATGACTGGTTACGCCGTATTGGAAGGGAGTTAACCACCGCAGGATGCACGAATGTTGAAAGAGTGCGCTTTGCCGCACATCAATTGGATGGACCAATGACGCATGGTGGGAGAATTACACGGCTACTTTTCCTATAGCCAATGTCACTTGGGACCAGTTCAACAAGCTTTTCATACGGCCCATGTTTCAACCGGAGCCATGCAGATAGAGAAGCGTGAGTTCCATAACTTACGCCAGGGAACCGTATTGTGGCCCAAAGACGTGGATGAGTTTAGCAAGTTATCACGCTTATGCCCACGATGATGTGGCCACGGATGCCGCGAAGCAAGAGAAGTTTATGGAAGGACTGAATGATGAGATGAGTATGCACGGTGATGGTGGCAACTTTCAACAACTACCAGGAGTTGGTAGATAAGGCCCTAATGATTGAAGGAAAGCAACAGCAAATTGAGAGTCGTAAGAGGAATTATGGACAAGGGAAGTATAACTCAGGAGCTCACCAGAAACCTCGCCTAACCCCGAACTCGGGAGGACTAGTTAATAACCATGGAGGACATAACCATACTAGAGGAGGATCGCATAATGGTGCGAAGAATGGGAATGGAAATGCAGCCAACAATAATCAGAATCGCTCTAACCCAGCTACACCCGCTAAGAGAGACCTGAGCCAAGTTATTTGCTTTAAGTGCGGGAAGACAGGGCACTATGCCAACGACTGCCCTGGAGGAAAGAATGGAAACGGAAATGGGAGCGCTGGGAAGAAGCCCAATCCATTCAACAAAGGACAAGTGAACCACGTTAACGTGGAGGAAGTTGAAGAGCAGCCGGATGCGGTAATAGGTAAGTTTTTGGTTCAGTCATTTACCACTATTGTTCTTTTCAATACTGGTGCATCGCATTCATATATATCAAGGGGATTTGTGGATAAGTTTAAGTTACCAACCCAGACCCTTAGAACCCCTCTTTTAGTGAGCTAGCCTGGAGCAGAGTACATGGCTAGCAGATGGTGCACCCAGATACCCCTAACCATTGGCACGCATGTTTTTCCGTCTGACCTAATTATCTTGGAGTCGCAAGGATTGGATGTGATATTAGGTATGGATTGGATGTCGAAGTTTGGAGGAAGTATCATTTGTGCTAGCAAGTCAATCTATCTTACCACCCAGGAGGGAAAAAGGATTAAGTATGTATCTACGCATGTGCCTAGGAGGAGCCAAGTGAATACCCTCACGGAGTTGTACAAGAAGAAGTACATGTAGTGAAGGATTATCCGGTGTTTTTCGGAAGAGTTACCGGGCATGCCACCGGATCGAGACATCGAGTTTCGATAGAACTAATACAGTGCAGGGGCCAATCTCAAAGAGACCCTATCGGATGCCCGCAAATGATCCGGAGGAAATTAAGAAGCAGATCAAGGAGCTATTGGAGAAAGGTTACATTCAGAGAAGTTCATCACCTTGGGGAGCTCCAGTACTTTTGGTGGAGAAGAAGGATAAATCCCTAAGGATGGTTGTTGATTACCGAGCTCTGAATGAAGTAACGA
Source organism: Aegilops bicornis (assembly GCA_021605145.1). NCBI lineage: Eukaryota > Viridiplantae > Streptophyta > Magnoliopsida > Poales > Poaceae > Aegilops > Aegilops bicornis. The sequence continues at coordinate 345,562,015 of CM038673.1, read as the reverse complement.
TAAAGAACAAGTATCCCTTACCGATGATTAATGATCTGTTTGATCAATTGCAAGGAGCTAAGGTGTTTTCTAAATTTGATCTACGATCGGGATACCATCAATTGAAGATCCGAGAGAAGGATATACCAAAGACAGCATTCACCACACGATATGATTTATATGAGTATACGGTCATGTCGTTTGACCCACTAACGCATGCCTATTTCATGAGTATGATGAACAAAGTGTTCATGGAGTATTTGGACAAGTTTGTTGTGGTGTTTATCGATGATATTATGGTTTACTCGAAGAACGAAGAGGAGCATGCAGAACACCTACGTTTGGTTCTGGAGAAACTCAGGGAACACCAGTTATACGCCAAATTCAGCAAGTCCGAGTTTTGGTTAAAGGAAGTTGGATTTCTTGGGCATGTTATATCAGGAGAAGGTATAGCAGTAGATCACAGTAAAATTCAGTCAGTCACAGAATGGTTGGCACCCACTTCAACAATGAGATTCGCAGATTTCCTTGGACCGGCAGGATATTATCGGAGATTCATTGAGAATTTTTCCAAGATTGCTAAACCAATGATGTAATTGCTAAAGAAGGATACCAAGTTCAAATGGACAGAGGATTGTGAGACAAGTTTCCAAGAGTTGAAGAAACGGGTTGATACATAACCCCAAAGGTCGACATTGCTGTGATATACATAAGGAGTTTCAAGTGTATTGTGATGCCTCTCGCTTGGGAATTGGATGTGTTCTTATGCAGGAAGGAAAATTTGTTTCGTATGCCTCACGACAACTGAAGCCTCATGAGTTGAACTATGCCACGCATGATTTGGAGTTAGCAGCTGTAGTACATGCGTTGAAGACCTGGAGACATTATCTCATGGGAAACCGTTGTGATGTGTACACGGATCATAAGAGTTTAAAGTACATTTTCACACAGAAGGAGTTAAACCTCAGACAGAGGAGATGGCTGGAACTTATAAAAGATTACGACATGAAGCTACACTATCATCCAGGAAAAGCCAACGTCGTAGCAGACGCTTTGAGTCGGAAGAGTTATGCCAATATCCTTAAAGGTAGAGGACTGCCAAAGGAGTTAGCAGAGGATGTTATGGAACTTGATTGGAGATTGTTCCAAGAGGTTTTCTTGCAACAATGGAGGTTGATCGACCTTGTTGGACAAGATTCGAGACGCTCAAAAGGAGGATAAAGAGATTGCTGAGATAAAAGAAAAGATGGGCAAAGGAAAAGCCAAAGGTTTTCGCGAGGATGATCACGATACCTTGTGGTTTGAGGATCGGATTTATGTGCCCAACAATTCGGAGATCAGGAAGTTAATACTTGAAGAGGCCCATGACTCACCATACTCGATTCACCCCGAAAACACCAAGATGTATTTGGACTTGAAGGAATGTTTCTGGTGGACTAATATGAAGAAGGATATTGCCGAGTATGTAGCCGTTTGCGATGTATGTCACAGAGTGAAGGCAGAGCATCAAAAGCCAGTAGGACTGTTGCAGCCTATGCCAATACCCGAATGGAAGTGGGACAAACTTGGCATGGATTTTATCACCGGATTACCGAACCAAAGCAGGATATGATTCAATATGGGTAGTAGTGGATCGGTTGACCAAAGTAGCTCACTTTATCCCAAAGGAAAACAACTTATACAAGTGCAAAGTTGGCCAAGATATATATGACCAGGATCGTATGTTTGCATGGAGTTCCGAGGAGTATTGTATCGATAGAGGAACACGATTTACTTCAAAGTTTTGGCATCAACTACACGGACTTTGGGTACCAGATTGGAGTTTAGTACCGCGTTCCACCCATAGACGGATGGACAGACAAAGAGAGTCAATCAGATTTTGGAGGACATGTTGAGAGCCTGTGCGCTAGATTATGGATCTAGTTGGGATGACAATTTGCTGTACGCAGAATTCTCATACGATAACAGCTACCAGGCCAGTTTGAAGATGGCACCGTTCGAAGCTCTGTATGGACGCAAATGTAGAACACCCTTGATGTGGGATGAGGTTGGAGACCGTCAGTTGTTTGGACCAGATTTGATCAAAGACTCAGAGGAGAAGGTTAAACTGATCAGAGACAGGCTAAAGATTACTCAGTCTAGACAAAAGAGTTACGCAGATTCAAAACGCAAGGAAATAACCTATGAAGTAGGAGACAGAGCCTATCTACGAGTATCACCCCTGAGGGGAGTGAAACGTTTTGGAGTAAAGGGAAAGTTAGCCCCAAGATTTGTAGGACCGTATCGTGTTTTGGAACGAATGGGAGAAGTTGCCTACAAACTGGCGTTACCCGAAGGATTGTCAGGAGTTCACGATGTGTTTCACGTGTCACAACTGAAGAAGTGCCATGCTGAGATGGCCGACATACCATTAAAGGATACAGTGCCCATGGAGGCGATACAATTGGATAATAATTTGACTTATGAGGAGAAACCAGTAAAGATTTTGGAGTTTGATAGCCGAGTCACTCGCAACAAGGTGATCAAGTTTTGCAAAGTTCAGTGGAGCCACCACACCGAGGAAGAAGCAACCTGGGAGCGAGAAGACGATATTCGCAAGGACCATCCGCACCTATTTTCTAGCCAAACCGAATCTCGAGGACGAGATTCATCTTAAGGGGGTAGGTTTGTAACATCCCAAATTTTCAATTTGGCATGTTATACATAGGTCATCCATGCATATCATATTTTATTGCATATTCATTTGCTTTCCTCAAAATCCTAAGCAACTCAAGGACCCTCGGAGAGAGTTGGGAATTTTTTTTTTCGATTTTCATATTTGAATTTTGTCAAATAATGAAAGACGAGGATATTGGATTTTAATTATTTTCTCTCCGGAAAACTATTTCAATTTAAATAAATAAATGAGGGGAAATAATATGACTTCTCCAAAATAATTGAAATAACGGAGGAAAAATGTTAAAATCATTTTTGGGATTTTATTTGATTTTATTTGGAATTTTATTTGCCCTAGAAAAATTTGCACGCTTTTAAAAAGTTGTATTTTAGGGGCCAAGAAAAGTTCCTCTAGTTCTAAATATTTTATTTAGACGGAGAAAACTTGTTTTGGAATTTTTAGATTTTTATTTATTTTTTCTAGGAATTTTTCTTTCAACGGAATGTTTTAAAAAAATGGACCACGACGACTGGGCGAAGGCCCTGAGAAACCCGCCGGCCGGCCTCCCTCATGGCCGCCGTCTTGTACGGATCTGAGGGCGAGTCCGAGCGGACTCCACCGGGGCCCCTTCCCAAGCCGCCGCCCCGCCTCCTATAAATACCGCCGCCGCCCGCCGCCACCACCCCGCCACCACCCGAGCCGCCGCTGAAACCCGCCGGGAGCCCGAGCGCCGGAGCCCGATCCGCGCCGTCGCCGCCCTCTCGCCGCCGCCGCCCTGCCCTCGCCGCCCCACCGGAACCAGCCGCCGCCGGGACGCGCCTGCCGGGAGGTACCCGACCCCGCCGCCGGTTTTTTTTAAAGAAAACCCTACGGGTTTTTTTTAAAAAACCCTAGATCATTTTTTTATAGATCGGTTTATTTCGTCGGTTTATCTATTTAGCGAACGTCCGTTCGTCCGTTCGATCTAACAAGTGCGTTCACCGTTTAGTTTCTGTTAACGAACGTTCGTTCGTTTAGCAGTTCGTCGCTTTTCTTTTATCAGATTTATTCCGCGATTATTCTGATCGCGATTTCTGATCCGATTTTCAAACCTGTTTATCTTTTCGCTCGTTTATCGGAATCAGGCGATTCAAGCGCCTGGAGTTTCATCTCGAAACCTTCTTTCCGAATAACCAACTAAAACCAGTTTTTATCTCTGTAAAATTTGACCCTAGTTCAGATTAGTAAACGGACCCTATTTATTTCGCCGTTTGAGTTTTGTTGTTCCGTCTGGTTGGATTCTTTTTGCAAACCGGAGTTCTTAAGTTGAACTCTCCGGTCTATCTCTTTCAAGTTGAAGTTTCGTTGTGCATATTTGCCTGTTTACTTATGTATGTATTGTTTGCTTGCGATAGAATTTCCGGAATGCGAAGCGTGTTACTACGAGTCTCTAGGATTCACGGATCGTCAGCAAGGCAAGTAACACTTGATCATACCTCTTTCATACCCAGTTTTATGCATTAGTTCAACCCTCAAACATTGCATGATTAGGATGTCATTAAATTGTGGGTTGGGAAGTAGATGATGAGGTAGGAACCTATTGCCCTGTTACTTTCAAACCCCTGGGAGTTACTTCTACGTTATGCTTATATTGCCATGCTATGCTCGCAGACGTGGTTTGTGTTTGAGAGATATTCACGACAGATGTGAGGTTGTTAAATAATGGTTTACTTTAAGGTGGAAACTTAAATACACATCTGGGTGGATTGAGGCACCTGGGGAACCCAAAGGTTGTCTATGCTTTTATTTTGGAAATCCCGGGTACCCGTGTGATCTTCCTATGGACCGCCACCTGTGCTCAAAGGGAACCGAGATTATTCATGCTAGAAACTTCCGTATGCAGCCACAAGCTATTATGGGCTCTAGCATAGTTGAGTAAGTTACGTGAAGCTCTCGAAGAGGTAGATCAGCAGGTAGTGGGTTTTATAGGTTTGGTATGATCTATCCGGAGTAGAGAGTTAATGTTTCCGAAAGACTGTGTCTCGGTCATCCGTTTCTCAAACACCATGCAGTGCGAGAAATCAACGGAGGCGATCGAGTCTTGTGGGGAAAAGTGCGCAAACCTCTGCAGAGTGTACAAACTAATCATGGTTAGCCGTGTCCTCGGTTATGGACAATTCTGAGTATCTAGTACTTGAGTATTCACATGTATCTCATCACTCTTAACTAATTTTGATGGGTTGTTATTCACTTTAATTGGGATCATTGAGTTGGGGTTACACCTTCTCAATGATGTTTCAACCACCATGATAGTTAAATTAAAATTTATTCCTTTGATGTAGGGAAAAACTGGCTTTTCGCAAAACTGTAAACATAGAGCTTTCCACCAGCCATATATGCATGTAGAATAGCTTATTCTTTCATTACTCACTATGTGTTACATTGCCAGCATATTCCATGTGCTGACCCGTTCTTGGGCTGCAACGTATTATGTTGCAGACTTTTCAGACGAGGAGTAAGGATTGTAGGTCGTTGCCGTGCATTTCGCTTATGCCGTTGGAGTTGATGGACTCACTTTATCTTCCAAGCCTTCATGTTATCGCATTAGATGGCCTTCAGCCATATTATTGTAATAAGTTCTCTTTTGAGACATTCGATGTAATAAGTGTGTGATTGCTACTCTGTTATAAATCCTTCGAGTAATGTGTGTGTCAGCATTACCGATCCAGGGATGACACAGAAGCACAGAGACTTGACCATCTAAGGTCGGGTCGCTACAGCGGTGTACCGGGATGTGCAATGACTCATGAGTGACATGTATGAAAGAATTATGAACGATGGCTTTGCCACAAATACAATGTCAACTACATGATCATGCAAAGCATTATGCCAATGATGGAGCGTGTCATAATAAACGAAATGGTGGAAAGTTGCATGGCAATATATCTTGGAATGGCTATGGAAATCCCATGATAGGTAGGTATGGTGGCTGTTTTGAGGAAGGTATATGGTGGGTGTATGATACCGTGAAAAGTGCTGTATTAGATTGGCTAGAAATGGTGGAAGGAAGAAAAGTGCGTATAATCCATGGACTCAACATTAGTCATAAAGAACTCATATACTTATTGCAAAAATCTACAAGTTATCAAAGCAAAGTATTACAAGCATGCTCCTAGGGGGGTAGATTGGTAGGAAAAGACCATCGTCATTCCCCGACCGCCACTCATAAGGAAGACAATCAATAAATAAATCATGCTCCGACTTCATCACATAACAGTTCACTATACGTGCATGCTACGGGAATCACAAACTTTAACACAAGTATCTCTCAAATTCATAACCATTCAACTAGCACAACTTTAATATCACCATCTCCATATCTCAAAACAAATATCAAGCATCAAACTTCTCATAATATTCAACACACTCATAAGAATTCTTACAAATCTTGTATGCCTAGCATATTAGGATTATTTAAGCAAATCACCATGCTATTTAAGACTCTCAAAATAATCTAAGTGAAGCATGAGAGATCAATAGTTTCTATAAAACAAATCCACCATCGTGCTCTAAAATATATAAGTGAAGCACTAGAGTAAATGACAAACTACTCTGAAAGATATAAGTGAAGATCAATGAGTAGCCGAATAATTATGCAACTATGTGAAGACTCTCCCATTTAATAATTTAAGATCTTGGTATTTTATTCAAGCAGCAAGCAAAACAAAATTAAATGACATTTCAAGGGTAGCACACATCATGTGAAGAAGCAAAAACATAGGTTCAACCGATACTAATCGATAATTGTCGGAGAAGAAAGGTGGGATGCCTACCGGGGCATCCCTAAGCTTAGATGCTTGAGACTTCTTGAAATATTATCTTGGGGTGCCTTGGGCATCCCCAAGCTTGAGATTTTGTGTCTCCTTAATTCCTCTCATATCACGGTTTCCTAAATCTCAAAAGCTTCATCCACACAAAACTCAACAAGGACTTGTGAGATAAGTTAGTATAAACCAATGAAAAAACCTTATCATACTATACTGTAGTAAATCATTAAAATTATTATTCAACATTACATTAAATGCCTCTGCATATTTAATACTCCTATCATCAAATAGAATCATTAAACAAGCAAACATATGCAAACAATGCAAACATAACAGCAATCTGCCGAAACAGTACAGTCTGCAAAGAATGCAAGATCCATCATACTTCCCTAACTCTAAAAATTATGAAAGAAAATTCCCACTGTTGCAAAATATTTCAACATTTTATCACATTCCGAATTTTCTAGGGAATTTTTGCAACAGCGGTAAACTTTCTGTTTTGAAACAGCAACATGTATACTTGCAAAATAAGCATGGTAAAGGCTATCCTTGACATTTTTATTGAAACTGGAGATGCAAAACCTTATTCTAAATGACACCAAGCAAAAACTAACAAAAGGAAATGAAGCTCCAAGCAAAACACATATCATGTGGTGAATAAAAAATATAGCTCCAAGTAAAGTAACCGATGAACGAAGACGAAAGAGGGGATGCCATCCGGGGCATCCCCAAGCTTAGGCTCTTGGTCATCCTTGAATATTACCTTGGGGTTCCTTGGGCATCCCCAAGCTTAGGATCTTGCCACTTCTTATTCCATAGTCCATCGAATCTTTACCCAAAACTTGAAAACTTCACAACACAAAACTCAACAGAAAACTCGTAAGCTTCGTTAGCGAAAGAAAACAAAACACCACTTCAAGTTACTGTAATGAAATCATTATTTATTTATATTGGTGTTAAACCTACTGTATTCCAACTTCTCTATGGTTTATAAACTATTTTACTAGCCATAGAGTCATCAAAATAAGCAAGCAACACAATGAAAACAGAATCTGTCAAAAACAGAACAGTCTGTAGTAATCCGTAACTAACGCAAACTTCTGGAACTCCAAAAATTCTAAAATAAATTGGTGGACCTGAGGGATTTGTCTAGTAATCATCTGCAAAAATAATCAACTAAATATCACTTTCCAGTAAAAAGTTCTAGCTAATCTCGTGAGCGCTAAAGTTTCTGTTTTTTACAGCATGATCATAAAGACTTCACCCAAGTCTTCCCAAAGGTTCCACTTGGCACAAACACTAATTAAAATACAAAACCACATCTAAACAGAAGCTAGATGGATTATTTATTCCTAAACAGAACCAAAAATCAAAAAACTAAAATAAAATTGGGTTGCCTCCCAACAAGCGCTATCGTTTAACACCCCTAGCTAGGCATTATGATTTCAATGATGCTCACATAAAAGATAAGAATTGAAACATAAAGGGAGCATCATGAAGAATATGACTAGCACATTTAAGTCTAACCCACTTCCTATGCATAGGGATTCTGTGAGCAAACAATTAATGGGAACAATAATCAAATAGCATAGGAAGGCAAAACAAGCATAACTTTAAAACTTTAAGCACATAGAGAGGAAACTTGATATTATTGCAATTCCTACAAGCATATGTTCCTCCCTCATAATAATTTTCAGTAGCATCATGAATGAATTCAACAATATAACTAGCACCTAAAGCATTCTTTTCATGATCTACAAGCATAGAAATTTTACTACTCTCCACATAAGCAAATTTATTCTCATCAAAGGTAGTGGAAGCAAACTTAACAAAATAACTATCATGTGATTGAAAATTAAGATCAAGATGACAAGTTTCATGGTTATCATTATTCTTTAAAGCTTACGTGTCATCACAATAATCATCATAGATAGGAGACATGCTTTCATCATAGTAAATTTGCTCATCAAAGCTTGGGGGACAAAAAATATCATCTTTATCAAACATAGCTTCCCCAAGCTTGGGACAAACATTAATTTCAGCAAATATATTCTCAAATATGTCATCCTCATCAAATATAGCTTCCCCAAGCTTGGGCCTTTTCATATCATAAGCATAATCACTCTCATCATTAATAGTATGGATAGCACCAATAGTATAGCAATTATCATATTCTTCCAAGTAAGTGCCAAAAATATTTTCAAGATCATAAGAAGTATCATTACTTTCCCAATCGTAATCATCACAACAAGCAATAGGCATAACGAGATCATCATCAAGTGCATCATCTTCTACAATTATTTTTGATTCATTTTCATGAGGCACAACAATAATAGGAGCAATATTATTTGGGAGGGATACCTTTTTACCTCTCTTCCTTTTTCTTTTCTTCTTCTTCACCTCATGTGTGGGTTCAATCCTATTTTTGGAGCTCCTTATTAATGAGATTGGTTGAATATAAGGCTCCTCCTCGTTACCTGATTCATCATAAGAAATAATAGGAGGATATTTGGAAGTCTCTTCCCTTTCATTAGTATTCTCTTCATCTTCTATTTGCTTTCTTTTCTTTATGTAATTGGCAATATAAGGATTTTCAATGCAATTCACCGCACAATACATATAAATCTTCTCTAGATCAAAATCAAGAAATCTATCAAGATTAAACTTGGGAATACCCTCAGTTATACGTTTCATTTCTTCATACCCCAAAAGAAGGCTAAGCTCTTTATGATGCTCAAGGGTAATCAAATTATCACAATATTTGGACACGACTTGATCATGAAACAAATAGCATTGGAGCTTTAAATGACCATGTTCATTGCAAAGTTCACAAGGGGCGCGAAAAATATTGAATCTTTCAGTGCAATCATCAAGACTTTCTTGCAACAATTTAGTTTCTAAATACTTATGCCTCTTGCAATATCTATCTTCCCTATTTGGTGTGTACTTGCAAACCCAATGTCTCCACAAAAATTGACATGTGTATAGTAGACATTTTTATCATAACTAGTGCAATCATCATTAGTACTATGTATATTCAAGGAGTTCATGCTAACAACATTGCAATCATGCTCATCATTCAAAGATTTAGTGCCAAATATTTTAATGCATTCTTCTTCTAACACTTTGGCACAATTTTCCTTTCCATCATACTCACGAAAGATATTAAAAAGACGAAGCGTATGAGACAAACTCAATTCAATTTTTTTAGTTTTCTTTTATATACTAAACTAGTGATAAAACAAGAAACTAAAAGATTCGATTGCAAGATCTAAAGATATACCTTCAAGCACTAACCTCCCCGGCAACGGCCCCAGGAAAGAGCTTAGTTGACGGGGTGTGAGTGCCGCTTACCTAGCCTCCCCGGCAACGGCGCCAGAAAAGAGTTTGATGTCTACTACGCAACCTTTTTCTTGTACACGTTGTTGGGCCTCCAAGTGCAGAGGTTTGTAGGACAGTAGCAAATTTCCCTCAAGTGGATGACCTAAGGTTTATCAATCCGTGGGAGGCGAGGGATGAAGATGGTCTCTCTCAAACAACCCTGCAACCAAATAACAAAGAGTCTCTTGTGTCCCCAATACACCCAATACAATGGTAAATTGTATAGGCGCACTAGTTCGGCGAAGAGATGGTGATACAAGTGCAATATGGATGGTAGATATAGGTTTTTGTAATCTGAAAATATAAAAACAGCAAGGTAGCAAGTGGTAAAAGTGAGCGTAAACGGTATTGCAATGCTAGGAAACAAGGCCTAGGGTTCATACTTTCACTAGTGCAAGTTCTATCAACAATAATAACATAATTGGATCATATAACTATCCCTCAACATGCAACAAAGAGTCACTCCAAAGTCACTAATAGCGGAGAACAAATGAAGAGATTATGGCAGGGGTACGAAACCACCTCAAAGTTATTCTTTCCAATCAATCCGTTGGGCTATTCCTCTAAGTGTCACAAACAGCCCTAGAGTTCGTACTAGAATAACACCTTAAGACACAAATCAACCAAAACCCTAATGTCACCTAGATACTCCAATGTCACCTCAAGTATCCGTGGGTATGATTATACGATATGCATTACACAATCTCAGATTCATCTATTTAACCAACACATAGAACCTCAAAGAGTGCCCCAAAGTTTCTACCAGAGAATCACAACGAAAACGTGTGCCAACCCCTATGCATAGGTTCATGGGCGGAACCCGCAAGTTGATCACCAAAACATACATCAAGTGAATCACGTGATATCCCATTGTCACCACAGATCCGCACGGCAAGACATACATCAAGTGTTCTCAAATCTTTAAAGACTCAATCCGATAAGATAACTTCAAAGGGGAAACTCAATCCATTACAAGAGAGTAGAGGGGGAGAAGAAACATAAGATCCAACTATAATAGCAAAGCTCGCGATACATCAAGATCGTGTCAAATGAAGAACGCGCGCGAGAGAGAGAGAGAGAGAGAGAGATCAAACACATAGCTACTGGTACATACCCTCAGCCCCGAGGGTGAACTACTCCCTCCTCGTCATGGAGAGCGCCGGGATGATGAAGATGGCCACCGGTGAGGGATCCCCCCTCCGGCAGGGTGCCGGAACAGGGTCCCGATTGGTTTTTGGTGGCTACAGAGGCTTGCGGCGGTGGAACTCCCGATCTATTCTCGTCTTCGGAAGTTTTAGGGTACGTGGGTATATATGGGTGAAAGAAGTACGTCGGTGGACCTCCGGGGGACCCACAAGGCAGGGGGGCGCGCCCCCCACCCTCGTGGACATCTCCCTTCTTTCCTGACGTTCACTCCAAGCTTTTCCGGTAGCTTTTCTGCCAAAAATAACTTCTCCAGTTGATTTCATTCCGTTTCGACTTCGTTTGGTATACCTTTTCTTTGAAACACTGAAATAGGCAAAAAAACATCAATTCTGGGCTGGGCCTCCGGTTAATAGGTTAGTCGCAAAATTAATATAGAAGTGGATAATAAAGCCCAATATTATCCAAAACAGTAGATAATATAGCATGGAGCAATCAAAAATTATAGATACGTTGGAGACGTATCAGGCATCCCCAAGCTTAATTCCTGCTCGTCCTCGAGTAGGTAAATGATAAAAAGATAATTTTTGATGCGGAGTGCTACTTGGCATAATTTCAATGTAATTCTTCTTACTTGTGATATGAATATTCAGATCCGAAAGATTCAAGACAAAGGTTTAATATTGACATAAAAATAATAATACTTCAAGCATACTAACAAAGCCATTATGTCTTCTCAAAATAACATGGCCAAAGAAAGTTATCCCTACAAAATCATATAGTCTGGCTATGCTCTATCTTCACCACACAAAGTATTTAAATCATGCACAACCCCTATGACAAGCCAAGCAATTGTTTCATACTTTTGACATTCTCAAAACTTTTTCAATCTTCACGCAATACATGAGCGTGAGCCATGGACATAGCACTATATGTGGAATAGAATGGTGGTTGTGGAGACAAATAGGAGAAGATAGTATCATATCGACTAGGCGTATCAACGGGCTATGGAGATGCCCATCAATAGATATCAATGAGAGTGAGTAGGGATTGCGATGCAACGGATGCACTAGAGCTATAAGTATATGAGAGCTCAACAAAAGAAACTAAGTGGGTGTGCATCCAACTTGCTTTCTCACGAAGACCTAGGGCATTTTGAGGAAGCCCATCGTTGGAATATACAAGCCAAGTTCTATAATGAAAGATTCCCACTAGTATATGAAAGTGACAACATAGGAGACTCTCTATCATGAAGATCATGGTGCTACTTTGAAGCACAAGTGTGGTAAAAGGATAGTAGCATTGTCCCTTCTCTCTTTTTCTCTCTTTTTTTGTTTGGGCCTTCTCTTTTTTTATGGCCTCTTTTTCTTCATTTTTTTTTGTCCGGAGTCTCATCCCGAATTGTGGGGGAATCATAGTCTCCATCATCCTTTCCTCACTGGGACAATGCTCTAATAATGAAGATCATCACACTTTTATTTTCTTACAACTCAACAATTACAACTCGATACTTAGAACAAATATGACTCTATATGAATGCCTCCGGCGGTGTACCTGGATGTGCAATGACTCATGAGTGACATGTATGAAAGTGCAGAACGCTTGCTGAAACTGATCCCAAGTGACATTGGCTATGGGGAAAGTGGCTGTGTAATTCTCCCACCATGAGGCTGCGGGTCCATCCAATTGATGTGCGGCAAAGCGCACCTTCTCAGCATCTGTGCAACCTGTGGTGGTCAACTCCCTTCCAGTCCTGCGTAGCCAGTCATCAGCAACAATCGGCTCGGTGCTACTGGCAAACACCGGCGGATTCAACCTCGGAAAATGGGTTAAGTTGTCAACTGGAGGTGGTGGCGGTGGGTTGTTGTTGTTGTTGTTGTTGTTGTTGTTGCCTTGCTTCTGGACTAGTAGCTGCATCAAGTCATTCTGCTGTTGGATCAACTGAGTGATCTCCGGTGGGAAGACAAATCCGGGGTCACGTCTCGGAGGCATCTGATGGGTTTTAGAGGGGAGAGATTAGAATAGAGTGAGGTCTAGTGAGAAAACACTACCCATATGCACATGAGACAAACACAGTCATATCACACCACTCAATTCAAACAAGGGCATACAATCGATCTAACTACCGTTACAAGATACTCGGACTACTAATATATACATGAGGGAAATACTATTGATAATATGGTGGCTGAGGGAGTCCCGGATTAGGGGGGTGTCCGGATAGCCGAACTATCACCTTTGGCCGGACTCCTGGACTATGAAGATACAAGATTGAAGACTTCGTCCCGTGTCCGGATGGGACTTTCCTTGGTGTGGAAGGCAAGCTTGGCGATACGGATATGTAGATCTCCTACCATTGTAACTGACTCTGGGTAACCCTAACCCTCTTCGGTGTCTATATAAACCGGAGGGTTTTATTCAGGGATCTAACAACAATCATACCATAGGCTAGCTTCTAGGGTTTAGCCTCTCGATCTCATGGTAGACTACTCTTGTACTACCCATATCATCAATATTAATCAAGCAGTGAGTAGGGTTTTACCTCCATCGAGAGGGCCCGAACCTGGGTAAAAACATCGTGTCCCTTGTCTCCTGTTACCATCCGCCTAGACGCACAGCTTTGGGACCCCTACCCGAGATCCGCCGGTTTGACACCGACATTGGTGCTTTCATTGAGAGTTCCTTCCGTGCCGCCATCGTGAAGGATGCCTCATCCCGTCTTTAAAGAAGGCAATGTTGCTAAAGGAGCTTTGGCTATCGGCCAAACTCTCCGGCTAGGCGGTTTTCTTATGACCGCCTGTTCGGCCGCCGCGCCGACGATGACTTCTCGGCGAAAGCAGTCTTCACGTCAACTCGAAACTTGCTGAGCAGCTAGATCCGATGGAGCTCTCTTCCTTAAACGATCTCTTGGATCGCATCACCGCCCTGGGAGTCGCTACAGACTACGATCAGATTGGGCCTAAACCCGATCTGAGAGAGATTAACTCTCCCCATGCCACCCACCACGTTGTTGTGGTAGAGGAACAATGCGGAGACCCTTCATCTATCTTAAGGACTAGCTATGTCCGGATTCCCGATCCCCCCAAGCCAGATTCCCGCGGAGGGGAGGACGTCACTCAAGCCCTGAACCTAAAGTCATGCAGCGGGCTAGATTCATTGGACAACATCCAAGAACCCAAGCTTCCAAGTTCGGAAACTTCTTGGCCCCTGAGTCTTAAATTGGACGGGGTTCCGGATTTAGTTCCACCCGCCCACCCAAACATAAGCGATCTATCCCAAATTCGGCAAGAGCCCGCAGAAACAGTACACCATTACTGGGCCAGATTCCTCCTAGTCATGAACAGGATAAAGGACTGCTGCGAGGAGGACGCAATTTCATTCTTCTGCAATAATTGCACGGACAAAGGAATCCTCAACGCCGTAAGTCGTCGTGAAATTACACGCTTCGCCGACTTGGCGTCCATAGTATGAAAGTACTGTGCGATGGAAAGCGCTTGGAAAACCAAAATCAAATTCTGGGACAATCCGGCCCTGAATACAACCCCAGTCCAAAATAAAAGGGTGCATTATCGACAGTCACCCGGGTTAAACACCAAAAAGCAAAAACCATCTATAGGGCATGGACCGTACTGGAGGGATGGCTCAATGGACCCTGTAAAATTCATAGCACAGAGGGCGCCACTCCAACTCATAGCCTTAGAGCATGTTGGATAATACGGCAGGTGGCCAAAAGTGGCGAAGAGCTTCTGACTCCAGAGCACCACCCCAGGGATACCAGTACGGTATTAACAGTCTTCGAGACTTTCGCATCAAATAATATGCGGAAACGAACACTCCGCAGCCTCGCCGAAGTCTACCAAGTAGCAACAATAAACCCATGGAGTGACACGGCTATTACCTTTAATGCCAGTGATGAACCTAAATTCCGAACAGCCCGAGCACCAGCCGCATTGGTCCTCAGTCCAATAGTGGACGGCTTCCGCCTTACCAAGGTACTCATGGACGGTGGCAGCGGATTGAACCTCATTTATGAGGAAACCCTCCGAAAAATGGAAATAGACTAGAGCCGCATTGAGCGAAGCAGCACAACCTTTAGAGGAATAATCCCCGGGAAGCATGTCAGACAGAAAAATCACATCGATGTGGTGTTCGCACGCCGGATAATTACAGGTCCGAGGAGGTCACATTCTGTGGCCCTGCTCAGCAGCGGATACCATGCTCTATTAGGGCGAGAGGCATTCACAATTTTTCAAGCTATACCCCATTACGGGTACATGAAGCTCAAAACGCCTGGCCCAACGGAATCATCACTCTTGCTAGTGACCGGACATAGCACTGCGTAAAAATAAGACAGCCGCAGACTAGCCCTTGAGGCACTATCCGAAGCCCTAGCGGCCGAGGAACTGACTGCGCTGCGCTCCACGGTGAACAGGGACGATGTGATACTCGATAAAAGACCCAAGTCCACCTCCTTTAAACCAGCGGACGAAATAGTCAAATTCCAAGTCCATCCAACGGACCCTACAAAAATGGCCTCCATCGGGGCACAATTAAACCCTGATGTAGACGCCGCACTATGAGAATTCCTACGCAAAAACTGGGACATTTTTGCCTGGCACCCTTCAGACATGCCAGGAATCCCACGCCGGCTGGCCGAGCACAGCCTAAACATCCTAAAAGGATTCAAGCCAGTCAAACAGGCTCTTCGGCGTTTCTCCGAACCTAATAGACAAGCCATGGGAGAGGAGCTAGCCAAACTATTGGAGGCCGGGTTCATCAGAGATATAAAACATCCGGACTGGCTAGCAAACCTGGTAATGGTACCAAAGAAGTACAAATCGTGGCACCTATGCGTCGATTTCAAGGACCTCAACAAGGCTTGCCCAAAGGATCCCTTCCCCCTCCCCCGCATCGATCAAATTATCGACGCTACCGCAGGACACGATTCATTGTGTTTCCTTGACGCATACTCCGACTACCATCAAATTAAGATGGCAGAGCTGCACCAAGCCGCAACGGCATTCATCACCCCATACGGCCCATTCGCTTCAACACAATGCCCTTCGGCTCAAAAACACCGCGCAACATATCAACGCATGATTCGTATATGTCCGCAAACCAGATCGGCATAAATTGGAGGCATACGTAGATGATGTGGTCACAAAACCAAGCATATCGAAACTCTAGTAGACGATTCGAGGCTCACATTCGACAATCTCCGAACATATGACATAAAGCTTAACCCGAAAAATGCGTTTTGGCGCATCACCGGAAAGCTCTTGGGCTTCATTGTATCCTCAGAGGAATTGAAGCAAACCCAGCCAAGATCCGAGCTCTGTCACAATTGGATATCCCAAAGGACCTCAAACAAATACAAAATTGATCGATGTGTGGCGGCTCTAAGCCGCTTTCTCTCCCGCCTGGGAGAAAAGGCATTACCCCTTTCTCGCTTCCTTCGGCGCACCGAACACTTTGAGTGGACGGATGCCGCCACAGCTGGGCTGGAAGAAATAAAGGCCATATTGGCAACAAACCCGTCCTGGCCGCCCAACATGGGTGAACCAATGCTATTATACATCGCGGCAACTCATCAAGTTGTAAGCGCGGTGCTCGTTGTCGAACGAGAAACGGACGGACACAAGTTCCCCCCTTCAAAAACCAGTTTACTACGTCTCCACTGTCCTCACTCCATGCAAGTCACGGTATCCGCATTATCAAAAGATAGCGTACGCGCTGTTTATGGCATCCCGGAAGCTGCGACACTACTTTCAAGAGTGTTCGATAACAGTAGCCTCCAAAGTACCCCTTAACAACATTATAAACAACCGCGACGCGACGGGCCGGATTGCCAAATGGGCCATTGAGCTCCTCCTGTTCGACATAACCTATAAGCCGCGATGAGCTATTAAGTCGCAAGTTTTGGCCGACTTCGCCGAATGGATCAAGCCGAACTCCCTAAAGAGTAAGGCACATATTCCAACTGGATCATGCACTTGACGGCTCCAAAATGTTGGCTGGTCTGGGGTCAAGGCTGCTCGATGTCCCCAACGAGAGATACAGTTCAATACGTACTCCAGATAATGTATACGGACTCCAACAACGCAGCCGAATACGAGGCACTTCTACATGGTCTCCGGATGGCAGTATCCATGGGAATTCAACGCCTAGAGGTGCGCGGGGATTCGAACCTCGCAATATCCCAAATAAATGGAGACTTTGACGTCAAGGATCCGAAAATGGCAGCTTATCGCAACGCCGTCCTAAAAATGTCAGCTCGGTTTGAGGGGCTTGAATTTCACCATATAGCCCGGGAAAACAATCAGGCAGCAGACGTACTGGCACGCATTGGCGCAAAGCGCGATGCCGTCCCCCCAACATCTTCCTAGAGAGGTTGTTCAAGCCATCCGTACTATGGGAGGGGGAATCCGGAAATAACAGCTCGGACCCAACCACACTGCCCGACACCGAACATTCTGACACAATTGGTGGTCCTGCCAACGAAGTAACACCTTCAGCCCACGTAATAATGGCAGTCATTGCCCCGTGGACGGAACCATTCCTAGCCTACCTAACCAGGCAGGAACTTCCCGAGGACCAAAACAAGGCACGCTGCATAGTGTGGCGATCTAAAGCCTATAAAGTCCATGAGGGAGAGCTTTATAAGAAAAGCACCACAGGAGTCCTTCAATGGTGTATCTCCGAAGAGGAAGGGCGGAATCTTCTGGCTGAAATTCATGCCAGACTCGGTGGGCACCACGCCACAGCCCGGGCCCTTGTAGGCAAGGCCTTCCGACAGATTTTATTGGCCGACGGCCCGGCAGATGCTCAGGACTTAGTCCAACGCTATGCCGGTTGCCGCCTCTTTGCTAATCAAAGCCACATGCCACCCACCGCCTCCAAACTATACCCATCACCTGGCCCTTCGCGGTCTGGGAGCTTGACATGGTTGGACCCCTTAAAGGAGGAATCCACAAGCAAAAATACCTACTGGTCATGGTGGATAAATTCACCAAATGGATAGAGGCCAAGCCTGTTAAGACGGCCGAATCCGGACCGGTGATAGACTTCATATCAGGGATCGTACACCGTTACGGCGTCCCCCACAGCATCATCACTGATAACGGCACGAACTTCACGGCCGACGAGGTCAAACTCTAGTGCAAAAACATGGGCATCAAGCTCGACTATGCTTCAGTCTATAACCCTCAAACTAACGGTCAAGTCGAGCGAGCAAATGGTCTAATTATGAGTGGCATCAAACCCAGACTAGTGCGGCCCCTCAAGGAATCTAACACGCACTGGGTAGAGGAGCTCGACTCCGTACTCTGGGGGCTGCGGACCACGCCGAATCGCACCACCGGATTCACACCATTCTTTATGGTATACGGTGCAGAGGCAGTTCTGCCCTGCGACATAATTCATGACTCACCTCGCGTGCGCATGTACGAAGAAAGAGAAGCCAAGCTCGATCGGCAGGACAATTTGGACGCCTTGGAGGAGGAGCATGACGTGGCAAAAGCCCGTTCCGAATTCTATCAACAACAGGCTCGAAGATATCAAAGCAGAGAAGTACGGGCCAAAACTTACAATGTTGGCGAGTTAGTTCTACGCCTGCTGGACAAGAGAAAGGACAAACTCAAGCCCAAATGGGAAGGTCCCTTTATCATCGACCAAGTCCTGACCGGTGGAGCGCATCTGTCTGAGATGCATCGGATAACCGACTCGAGCCGAACCCATGGAACGCAGCCCGTCTCCGAAGATTCTACGCCTAGCGCCGGATTCTGAGTTCGTCTCCTTCCTCTGTCTATATTTTACACATTAGTTGTCTTATATTTTTCTCCTTCTCCCTCCTTTCCCTTACAGCCTTTGAAGGCTCGTTCGCGCATTGTTCGCACACACTTGACGCGCTATCCGCGCTCATTATACCTGGGGGCTTCTTTAACAGAAGCTTATTTATACGGGCTTCATGCCCAACACATGTGTCACCCTTCCGCATGTACCTTTTTTTTCACCATTATATGCATCGATATGACTTAAGTTTTGGCCAAGCTGGGTTGCCTGGCTCCTGTGCTTACCCCTACGTTCCCGATTGTTCGGCTAGGTGGTAAAGGGAGCACCTCTGTGATTGTTACACGGGTCACCGGATGTGTACCTCAGACTGGGTGAAGCCGAAAGCTAGCATTCTTAAGGGAATATTCGGTCGGTGAACTAAAAGACGATTTCTCACTCATTTATTTATCTGCCCCCAGATGTTTTTCTGCATTTTTCGCAGTCCGGACATGCACTTTAGGGAATGCCTCCCAGGGAAAGGAACCCCTAACAGAACTATTCTCCCTGGAAGATGTTTCTTACTAACCATGTAATATAACATAACTAGTTGGGCACTTGTCTGATAAAGCACTAATGACCCCTACGCCTGGTCTCCATGCATGCCCCGTTCTTACATAACCGCGAGGGTATTCGGACACACTCCGGACTTTCGGGTCCCGAGGTCGAAGCGAAAAGGTCCGCCATGACAAACGATCTACAATCCGGCTAGAAGGCATTTTACATGTCATCTTAAATTACATAGTCAACTTGACTGGGCATATTCCTCTTCAATGCCATCCAACAGGCTGTCTAGTTTACAGTCCTGTTGGGAATATTTGGCGGCTAACTCTACTTGGCCATACACTAAGCTCACAGGGATCTCCTTCCCATCGGACCCCACAGGTCCGACCTCGGCCATGTGGTTTGGGTCACCGTGGTACCGCTGCCTTCACCATGGCCTGAGCCTCCTGGCGCCTTGACGGCAGGCCGATATCTTCCATAATCGGAAGCGCCCTCCCTTAAGTCTCTCTGCAAGCTCTCCGAGGCCTTCGGGCATGGAGACAGATGGTCACAAGGCCTGGGCGACACCTTTCATCACCTGCCGAACTCGTTCGTGCAGTTGAAAGAGCTCGGCAAGAAGGTCACCCGTAGAACTGGGCATTTCCTCTGCAGGACGACCTGTGAGCATACCTACAGACATTATTATGTTAGTCGACTTCCTCGCCGAACTCTTTTTTCAAAGTTCGTTCAAGCACTTGCTAAAAATGCCGCGTCGAAGCCGTCGATTCTCCTTCACAGAGTCCGACAGCTGGGCACGAACATCCTTTAGTTCCTCGCCCAGCTGGGTGTTGGCATCTTGGAGATTATTCTTCTCCTCCCTCACCCTCGTAAGCACGCTCTCGCCGGCTTTAACCGGCACAAGAGTTGTTTCTTGTTCGGATCTGCTCCATCGCCATCTGCAATGATATCGTCAAATTTACACACACGCCGCACTGCACAACCTACTTATCTTTCGAAGCGTATATTACCAGAGGGGGTCTCCTTGGCCTCCCTTGCAGCGGCTAGTGCAGCCTCAAGTTGGGCTTTGCACTCTTCCAGCTCCCGGGACAGTTGGGTATTCTTTTTTGTAAGATCCTGCATAATAAATGATCCTTAAATCAGTTAGTCTAACTGTTTCAAGTCTCGGGGGCTACTGACATATATAACTATCAAATTTTCTCACCCGTATGTCTTTTACATACTGCTCCGTGGCTCTGGCTAAACCATTTTGAGCGGCACGGAGGTGCGCATCTCCCGAATTGAAGGCATCCAATGCCTCTGGGGAGAAACATGCGTCACGAAGAACTGTCCGGTGACGCCTGTGATTCATGGCACTCTCCGCCTCAGAATTGGTGGCAGACAGCCTGTCGGCATCCTCTGGTGGAGGAACGTTCGACGCACGCCTCGTGTTCGCCTCCGCTTCTGGACCTGGCTTTGGAGCCTGGCTGGCGGAGGCTCGATTAGCAACCTCTCCGGATACAGTCCGGCGAGCGCTCTTTTTCCTGAAGAAAGCACGAGCTTTAGTATGCCTTCCGGGAATAAAACCTGGGAGTAAGATGGCACGCCATACCATTGCGCCAGCGTCTCAATTCGGACCGCTCTCCGCAGGCTCGGCCTTCCGCCTCGAGGGCTCCCCCTACTAAACACCATTGGTATACGATGATCAAAAATCAGCACGGATGGATCATTTTCAAAGTATTGGGACTTCGGTCTCAGTTACCTGTGAGGCTGGAAGTATTCCGGGGTAATCGGCCGTAATGGCGACCAAGGCATTGTCGATGCTCAGTTGATGAAATACCCCATCGATCAGCTCCACGGATATGTCCGGATCCTCTTGGGAGGCCGGATCGAGGAACCGTTCCGGATCCTCGGGTTGTGGAGGGAGGCTGTTCATATCCTTTACGGCCTGGCGCAGTTCCTGCGTCGAAATCACAAGATGAGATATGTGACTACGGGAATATGGATCGGATGGGCAAAAGAAGTGTCCGATTACCCATCTTGGAGGATTGTTCATAGAAAATCCGCCCTGTGGATTGATGCGGAGGAATTCCTCCTCTTCTCCCTTGTACAATGCGGACAAAATCTTTGTCAGAGCGGCAACCGATCCCGGTCCCTTATGGCCGCAGCGGGTGGCGTCATCCTCCCCGTTGAAATCCCACATGGGGTGGCCTCTATACTGAAGCGGCTGCACCCCCCGCATAATACTTGTGGCCATGACCCCGATCATGGTCAGTCCAGAGTGAGCTAACAATCTTATCCGGCTCATCAAGTAAAGAACGTCCCTGTCATTTCCCTTCTGAGGGCTCCGTGGGCGCCAGCTTAGGCGCTTCTTCAAAGGAGCATTATTGAACTCAGGGAGGCCGATCCAAACAGGGTCCGGCAGGGGGACATCTTCGATGTAAAACCATTCTGAAGGCCAGTCTTCGGACGCCTTCCTTGGGGTTCCGGATAGATATCCGGTCCCGGCGGTGCGCCATACTTCGGCTCCGCCCACTTGATATATTGACCCCTCTTGAGAACGGGGCACAAGGCAGAACAATTTCTTCCACAGCGCGAAATGAACCTCGATGCCCAAAAACAGCTCGCAAAGGGCCACGAAGCCCGCAATATGCAATATGGAAGCAGGCGTAAGGTTGTGCAACTGGAGGCTGTAGAACTCCAGTAGCCCCCGGAGAAACGGATGAATTGGAAATCCGAGCCCTCTTATCAGATAAGGGACAAGGCATACCCGCTCTCCTTTGGAAGGACTGGGGACGCTCTCCGCTTGCTCTCCGCCTTTATAAGTGGCAAGTCCGGCTCGAACCGGGACCATGAAGGCTGGGGGAAGGAATCCCTTGGTTTGGAGCGTCACTAGCTCGCTGTGCGGGACGGAACATCTCTCCCAACCTCCAGGCTGAGGGCTGGGAGGGCGAGAGGAGGAGCCGCGTCGACTGGTGATACGTCTCCAATGTATCTATAATTTTTGATTGCTCCATGCTACTTTATCTACTGTTTTGGACTATATTGAGCTTTATTTTCCACTTTTATATTATTTTTAGGACTAACCTATTAACCGGAGGCCCAGCCCAGAATTGCAATTTTTTGCCTTTTTCAGTATTTCGAAGAAACAGAATATCAAACGGAGTCCAAACGGAATGAAACCTTCGGGAACGTGAGTAATAGTAGTAGATGCATGCTGGATAGCGGTCGATGAGTGGAGTAATAGTAGTAGATGCAGAATCGTTTCGATTTACTTGTCTCGGACGTGATGCCTATATACATGATCATACCTAGATAACCTCATCACTATGCTCAATTCTATCAATTGCTCAACAGTAATTTGTTCACCCACCGTAGAATATCTATGCTCTTGAGAGAAGCCACTAGTGAAACCTATGGCCCCCGGGTCTATTCTCATCATATCAATCTCTATCACTTTATTTACTTGCTTTGCTTTTACTTTTTACTTTGCATCTTTATACCAAAAAATACCAAAAACTATCTCTATCAGATCTCACTCTCGTAAGTGACCATGAAGGGATTGACAACCCCTAATCGCGTTGGTTGCGAGTAGCTATCG
This sequence comes from Aegilops bicornis, assembly GCA_021605145.1. Lineage (NCBI taxonomy): Eukaryota > Viridiplantae > Streptophyta > Magnoliopsida > Poales > Poaceae > Aegilops > Aegilops bicornis. The sequence continues at coordinate 345,539,142 of CM038673.1, read as the reverse complement.
TTTTGTGCAGGTACGAGGGACTTGCGCATGACCTCCTACTGGATTGATACCTTGGTTCTCAAAAACTGAGGGAAATACTTATGCTACTGTGCTGCATCATCCTCTCCTCTTCGGGGAAAACCAACGCAAGCATGCTACGTAGCAAGAAGGATTTCTGGCGCTGTTGCCGGGGAGGCTTACGCAAAAGTCAACATACCAAGTACCAATCACAATCCCTATCTCTCGCATTACATTATTTGCCATTTGCCTCTCGTTTTCCTCTCCCCCACTTCACCCTTGCCGTTTTATTCACCCTCTCTTTCCCAACCTCCTCCTCTCTTTTGCTTGCCAATCTTTTTAAGAGATCCAATTATGATGAACCAATTCCTAGTGATTTGGATGCACTAGATTATCTTTATAAGGTTTTGCCTGAAATCCATGAAGTGACTCACGATAGATGTTTGAATAAAAAGCATGATTGCAATGATTTTATTATAAATTCTTTTGATGTCAATTGTGATAATAAGATGCAAAACCCTAAGCTTGGGGATGCTAGTTTTGCTATGTCTACTACTTGTTGCAATGATCATGATTGGGGTGATTCTTCTTATGATCTTGAAAATTTATTTAAGCCCCATGATGAATATGAGATTGATAATATTGTTTGAAATAATATTGAAAGTGGGTTTCGAAGAGTGTCAACTTCAGATCCCACATATTTGGATAACATTCAATCTTTTGAAATTTTTGATAAAAGTGGGTTGGAGAAATCATGACTTTAGTTAATGATAATCCCACTATTTTGGAAGAGTGTCAACTTTGCATACATGTGGATCATGTTAAGAATATGTTATGTGATAGCTATTTTGTTGAATTTGCTTATGATCCTACATGTAATTATTATGAGAGAGGAAAATATGGTTATAGAAATTTTCATGTTACTAATTTACCTCTCGTTATGTTAAGATTGCTATTGTTCCTTTCCGCTTCCTTGCATATGCTAGTTTTTGCTTCCTACGATAATTTGTTTGCCTATAATATGCCTATGCATAGGAAGTATGTTAGACTTAAGTGTGTTTGTCACATGTTTTATGATGCTCTCTTTGTGCCTCAGTTCTTGTCCTTCTTGTGAGCATCATTGAAATCTCAATGCCTAGCTAAAAAGGCTTTAAAGAAAAGCGCTTGTTGGGAGACAACCCAATATTTTTCCCTTGCTGCTTAGTAATAAATAATCCATCTAGCCTCTGTTTAGATGTGATTTTATCTTTTAATTAGTGTTTGTGCCAAGCTAGACCTATTGGATCTTCTTGGGTGATAGTTATTTGATCTTGCTGTAATTTCCAGAATCTTTACGCTCAGTGCCCGAATTGTTAAAACTCACCAGAACGTGATAAAATAGTGATTCCAATTGCTGCTGATCAATAAACAAATTTCCCAGGCCGTCTAATTTTGGTAGAATTTTTTGAGTTCCAGAAGTTTGCGTTAGTTACAGATTACTACAGACTGTTCTGTTTTTGACAGATTCTGTTTTGCGTGTGTTGTTTGCTTACTTTGATGAATCTATGGCTAGTAAAATAGTTTATAATCCATAGATAAGTTGGAATACAGTAGGTTTAACACCAATATAAATAAAGAATGAGTTCATTACAGTACCTTAAAGTAGTCTTTTGTTTTCTTTCTCTAACGGAGCTCACGAGATTTCTATTGAGTTTTGTGTTGTGAAGTTTTCAAGTTTTGGGTGAATTCTTTTGATGGATTATGGAACAAGGAGTGGCAAGAGCCTAAGCTTGGGGATGCCCATGGCACCCCAAGATAATCCAAGGACACCAAAAGTCAAAGCTTGGGGATGCCCTGAAGGCATCCCCTCTTTCGTCCACTTCCATCGGTAATTTACTTGGAGCTATATTTTTATTCACCAACATGATATGTGTTTTGCTTGGAGCGTCTTGTATTATTTGAGTCTTTGCTTGTTAGTCTACCACAATCATCCTTTCTGTACACACCTTTTGAGAGAGCCATATATGATTTGGAATTAGTTAGAATACTCTATGTGCTTCACTTATATCTTTTGAGCTTGATAGTTTTGCTCATAGTGCTTCAGTTATATCTTTTGAGCGTGATAATTTTTTCTCTAGTGCTTCACTTAGATATTTTAGAGCATGGTGGTGGATTGTTTTAAAGAAACTTGATCTCTCATGCTTCACTTAGATTATTTTGAGAGTCGTTAATAGCATGGTAATTTGCTTAATGTTAATATACTTGGTGTTCAAGATATGTGAAACTTTCTTTTGAGTGCGTTGAATACTAAGATAAGTTTGATGCTTGATAATTGTTTTGAGATATGGAGGTGGTAATATCAAAGTCATGCTAGTTGAGTAGTTGTGAATTTGAGAAATACTTGTGTTGAAGATTGCAAATCCCGTAGCATGCACGTATGGTTAAAGTTGTGTAACAAATTTGAAACATGAAGTGTACCTGGCTTGTACTTCCTTATGAGTGGCAGTTGGGGGCGTGCGATGGTCTTTTCCTACCAATCTATCCCCCTAGGAGCATGCGCGTAGTACTTGATTTTTGATGACTTCTGAATTTTTGCAATAAGTATATGGGTTCTTTTAACTAATGTTGAGTCCATGGATTATACGCACTTTTACCTTTCCGCCTTTGCTAGCCTCTTCGGTACCGTGCATTGCCCTTTCTCACATTGAGAGTTGGTGCAAACTTCACCGGTGCATCCAAACCCCGTGATATGATACACTCTTTCACACATAAACCTCCTTATATCTTCCTCAAAACAGCCACCATACCTACCTATTATGGCATTTCCATAGCCATTCCGAGATATATTGCCATGCAACTTTCCACCGTTCCGTTCATCATCATCATGACATACTTTACTTTTGTCATATTGCCATTGCATGATCATGTAGTTGACATCGTATTTGTGGCAAAGCCACCATGCATTATTTTTCATACATGTCACTCTTGATTCATTGCACCATCCTCGGTACATCACGGAGGCATTCATATAGAGTCATATCTTGTTCTAGTATCGAGTTGTAATCCTTATGTTGTAATCAATAGAAGTGTGATGATCATCATTATTAGAGCATTGCCCAAAAAAAAAGAGAAAGTCCAAAAAGAAAAAAAAGGCCCAAAAAAAGAAAACAAATAAAAAGGGCAATGCTACTATCTCTTTTTCCACACTTGTGCTTCAAAGTAGCACCTTGTTCTTCATGCAGTGAGTCTCATATATTGTGCTTCAAATTAGCTGTAACATCCCAAAATTCTAAATTTTGGAATGTTATAAACAAATAGATAGATTTGATTGATTGCTTGATTGATTGACTGAAAGTGAGTGAATTCGAAACTTTTGAAAGTTAGATGAGAGGGAATAAAAGGACTTTCCCAAACTTTCATTTTGCTTTTATGATCTTCGAATTCAAATTCTTTTCATCACAACACCCTGGAGAGAAGATGACATGACTTCTTCCATTTATTTAAATGACAAAGGGTGTTGAAAATATTTGAATTTCATTTGAAAAATATTTCCAATTCCGAAACTTTATGCAACTCAATGATTTTCACGAGCGAAGATAAAATGACTTCTTCAAATTATCTGAAATATGAGTTGGGAGTTTTCAAAGAATTAAAATTCAAAGTACTCATGAATTTATTTCCACATTGGCGTTATTTGAGTTCCATTCAAAAAATTTTTCTCGAAAAACAAAATATATGGAAAATAGGGTAACATGATTCCCTACATCAGAAAATTGGAGAGAAATTAATTTGAAGTCATTTTGGTATTTTAAAAATGATTTTGTTGGAAATTTATTGGACTAGAAGCACTCTTTGCTTTATTTAAATTTATGTGTATTTTATTTAATGCTAGAATAAAGTTCATCATATAGGAAATCTTTTTCTGAAAATTTTGATATATTATATGCCTATATAATATATTTATTTATTTGGTTTTATCATTTTTCTTTCTTCTGGAAAAAAAAATTAAAAAAAGTCAGAACGCCTTGGGCCAAAGGCCCAAGCCGCCTAGGAGCCACCGGCCGCCACGAGGGCCACAACGCCGCAAGACGCGACGCACCTAGGGGAGCCACGAGCCCCAAGTTTCCTATTCTTTACAATTCTTAGTAGAATTTGACCCCGCTTTTGTTATTCCGCTTTTTTATTCCTAGGATTCCTAATCCTAATCTATTTCTTGTCCCATACCCCAAGCAAAACCCCTCACCTCCACAATATAAATACCCAAGCACCCCCCCTCCTACACATCAAATCAACTCTCCTCTCCTCTCCTCTCCTCTCCTCCAAGAAGAAGAAGAAGAAGCAGTGCCACCGCCGCCCGCCCCACATAGCCGCGCCACGCGCCGCCCCTCATCAGCGCCGCGCCACTTGTCGCCGCCTATGTTGCCATCATTGAGCCCTCGCCTCTTCGAGGTACTAGCCTCAGCGCCACCTTTTCTAGATCAGTTTTCTAGATCGGTTTTCTAGATCGATTTCCGCCCGGTTTTCTAGATAGGTTTTTCGCTTCGTTTTCTTCCGAAACCCTAGATCGGTTTTCACGGTTTTTCTTTCCGGTTTTGTTTAGCGGCGTCATTTCGATAGATTTTTCTTTTATTTTTAATTTTCTTCATGGACCTATCTCGTAGTCCCTAATCTTCAAACGCTCATAACTTTTTACCGTAAGTCGGAATCCAACGAAACCAACGCCCACTTCTTCGTTATGATCTCCTCTATCCAAAGTAATCCAACTCAAACATGTTTTTGAAAGTTTTAAAATTTTAATTAGATCAGATTTGAATTCAAACTTCGCTTTGAGCATAACTTGAGTTTTATAACTCCGCTTGAGTTGATTCTTTTTGCAAATCAAGCTCTTGACCTAAACTTTCCGATAAGGCCAAATACACATGGTTTTGGTACTGTTAGAATTTTTTTATGTTGCAAGAGTTATTTGAGTTGGTTTTGACGCTTTTCCTAATCGCTTTTCTTCGCTCTTTCCGATCTTTTGAGTGATTGCTTATGTGTGGTTACTATTGCTTGATTACGATAGATTGACTGGAGTGTGACGAGTAGAGCTATCAAGAGTTTTGAGTGCGAATCATCTTCATCAACTTTGCAGGCAAGTAACACTTTGATCATACCTTTTTCATACCCAGTTTTATGCATTAGATCAATCCTCAAACACTTGCATGATTAGGATCTAATTAAATTGTGGGATGGGAAGTAGATGGAGGTAGTACCTATTACCTGTTTTACTTATGAAACCTTGGGAGTTACTTCTACGTTTGCTTATTATGCCATGCTATGCTAGTAGACGTGGATTGGGTGAGTGAATATCCATGACAGATGTGAGATTGTTAATTAATGGTTTATTTAAGGTGGCAACTTAAACACACATCCGGGTGGATTGAGGCACTGGTTTCTATCAGGACTTGCCTGCTTTTTCTTGGACCGCCACCTGTGCTCAAAGGGATCATAAGATTATTCAAACTAGAAACTTCCGTGCAGCCACAAGCCATTATGGGCTCGCATAGTTGACTAAGTTGTGCGAACTCTTACGGGTAGACTAGCAGATGTAGGGGAAAGTAGGTGTACCGTCTACCCACAAGTAAGGTGCTAGCGCTTCGAAGACTGTGTCTCGGTCATCCGCCTCTCAAACACCATGTAGTGCGAGAACCAAACGGAGGCGATCGAGTCTTGTGGGGAAAAGTGCGCAAACCTCTGCAGAGTGTATAAACTAATCATGATTAGCCGTGTCCCGGTTATGGACAATTTTGAGTATCTAGTACCGGATATCCTGTTGATCTCATCACGTTACTTAATATAATTTGTTTGGGTTTAATGAGTACTTTTAATTGGGATTGAGGATGCTGTCAACCATTCTCAATGTTCAACAACCACCATGATAGTTAAATAAATTTATTCCTTTGGCAGAGGGAAAAATTGGCTTTTCGCAAAAAGCTGTAACCATAGAGCTTTCCACCAGCCATATATGCATGTAGTATAGCCTATTCCTTCATTACTCTCTATGTGTTACATTGCCGCATATTCCATGTGCTTGACCCGTTTTCGGGCTGCAACTTTTCATGTTGCAGACTTTTAGACGCATTTAGTAAGTGATACGTTAGGGTTACGATTTCCTATACTCAACTTTGCCGTTGGTGTTGATGGGAATCCACAACCTTGTTGCTTTCGCTATATTTTGGATTGAGGTAATAGTATTTACGTTGTTTATACATGTGATTTACCTCTGTTATAAATCCTTCGAGTACTGTGTGTGTCAGCATACCGATCCAGGGATGACACGAAAGCACAGAGACTTGATCCATTCGGGTCGGGTCGCTACATAGCACCTTGTTCTTCATGTAGTGAGTCTCATATATTGTGCTTCAAAGTAGCACCATGTTTTTCATATAGTGAGTCTCATAAGTTGTCTTGTTCATACTAGTGGGAATTTTTCATTTTAGAACCTGGCTTGTATATTCCTACAATGGGCTTCCTCAAAATGCCCTAGGTCTTCATGAGCAAGCAAGTTGGATGCACACCCACTAGTTTTCTTTTGTTGAGCATTCATAGATCTAGTGCATCCGTTGCATGGCAATCCCTACTCCTCATGTTGACATCAATTGATGGGCATCTCCATAGCCCGTTGATTATCCTCGTCAATGTGAGACTTTCTCCTTTTTGTCTTCTCCACACAATCCCCATCATCATATTCTATTCCACCCATAGTGCTATATCCATGGCTCACGCTCATGTATTATGCCAAGGTTGAAAAAGTTTGAGATTATTTAAGTATGAAACAATTGCTTGGCTTGTCATCGGGGGTATAGAAGTTGGGAACATCTTTGTGTGACGAAAATGAAGCATAGCCTAACTATATGATTTTGTAGGGATGAACTTTCTTTGCCATGCTATTTTGAGAAGACATGATTGCTTTGATTAGTATGCTTGAAGTATTATTATTTTTATGTCAATATGAACTTTTGTCTTGAATCTTTCGGATCTGAATATTCATACCATGATTAAGAAGATTTACATTGAAATTATCCCAAAGTATCACTCCGCATCAAAAATTCTCTTTTTATCATTTACCTACTTGAGGACGAGCAGGAATTAAGCTTGGGGATGCCTGATACGCCTCCGACGTATCTATAATTTTTGATTGCTCCATGCTATATTATCTACTGTTTTGGACTATATTGGGCTTTATTTTCCACTTTTATATTATTTTTGGGACTAACCTATTAACCGGAGGCCCAAATTGCACTGTCGCTTTTTGCCTTTTTCAAGATTTCAAGAAATGTAATATCAAACGGAGTCCAAACGGAATGAAACCTTCGGGAACGTGATCTTCTCACCGAACGTGATCCAGGAGACTTGGACCCTACTCCAAGAAGCGCCAGAGGCGGTCACGAGGGTGGAGGGCGCCCCCCCTGCCTCGTGGGCCCCCTGACGCTCCACCGACGTACTCCTTCCTCCTATATATACCCCACGCACCCCAATAGATTAGAGACGGAGCCAAAACCTAATTCCACCACTGCATTCTTCCTGTATCCACGAGATCCCATCTTGGGGCCTGTTCTGGAGCTCCGCCGGAGGGGGCATCTACCACGGAGGGCTTCTACATCAACACCATAGCCCCTCCGATGAAGTGTGAGTAGTTTACTTCAGACCTTCGGGTCCATAGCTAGTAGCTAGATGGCTTCTTCTCTCTTTTTGGATCTCAATACAATGTTCTCCCCCTCTCTCGTGGAGATCTATTCGATGTAATCTTCTTTTTGCGGTGTGTTTGTTGAGACCGATGAATTGTGGGTTTATGATCCAGCTTATCTATGAATAATATTTGAATCTTCTCTGAATTCTTTTATGTATGATTGAGTTATCTTTGCAAGTCTCTTCAATTATCCGCTTTGGTTTGGCCAACTAGATTGGTAGTTCTTGCAATGGGAGAAGTGCATGGCTTTGGGTTCAATCTTGCGGTGTCCTTACCAAAGGATGTATAAGGGGTTGCAAGGCACGTATTGTATTGTTGCCATCGAGGATAACAGGATGGGGTATTTATCATATTGCATGAATTTATTCCTCTACATCATGTCATCTTGCTTAAGGCGTTACTTTGTTTTTAACTTAATACTCTAGATGCATGCTGGGTAGCGGTCGATGAGTGGAGTAATAGTAGTAGATGCAGAATCGTTTCGATTTACTTGTCTCGGACGTGATGCCTATATACATGATCATACCTAGATAACCTCATAACTATGCTCAATTTTATCAATTGCTCAACAATAATTTGTTCACCCACCGCAGAATATCTATGCTCTTGAGAGAAGCCACTAGTGAAACCTATGGCCCCCGGGTCTATTCTCATCATATCAATCTCTATCACTTTATTTACTTGCTTTGCTTTTACTTTTTACTTTGCATCTTTATACCAAAAAATACACAAAAATTATCTCTATCAGATCTCACTCTCGTAAGTAACCGTGAAGGGATTGACAACCCCTAATCGCGTTGGTTGCGAGTAGCTATCGTTTTGTGCAGGTCGAGGGACTTGCGCGTGACATCCTACTGGATTGATACCTTGGTTCTCAAAAACTGAGGGAAATACTTACGCTACTGTGCTGCATCATCCTCTCCTCTTCGGGGAAAACCAACGCAAGCTCGAGACGTAGCAACTGCCATGATGGAATGGATTTCTGTCAGATGCGCTCGGATGAATGCTCGCGAAGGGAGGATGGTGTGATTCGGATCTAGATCCTCGTCTATTTTATAGGCAGCTCATTTGCGCATCTAGGGGGGTAAATGTAAAAATACCCTGGCTTTTCACATTCGTTTGACACGTGGAAGATGGCCATTATTGGGCGTGGAAGCCAAGGAGCGCAATATTTACGAGAAGCCGGACACTATTCGACAGGTACATAGGATTTGGAGAAGAACCAGCCTTGCAATGCCGAAGACAATCTGTGCGCTGGACTCATCGTCATTGAAGCCTGGTTCGGGGGCTACTTAGGGAGTCCCGGATTAGGGGGTGTCCGGATAGCCGAACTATCACCTTTGGCCAGACTCCTGGACTATGGAGATACAAGATTGAAGACTTCGTCCCGTGTCCGGAAGGGACTTTCCTTGGCGTGGAAGGCAAGCTTGGCGATACGGATATGTAGATCTCCTACCATTGTAACCGACTCTGTGTAACCCTAACCCTCTTCCTGTCTATATAAACCGGAGGGTTTTAGTCCCAGAGGACTAACAACAATCATACCATAGGCTAGCTTCTAGGGTTTAGCCTCTACGATCTCGTGGTAGATCTACTCTTGTACTACCCATATCAACAGTATTAAACAAGAAGGAGTAGGGTTTTACCTCCATCGAGAGGGCCCGAACCTGGGTAAAAACATCGTGTCCCTTGTCTCCTGTTACCATCCGCCTAAACGCACAGTTCGGGACCCCCTACCCGAGATCCGCCGGTTTTGACACCGACAGTGGCCATCTAGAAATTTTGATCGGTGGAAGACTCCATGATATCCGCTCCAGCTTCGGCTTCGTAATCATCATCACTACTGTCGGGGTCGAAGTCGGTGTCGTCGATGATGATGTAGTCCTCGGGATGGTCGTCATCTCCTCCTGGCGCGGGGTCTCCCACGAATACTCCTAGCTTCCTCGTCAGGTCGTCATTCTTTTCTACTAGTATTGCAATTTCCTCCTCATATCCATCGCGTGTAGACTTGAGTTCTTCTTCAAGCTCCATGTTCCTGGTCATCACCTTCTTCAGATCTATCATGCTTGCGCACATTTGGTTCTCCTGGTGACGAATGTGCTGATTTAACTCCTGGATAAAAGCTGAAATGGACCTGCCCCTCCTGGTGTTGATCATATCACATTGCTCATCTCGGCGCCCACATATCTGGTAGATGGTGTCCTTAAGATCCTTGTGATAAACTTCGCCGATGCGTCCCATGGCGATGTGGGCTGCCATGCTCTTACCTAAACTCCAGGTTGGTGCATCAGAGGAAAACTCTATGGGCTCAGTAACTGGCATGAATGTCCTTCCTGGAACTTGAACTCGAATCATCCAACGCTCCTCTTCTGGGTAAAGTGGCGGTGTTGGTCCCGGTGAAGCTTGGTATTCCGATGTTCAGGTACCTAGTAACTTTCTTCAAGTGTCGTCCAAAAGGTGTGTCTTCATCCGATTGTGCAAACTTGTTCCTTGAGTCCGCCATCTATAGAGTGGAAAATGGAGAGGAGTCAGAAATGAGTAGAGGAGAGTGACCTAAGGCTTATCTTAGTGGTCGTGTCCTACAATCAGTGTGTGCTCTGATACCATCTTGTAGTGATCCGACCTCAAACGGTCAAATCTCTGTACATAAGTGTCATCCCTGGATCGGTAATGCTGACACACACAGTACTCGAAGGATTTATAACAGAGTGCAATCACACACTTATTACATCGAATGTCTCAAAAGAGAACTTACTACAATAATATGGCTGAAGGTCATCTAATAAAATAACAGCGGAAGGCTTGGAAGATAAAGTGAGTCCATCAACTCCAACGGCATAGCTGAGTGCACGACAATGATCTAGCGCACCTTAATATTCGTTTGAAAAGTCTGCAACATGATATGTTGCAGCCCGAAATGGGTCAGCACATGGAATATGCTGGCAATATAACACAGTAGAGCAATGAACAAGTAAATGATATCACTATATGCATATATGGCTGATGGAGGCTCTATGGTTAACAGGTTTTCTGCGAAAAGCCAATTTTTTCCTACAACAAAGGAATATATTTTGTTTAACTATCATGGTAGTTGATAAACATTGAGAAGGTTCCTCCAACTCAATCCCAATTAAGCAGTATTAGTAACCCAACAAATTAATTTAGAGTGATGAGATCAACATGATAATTCAAGAACCAGATACTCAAGATGTCCATAACCAGGGACACAGCTAACCATGGTTAGTTTGTACACTCTACAGAGGTTCGCGCACTTTTCCCCACAAGACTTAATCTTCTCCGTTGGATTTCTTGCACTACATGGTGTTTGAGAAACGGATGACCGAGACACGGTCTTTTCGAAGCATTAACTCTTTACTCTGGGTAGACAGTTACACCTACTTTCCCCTACATCTGCTAGCCTACCACTGAAAGAGGTCAAGCAACATACTCAACTATGCCAGAGCCCATAATGGCTTGTGGCTGCACACGTAAGTTTCTAGCATGAATAATCTCATGATCCCTCTGAGCCTGGGTGGCGAACAGTAGGATGATCACACGGGTACTCCGGGATATCCTAGGACAACACTGGATTCTCCAGGTGCCCGCAACCGATCCACCCAGATGTGTATTTAAGTATCCACCTTAAGTTAACCATTAATTAACAATCTCACATCTGTCATGGATACACTCAAACCCAAACCACATCTACGAGCATAGCATAGCAGTATAAGCATAACGTAGAAGTAACTCCCAGAGTTTGATAATAAAAAGGCAATAGGTTCTACCTCATCATCTACTTCCCAAACCCACATGTTAAGAGATCCTACTCATCCAATGTTTGAGGATTGTAACTAATGCATAAAACTGGGTGATAAAGGGATATGATCAAAGTGTTACTTGCCTTGCTGATGATCTGCAAACCCTAGAGACTCGTAGTAGCACGCTTCGCACTCCAGGAATTATATAGCAAACAAACAATAGTATACATAAGCACTCAAGCATAGATGCACGAGTAAAACTCAGATGAGAAAGATCAAATCTGAAAGTTCAACTGAAGAAACTTCGATTTGCAAAAAGAATCAATCGAATCGGAGCTACGGAACTGAAACTACGATCAAAAGAACTTTGAATTCAAATCTGCTTGAAACCAAATTTTAAATTGTCAAAACCATGTTCAAGTTGATTAACTGGAAAGAGGGGTTCGAGACGAAGATTTTGGCGTTGGTTTCACTGGATTTGGACGAACAGTTAAAAAGTTGCGAGGGTCTGAAGATCAGGGGCTAATTTGCGATTAAAATAATCATGGATTGGTCCCTGGATAAAATTAAAATAAAAAGAAAAGACTAACGAATGAATGTTCGTTAGCAGAGATGAAAGAACGAACATGTTCACGAACAGGGACATTCGGGCGAACGTCCGCTAACTAATAAAACCGGGGAAAACCGGGAAACCCTAATACTAAAAAAATCAAACTAGATCTAAACCGGAAAAAAACGGCGACGATTTTCTTTACCGAATCACGACGGCGGTCGATGGCGGCGAGCGGCGGCTCCGGCGAGGCTGCGGCGGGGCGGGCGAGGCGAGGCGAGACGGCGGGCGGCAAGGCTGGACGGCGGGTCATAGCTGGCACGCGGGCAAAGGGCGGTGTTGGTGGTGGTGGGGAGAGGCGGCGGGCGGGGGGACTTAAATAGCCTCGGGGGGCTCCGACTTGGGGCCGAAGTCGGCGGCGGCGCGCCGGACTCCTCGGAGTCCATGCCAACCACGGCGACGGAGGCGGTTGGCGGCGCTGGGCTTCGGCCCGCTCGGCTGGGCCGTTAGCCTAGTCGGGCGAAATGTTTTTTTAATAATTACGCCAAAGAAAATCCTAAATAAATATAAAAAAGTTCTAAAAATGCCAAGACAATTTTCACCGTCTAAATAAAATATTTGAACAAGGTGAACATTTTTCTGGCCTAAAAAAACCGAACTAGATCTAAACCGGAAAAAAACAGGCGGCGGTTTTCTTTAGCGAATCACGGCGGCGGTCGACGGCGGCGAGCGGCAGCTCCGGCGGGGCGAGCGAGGCGAGGTGAGGCGGCGCGGGCGGCGATGTCGATTTGGCGGGCTTGCGGGCGGCGCGTAGGCGACGGCGAGCACAAGAGGGCGGCGGCGGTCCGCAAGCGGGCGGCGGTGGTTGTGGTGGTGGTGAGAGGCGGCGGTGGGCTTAAATAGCCTCGGGGGGCTCCGACTTGGGGCCGAAGTCAGGCGGTGGCGGTGGCGCGCCGGACTCCTCGGAGTCCGTGCCGACCACGGCGACGGAGGCGTTTGGCAGCACTAGGCTTCGGCCCGCTGGGCTGGGCCGTTGGCCCAGTCGAGCGAAACGTTTTTTTAATAATTCCGCCAAAGAAAATCCTAAATAAATATAAAAAAATTCTAAAAATGGCAAAGACAATTTTCGTCGTCTAAATAAAATATTTAGAACAAGGTGGACATTTTTCTGGCCTAAAAATGCATATTTTTCTAATTAAAATAAAATAGAAAATAAAATCCAAATAAAATATTTATTTGATTTTAAAATCTTTCCTCCAATATTTCTTTTATTTTGGAGAAGTCATTTTATCTCCTCTCTTTTATTTTTATATTGGAAATATTTTGAAGAGAAAAATATTAAAACCAAAATGATCCGTTTTTCAAATTTGAGATAAATTCAAATATGAAAATAATGAAATCCCCAACTCTCTCCGTGGGTCCTTGAGTTGCTTAGGATTTCTAGGATCGCAAATGGGATGCAAATAAAATATGATATGCATATGATGACCTATGTATAACATTCGAAATTGAAAATTTGGGATGTTACAATCTCGTTACCCGCAAGTCTCTTTACTAGTTCCGTAATACATCATCCTGCAACTAACTCATTAGTCACTTTGCTTGCAAGGCTTCTTATGATGTGCATTACCGAGAGGGCCTAGAGATACCTCTCCGATACTTGGAGTGACAAATCCTAATCTCGATCTATGCCAACCCAATAAACACCTTCAGAGATACTTTTAGAGCATCTTTATAATCACCCAGTTACGTTGTGATGTTTGATAGCACACAAGGCATTCCTCCGGTATCCGGGAGTTGCATAATTTCATAGTCGAAGGAATATATATTTGACATGAAGAAAGCAATAGAAATAAAACTGAACGATCAATATGCTAAGCTAACGGATGGGTCTTGTCCATCACATCATTCTCCTAATGATGTGATCCCATTCATCAAATGACAACATATGTCTATGGTTAGGAAACTTAACCATCTTTGATTAACGAGCTGGTCTAGTAGAGGCTTACTAGGGACACCGTGTTTTCTCTATGTATCCACACATGTATCAAGTTCCCGGTTAATACAATTCTAGCATGAATAATAAACATTTATCATGATATAAGGAAATATAAAATAACAACTTTATTATTGCCTCTAGGGCATATTTCCTTCAGTCTCCCACTTGCACTAGAGTCAATAATCTAGTTCACACCGCCATGTGATTTAACACCAATAGTTCACATCTTTATGTGATTAACACCCATATTTCACGTCGCCATGTGACCAATACCCAAAGAGTTTACTAGAGTAAATAATCTAGTTCACATCGCTATGTGATTAACACCCAAAGAGTACTAAGGTGTGATCATGTTTTGCTTGGTTTAGTCAACGGGTCTGCCACATTTACATCCGTATGTATTTTGCAAATTTCTATGTCTACAATGCTCTGCACGGAGCTACTCTAGCTAATTGCTCCCACTTTCAATATGTATCCAGATTGAGACTCAGAGTCATCCGGATCAGTGTCAAAGCTTGCATCGACGTAACCCTTTATGACGAACTCTTTGTCACCTCCATAACCGAGAAACATTTCGTTAGTCCTCTTTAGGTACCTAAGGATAATTTTGACCTATGTCCAGTGATCTACTCCTGGATCACTATTGTACCGCCTTGCCAAACTCATGGCAAGGTACACAATAGGTCTGGTATACAGCATGACATACTTTATAGAGCCTATGGCTGAGGCATAGGGAATGACTTTCATTATATTTCTATCTTCTGTCGTGGTCGGGTTTTGAGTCTTACTCAACTTCATACTTGACAACTCATGCAAGAACTCCTTCTTTGACTGATCCATTTTGAACTTCTACAAAATCTTATCAAGGTATGTACTCATATAGAAAGTCTAATCAAGCGTCTTGATCTATCTCTATAGATCTTGATGCCCAATATGTAAGCAGCTTCACCGACGTCTTTCTTTGAAAAACTTTTATTAACGTATCCTTTTATGCTATCCACAAATTCTACATCATTTCTAATCAACAATATGTCATCCACATATAATATTAGAAATGCTACAGAGCTCCCACTAAGTTTCTTATAAATACAGGCTTCTCCAAAAGTCTGTATAAAATCATATGCTTTGATCACCTCATCAAAGAGTATATTCCAACTCCGAGATGCTTGCACCAGTCCATAGATGGATCGCTAGAGCTTGCACACTTTGTTAGCACCTTTAGGATCGACAAAACCTTCTGGTTGCATCATATACAATTCTTTTATTTAAGAAATCCATTAAGGAATGCAGTTTTGACGTCCATTTGCCAGATGTCATGATCATAAAATGCGGCAATTGCTAACATGATTTGGACAGACTTAAGCATCGATACGAGTGAGAAAATCTCATCGTAGTTAACACCTTGAACTTGTCGAAAACCTTTTGCTACAATTCGAGCTTTCTAGATGGTAACACTACCATCAGTGTTCGTCTTCCTCTTGAAGATCCATTTATTCTCAATGGCTTGCCGATCATCGGGCAAGTCCACCAAAGTCCACACTTTGTTCTTATATATGGATCCTATCTCTGATTTCATGGCCTCAAGCCATTTATCGGAATATGGGCTCATCATAGCTTCTTCATAGTTCGTAGGTTCGTCATGGTCTAGTAACATGCCTTCCAGAATAGGATTACCATACCACTCTGGTGCGGAGCGTGCTCTGGTTGAACTATGAGGTTCGGTAGTAACTTGATCTGAAGTTTCATGATCATCATCATTAGCTTCCTCTCTAGTTGGTGTAGGCATCACGAGAACGGTTTTCTGTGATGAGCTACTTTCCAATTCAAGAGAAGGTACAATTACCTCATCAAGTTCTACTTTCCTCCCACTCACTTCTTTCGAGAGAAACTCCTTCTCTAGAAAGTTTCCATTCTTGGCAACAAAGATCTTGCCTTTGGATCTGTGGTATAAGGTGTACCCAATTGTCTCCTTAGGGTATCCTGTGAAGACGCACTTCTCCGATTTGGGTTCGAGCTTATCAGGCAGAAGTCTTTTGACATAAATGTAAGAACCCCAAACTTTAAGAAATGACAGCTTAGGTTTCTTGCCAAACCACAGTTCACACGGTGTCATCTCAACAGATTTAGACGGTGCCCTATTTAACGTGAATGCAACTATCTCTAATGCATAACCACAAAATGATAGTGGTATATCGGTATGAGACATCATAGATCGCACCGTATCTAATAAAGTACGGGTACGACATTTGGACACACCTTTACTCTATGGTGTTCCAGGTGGCGTGAGTTGTGAAACTATTCCACATTGTTTTAAATGAAGGCCAAACTCGTAACTCAAATATTCGCCTCCGCGATCAGATCGTAGAAACTTTATTTTCTTGTTACGATGATTCTCCACTTCACTCTGAAATTCTTTGAACTTTTCAAATATTTCAGACTTGTGTTTCATCAAGTAGATATACCCATATCTGCTCAAATAATCTGTGCTAGTCAGAAAATAACGATACCTGCCGCATGCCTCAACACTCATCGGACCACATACATCGCATGTATTATTTCCAATAAGTCATTAACTCGCTCCATTGTTTTAGAGAACGGACTTTTAGTCATCTTGCCCATGAGGCATAGTTCGCAAGTATCAAATGATTCATAATCAAGTGATTCCAAAAGTCCATCAGCATGGAGTTTCTTCATGTGTTTTACACCATATGACCTAAACGGCAGTGCCACAAATATGTTGTACTATCATTATCAACTTTGCATCTTTTGGCATCAATATTATGAATATGTGTATCACTATGATCAAGATTCAATAAACCCTTTACATTGGGTGTATGACCATAGAAGGTATTATTCATGTAAACAGAACAACAATTATTCTCTGGCTTAAATGAATAATCGTATTGCAATAATCATGATCCAATCATATTCATGCTCAACGCAATTACCAAATAATATTTATTTAGGTTCAACACTAATCCCGAAGGTAGAGGGAGTATGCGGTGGTGATCTTATCAACCTTGGAATCACTTTCAACACACATCGTCACCTCGCCCTTAACTAGTCTCTGTTCAATTTTGGAACTCCTGTTTTGAGTTACTAATCTTAGCAACTGAACCGGTATCAAATACCCATGGGATACTATGAACACTAGTAAGTACACATCAATAACATGTATATCAAATATACCTTTGTTCACTTTGCCATCCTTATTATCCGCCAAGTATTTGGAGCAGTTCCGCTTCAAGTGACCATTCCCTTTGCAGTAGAAGCACTCAGTTTTAGGCTTAGGTCCAGCTTTGGGTTTCTTCACGGGAGTGGCAACTTGCTTGCCATTCTTCTTGAAGTTCCCTTTCTTTCCTCGTCGGTTTTTATTGAAACTAGTGGTCTTGTTTAATCATCAACACTTGATGCTCTTTCTTGATTTCTACCTTCGCTGATTTTAGCATCGCGAAGAGCTCGAGAATCATTTTCGTCATCCCTTGCATACTATAGTTCATCACAAAGTTCTTGTAGCTTAGTGATAGTGACTAGAGAACTCTGTAAATCACTATGTTATCTGGAAGATTAACTCCCACTTGATTCAAGCGATTGTAGTACCCATACATTCTGAGTACATGCTCACTGGCTAAGCTATTCTCCTTCATCTTGTAGGCAAAGTACTTGTCAGAGGTCTCATACCTCTCGACACGGGCATGAGTCTGAAATACCAATTTCAGTTCTTGGAGCATCTCATATGCTCTGTGGCGTTCAAAATGTTTTTGAAGTCTTGGTTCTAAGCCGTAAATCATGGCTCACTAAACTATCAAGTAGTCATCATATCGAGCTTGCAAAACATTCATAACATCTGCATCTGCTCCTGCAACAGGTTTGTCACCTAGCGGTGCATCAAGGACATAATTCTTCTGTGCAGCAATGAGGATAATCCTCAGAACATGGACCCAGTCCACATCATTACCACTATAATCTTTCAAATTAGTTTAGGAACATATCAAAAAAATAGGAGCTATATCGTAGCTATTGATCTACAACATAGATATGCAAATACTATCAGGACTAAGTTCATGGTATATTAAGTTCAGTTAATCAAATTATTTAAGAACTCCCACTTAGATAGACATCCCTCAAGTCATCTAAATGATACGCGATCCAAATCAACTAAACCATGTCCAATCATCACGTTAGATGGAGTAGTCATCATTGGTGAACATCTCTATGTTGATCATATCTACTATATGATTCACGTTCGACATTTCGGTCTCCAGTGTTCTGATACGTCCATTTTGCATCATGCTTTTATGTCGATATTTATTGCATTATGGGCTGTTATTACACATTATGTCACAATACTTATGCCTATTCTCTCTTATTTTACAAGGTTTACATGAAGAGGGAGAATGCCGATACCGGAATTTGGAATGGAAAAGGAGCAAATATTAGAGACCTATTCTGCACAACTCCAAAAGTCCTAAAACTTCACGGAGGCACGTTTTGGAATATATAAAAAATATTGGGCGAAGAAAGAACCAGAGGGTGGCCACCCACCATCCACGAGGGTGGGGGCGCGCCCTACCCCCTGGGCGCGCCCTCTGCCTCGTGGGCCCCCTAGCAGGCCTCCGGTGCCCATCTTTTGCTATATGAAGTATTTCGCCCTGGAAAAAATCAGAAGGAAGCTTTCGCGATGAAGCGCCCCCGTCTCGAGGCGGAACCTTGACGGAACCAATCTAGGGCTTCGGCGGAGCTGTTCTGCCGAGGAAACATCCCTTCGGGAGGGGGAAATCATCACCATCGTCATCACCATCGATCCTCTCATCGGGAGGGGGTCAATCTCCATCAACATCTTCACTAGCACCATCTCATCTCAAACCCTAGTTCATCTCTTGTATCCGATCTTTGTCTCAAAACCTCAGATTGGTACCTGTGGGTTGCTAGTAGTGTTGATTACTCCTTGTAGTTGATGCTAGTTGGTTTATTTGGTGGGAGATCATATGTGCAGATCCTTTATGCATATTAATACCCCTCTGATTATGAACATGAATATGATTTGTGAGTAGTTACGTTTGTTCCTGAGGACATGGGAGAAGTCTTGCTATAAGTAGTCATGTGAATTTGGTATTCATTTGATATTTTGATGAGATGTATGTTATCTTTCCTCTAGTGGTGTTATGTGAACGTCGACTACATGACACTTCACCATTATTCGGGCCTAGGGGAAGACATTGGGAAGTAATAAGTAGATGATGGGTTGCTAGAGTGACAGAATCTTAAACCCTAGTTTATGCGTTGCTTCGTAAGGGGCTGATTTGGATCCACATGTTTCATGCTATGGTTAGGTTTACCTTAATACTTCTTTTATATTTGCGGATGCTTGCAAAAGGGGTTAATCATAAGTGGGATGCTTGTCCAAGGAAGGGCAGTAACCAAGCACCGGTCCACCCACATATCAAATTATCAAAGTAACGAACGCAAATCATATGAGCATGATGACAACTAGCTTGACGATAATTCCCATGTGTCCTCGGGAGCGCTTTCCTTTATATAAGAGTTTGTCTAGGCTTGTCCTTCGCTACAAAAAGGATTGGGCCACCTTGCTGCACCTTGTTTACTTTTGCTACTTGTTACCCGTTACAAATTACCTTATCACAAAACTATCTGTTACCGATAATTTCAAAGGTTTGTAGAGAATACCCATCGAAAACCGCTTGTCATTTCCTTCTGCTCCTCGTGGGGTTCAACACTCTTACTTATCGAAAGGACTACGATAGATCCCCTATACTTGTGGGTCATCATGTTCCGAGGCCATGTCTGTACATGCCAGGCTCTTCAAGTTTAACCTGAGTATTCCGCATGTGCAAAACTGTCTTGCACCTGTTGTATTTGAACGTAGAGTCTATCACACCCGATCATCTCGTGTTGTCTCAACACGACGAACTATCGCAATGGTGCATACTCAGGGAGAACACTTATACCTTGAAAATTAGTGAAGGGATCATTTTATAATGCTACTGCCGTACTAAGCAAAATAAGATGCATAAAAGATAAACATCACATGCAATCAAAATATGTGACATGATATGGCCATCATCATCTTGTGCTTTAGATCTCCATCTCCAAAGCATCGTCATGATCTCCATCGTCACCGGCTCGACACCTTGATCTCCATCGTAGCGTCGTGGTCGTCTCACCAACTATTGCTTCTACAACTATCGCTAACGCATAGTGATAAAATAAAGCAATTACATGGCATTTCCATTTCTTACAATAAAGAGACAACCATAAGGCTCGTGCCGGTTGCCGATAACTTTTACAATACATGATCATCTCATACAACAACGTATATCTCATCATGTCTTGACCATATCACATCACAACATGCCCTGCAAAAACAAGTTAGACGTCCTCTACTTATCTCATGCAAGTTTTACGTGGCTGCTATGGGCTTTTAGCAAGAATCGTTCTTACCTACGCATCAAAACCACAACGGTGATTTATCAAGTTTGTTGTTTTAATCTTCAACAAGGACCGGCTACAGTCAAATTCGATTCAACTAAAGTAGGAAAAACAGATACCCACCAGCCACCTTTATGCAAAACTAGTTGCATGTCTGTCGGTGGAACCGGTCTCATGAACGTGGTCATGTAAGGTTGGTCCGGGCCGCTTCATCCAACAATACTGCTGAATCAAAATAAGATAATGGTGGTAAGCAGTACGACGATCACCGCCCACAACTCTTTGTGTTATACTCGTGCATATCATCTACGCATAGACCTGGCTCATGATGCCACTGATGGGAAACGTAGCATGCAATTTCAATAAAATTCCTATGCTCACGCAAGATCTATCTAGGAGATGCATAGCAACGAGGGGGTAAGAGTGTGTCCACGTACCCTCGTAGACCAAAAGCGGAAGCGTTTGACAACGCGGTTGATGTAGTCAAACTTCTTCTAGCTCCGACCGATCAAGTACCGGACGTACGACACCTCCGAGTTCTGCACACATTCAGCGTGATGGCGTCCCTCACCTTCTTGATCTAGCAAGGTGTCTAAGAAGTAGATGAGTTCCGTCAAGGGGACGACGTGGTGATGGTGATGGTGATGTGATCCGCGCAGAGCTTCGCCTAAGCACTACGAAGATATGACTGGAGGCGTAAACTGTGGAGGGGGGCGCCGCACATGGCTAACGATTGTTGTTGTGTGTTCTAGGCGCCCCCTCCCCACATATATATAGGTGGGAGGGGGAGGGGAGCTGCCATGGGGCGCCCCAAGTAGGAGGAATCCTACTTGGGGTTCCTATCCCAATTCGGCCCCCTTTACTTATTTCACTGGAGGGGAAAAGGGAAGAGGGAAGGTGAAAGTGCTAGTTATCGACTAGAGGGGGGTGAATAGGCGATTTTTATGAAAGTCTTCAAAACACGAGGTCTTTGAAGACAAACAGATGAAATGAACCTATTGATATGCAGCGGAAGATAGACTACACTAGACAAGCCATAGTCAAGTAAGCAATATTGTGAAAGTACGAAGACTGTCAGCAGCTAGGTAGTATGGATCAGAATGGAAGACACTATGAAGCCAAACAGTAAATAGTCTTCACAAAGTGAAGTTAATCAGATCAGACAAGCAAGCAATGACTTCATGAAGACAAACTGAAACTAAAGGGAAGTGGGGGTTAGAACCAGTTGCTTGGTGAAGACAAGGATGTGGTAGAGCAGTTCCAGTTGCAGTGACAACTGTACATCTGGTTAGGGAGGCTAAGATTTGACTCAGAAGACCGCGTCTTCACCTTATTCCCCTTGAGCTAAGGACACCCAGTCCTCGCCCAAGCACTCTGGTAAGTCTTCAAGGCAAACTTCCAAACCTTCACAGACTTCATTCACCGGCGATCCACAATGACTCTTGGATGCTCAGAATGCGACGTCTAACCAACTGGAGTATTCACAGTCCTCAAGTGTAACAGGTCTTCACGTCACGCGGACAGAAAGACTTCAGTGATGCCTAAAACTCTTTGGCTCGAGGTGTTTTGGGCTTTGTCCTCGCAAGGATCTCTCTCTCAAATGCTTCAGAGGTGGGTTGCTCTCAAATGACAAAAGCCGTGCACTAACTCTGAGAAGCCAACAATTTATGGTGTAGGGGGTGGGCTCTTTATAGCCATGAGGCAACCCGACCTGATATGTCTGAAATGACCCTGGGTCACTAAGGAACCGACACGTGTCCAACGGTCGGATTTCAAACACACGCGGTAGCTTTACTTGGGCTACAAGCAAAGCTGACTCGGCCCATCTGGATAAGATTTGCTCTCATTGTCTTCGCTCGAAGACATAGGATTTTGGTTGAGCATCACATCAGTCACTCTGACTTTGTTCACTTGGACCCCACTTAATAGTACGGTGGTTCCTATGACTCAACAAGGAAGAAAAGGAAACTACGAAACAACTATATCTTCGTGCTCCATAGTCTTCAAGTGAATGTCTTCACATGTCATAATCTTCATCGTGAATGTCTTGACGAACCACCATTGTCTTCAATGTCTTCGCACATTTTTAGGGGTTATCTCTGGTAGGTAAACCGAATCAATAAGGGACCACTACCTATGTTATCCTGCAATTCTCACAAACACATTAGTCCCTCGACCAAGTTTGTCGTCAATACTCCAAAACCAACTAGGGATGGCACTAGATGCACTTACAATATCCCCCTTTTTGGTGATTGATGACAAACTGGTTGAAGTTTTCAACGGGGATAAAAGTATGTGAAAGTTAAATATCAAAGTCATTGTCTTCATAAGTTGCAAAAGGCTCCCCTTGAAGATGTGCATATGAGTAGTTTGCTTTTGAATGCAAATGCACATGGCAGGTTTTACTTTGTGGAGATCCTCTTCAACTTACGAAGACAATTTCATGCATGTATAAACATAACAAAGATAATGACATGCACAATGAAAAATGGGCGTCTGCAGAATGACTTCATGCGGAATTTATCGCATCACAAAGTACCAGCAAAGTAGCAGACGACCATCAAGTTTAAGTGTTACAACTCAAGAGCCAAATAGTTTCAAAACGAGAGTTGTAAGAACTTAGCAAAAATAATGCAACCACCCCATATGTACCCGCTTGAAGACTATCAACCTCATATGCTTCTCCCCCTTTGTCAGTAATGACCAAAAAGGTTTGAAGACATAGAGAATCTACTCATTCCCAGTTGGAGTAGAAGATGGAGTAGGGTCGACGTTGGAGTTTGGTGGTGCAGAAGGGCCTGAAGCAGAATCATGGTGCAGTGCATCCAGAGTTGGTGAAGTGGCGTCATCTTCTTCATCGATGACTCTCGCAACAACAGTTGCAGCCAAAGATGAATGTTAAGAATCTTCAATGGATGGTGTGTGACACCAGTTGCAGTTTGCGGAGGCCTGGAGTCAAACTTGAAGCTCTCTGTGAAGCCATCTTCGCGAAGATCATCTTCACAGCAGAGCAATGTGAGGCTCTTCCAGGACTGTCGACAGGCTTCATGTGCGACGAATGAGTTCTTGGTGGCCAAGTTGCGAATGCGATTAACATCCACCAAGAGACCCTGCATCTGACGCTTCAGCCAGTCATGATGCATATCCTGCTTTTGATGTAAAGACACCAGAAGCTCACAGCCGTTGAGGACACGAGGACGCTTCTGAGGCCTTTGAGCAATGGTGCTGGCAGTGGCTTCAATGTTGGCACGGTGCGGCATACGCAAGTTGCCAGCCAGAGGATAAGCAGGAGTTGCAGCATTTGGCACATGAATCCCTTCAATAGGTTGCGTGAAGCTTTGGAATTCTGCATTCTGAAGGTGGAGTGGCTTCTTTGTTGGCTCGGGGTAGATGGCTTCAGTGGACATATCAACATCAGGCAGAAATACAATATGGTTGCGTGCTGAAGATTGATAGTTGATGGTTGAATGAAGCTTGATCAAGCGCATCACCCATGGAGCATAAAATTTCAGGCCAAAAAGATCAATCCCAGAAGCAGCAAGCTGTCGGATGAAGAATTCCTGAGTGTTGAATCTGATGCCATTAATGATATAGAAAACCAATGTCTTCATGGCGCCTTCGAGTTTTGTTGGGGAACGTAGCATGCAATTTCAAAAAAAAATCCTACGATCACGCAAGATCTATCTAGGAGATGCATAGCAACGAGAGGGAAGAGTGTGTCCATGTACCCTCGTAGACCGAAAGCAGAAGCCTTATGTTAAAGCGGTTGGTGTAGTCGAACGCCTTCACGATCCAACCGATCCAAGTACCGAATGTACGACACCTCCGTGTTAAGCACACATTCAACACAATGGCGTCCCTCGAGCTCTTGATCTAATAGAGGGTTGAGGGAGAGTTCCGTCATCACAACGGCATGGCAACAATGTTGGTGATGTGATTCACGCAGGACTTCGCCTAAGCACTATGACAATATGACCGAGGTGGTAAACTGTGGAGGGGGCACCGCACACGGCTAAGAAACAATTGTTGTGCCTTTAGGGTGCCCCCCGCCCCCGTATATAAAGGAGGAGGGGAGGAGGCGGCAGGCCTAGGGGCGCGCCAAGTGTGGGGAGTCCTACAAGAACTCCCAAGTCCTAGTAGGATTCCCCTTTCCTTTTTCGGAGTGGGAAATGTTGGAGATATGCCCTAGAGGCAATCATGTATGATGATATTTCCTATGTGTTTATGAATAAAGATAGTCCTTGGACATTATCAATGATGTGTATCAGCAAGTATGTGACTTGTTTGTGGGACTATGCATTGTATGATGACTGTCCTAAAAGGTCCCTAGTCAAAAGGGCTGTGTGGACGCACAACCGACTAGACTGGCATATGACACGGTCGATAGCTTGGTCCCACTAGCCATGGAGCATTGGATTCTAACCGGATAATATGGACTTGGAAAGGTCTGGTCGGATTCGACGTAGTAGGATCCGAGTCGAGATAAGGTCCGAGTCGGACAGACCCAACTATGAGACGCAGCGATATGTCATCTGTAAGTCTCTAGTACAACATACGTTCTATGTCCAAAGACCTGAGCTGACGCATGAACTCGGGATGGTGACAGACTTGCTTTGGGCTGACCAAACGCTACTCCGTGACTGGGTAGTTACAAAGGTAGGTTTCGGGTTTGTCCAGTCCCATGCTGCGAGACATGGTCGAGCAAGATGGGATTTTCCCCTCCGATCAGGAGAGATATACTCTGGGCCCCTCATGTGATCCGACCAGGATAAACATGGCCATGCGACAAGGATTATGAGATAATCCGGTTTGTGGTCGGTATCACTGGAACAAGAAAGAGGTCGGGCTAGCACAAGGATGACAGTCTCGCCTTGAGCCCGACAACATATATCGTGTGGAAAACGGAACAGAAGTGTGACACGTTGTACAAGTTCGCCTAACCAGCTTCATAGTCTGCTTGGTGGTAGGCACGCCTTGCTAGAGGCCGCTACCAACCGTGCAGGTCGGAGGTGATCCGAACTGTGACCAAGCCGACTTGAACCTAAGGGGTCGCAGCTTAAGGGAAGGAACCTACGAGGTCGGTTCAGAGGACCGGTCGGATGTGATCCGAACTGGACTAGGAACGTGACCGAGTAGACTTTGGTCTTTAGGGTCCGTGCAAGGCCCAAGTGTTGAGCCTGCGACGGACGCCTATATAAAGTGGAGGTGCGGCACACTCATGCGGTTGATCGCTTCGGCTGTGACTAGGGTTTGCATGTTGCGAATAGCCACCTCCACTCACCGCCGACTGTGTGATCGGACCTAGCAGTCCGCCGCATGGTGTTCCTCCTGCACGCGCGGATACCGTTAGAGGCGGTGCACTTGCGCCGCTCCGGAGAACTCGTACGTGGGATCAGAGGACCGGTTGTTCGAGGGGGATCGGACGAGGAGGAGACGATCCACGCGGACGCGCTGGCCCAACTCTTCTTCCACTGCACGGCACTGCGCGTCTAGTGGTAATGATCTGTGATCCATCTCCCGTAGCATGTTCTTGGTTGTTCTGCGCGTAGGAAATTTTAATTTGCAGTCGACGCACCCTACCGTAGAACCTGATAGTGGTATCAGAGCCTCTGCTATAGGATTTGGATTCAGATCGTATGCATATTAGATATGCGGATGCGGCAGATGAGATCTGTTGTCCTTGAAGAGATCGGCTATGTGCACGGTTGATGTGATCAACTGCACATGGGGATCGTTGAGGCTATGTTTTCTGTAAATCAGGATCGATGAGGTCGTGACACGATCTACCCCTACCGGTCGATTATCCACCATCGGGGTTAACAGTGAAATGTAAATCCGAATCGGGTTCGCGATGATCGATAAGATCGGTCAGATCAGAGAATTCGGCGTGATCGGAGTTCAGATGTGATCTGTGATTTCTGAAAACGGCGGGACCGCCGTGTGCGTAGCGCCGTGTATTTCGTACCCGACACACAAACCGGTAGAATGCGATTCTATGCATAACTTTGTTTTGCAGGTTTGATGTGAATAATATGGCTCATGTGTATGTGATGCATGTGTGTAATTTATACGTAGCCTGCGTGTCATGTTTGTCAGCCGGCAGGAGCCAAAGTGTTGTCATTATATTGTATAACGACTTGCATGTCGACTTGTGACTCTATGTAAATTCATTACTAGTTGTAGTAGTTGGATAATAGGGATTAGGTTGGCGGCTTGGCGTCCCGACGTGACAAACAAGATGGAGTTCGTAGATGGTCATCGGAGTCGGAGCCGACCTGGAAGAACGTCCATGAAGGAGCCATACTATTTCACAATATGTGTTATATTTGTGATTGTTATGCTTCTTTGTTTCTATGCATGTTAGAATGGTAGAATGATCCCTCATTAATATCAACCGAATTGCCATCCCTGATGTTGCACCTTCGCACATCAAGTACGTCTAGTAGTGGGCTCATAAAATTGGGGTGCTGCTAGGTGTCCTTGAACTGAAGGGTTCGTGTTGGACACGGACATGCACTGCATCAGGTTAACTTGACAAGGCTATCAAAACGGTTTTGGGCCTTGTGGCAAAGAAGGTTGGGGGCCGGGGTATGAGATACCTTCCCGAATCGGCTGTGAGTCGATAGAGATACGATTAGCAAGGAGTTGCTTACGGATAGGTATGTTGGCTAGCAAAGTGATGCTAAATCTCACTAGTCGCATGCGCTTAGTCGGATCTGAATCACCGAGAGTTTGCGGAGGATGTCGACTTGGTGGGAGTATTTGTTTAGGCTAGAATTACTCTACATAAACACATTGCTTAGTGATTGCATATTTTACATTTGTAGATCAATGGCACCACCTGCTCAACCCAACTTTGCATTGAAATCAATTCGAAAAGGATAAACTGAATGGAACAAACTTTACTACCCGGTATAGAAATCGAGAATTGTTCTCAAGCATGATAAAAGGAACATGTTCTAGAGGATCCACTTCCGGAGGAACCTGCCGATAATGGTAATGCCACAACTAAGAATGCCTACGTAAACTCGTTGATGAATCAACGGAGATCCGCTATCTGATGCTGGCTTGTATGGAGCCCGATTTGCAACAGCATTTCGAAAATGTTGAGGCTTACGATATGATCGAAAGTCTCAAGAGCATGTTTCAGACACAGGTTAGGACCAAAAGGTCCAACGTCTGGCGATCCTTGATGGATTGCAAGCTGAAGGAAGGTGATCCACTGAGCCCACATGTGATCAAGATGATCGGATATGTGCAAGCTTTGGATCGTTTGGGCTTCCCGCTCTTGGATGAGCTGGCAACTGATGCTGTTCTGGGTTCTCTTCCGCCCAACTATGGGACGTTCATCTTGAACTATCATATGCATGGCATGGATAAGAAGCTCACTGAATTGCATGGGATGCTCAAGGTGGCAGAGCAGGATATTAAGAAAGGCACGCATCAAGTGTTGATGGTGCGTAAATCGCTAAGTTCAAGAAGAGTTGGTCAAAGAAAAGGCTAAGGCAAAGGGCACGGAGATGGTAACCTCCGCGCTGCGCCAGAAGTTTGGACGGACTCAAGACCATTTGCTATCACCGCAAGGAGACCGGTCCCGGAAGAGGAATCAGAGCAAGTGGCTTGCAGAGCATGGCAAGAAGGGCGGAAATGCTTCTTCGTGCAAAGGTACACTTGTTGCATATGTTATAGACATTTACCTTGGCCGACATACCTAGTAGCTCTTGGGTATTTGATACCGGATCGGTTGTTCATATTTGCAACTCGATGTGGCTGGTAAGAACTAGGCGTGTGGCACAAGGGGAGATTGACATCAGGGTCGGCAACAAAGCAAGAGTTGCTGCGTTGGAGGTCGGCACGATGCAGCTCCAGCTTCCTTCCGGATTCATAATGGAATTGAATAATTATTATTACATTCCTGCACTTAGTCGGAGCATTATTTCTGCCTCATGTTTGATGATCAAGGTTATGAATTCAATTTAAAGGACAATGGTTGTTCGATATTTTTGAATGGTATGTTCCACGGCTATGCACCCATTGTTGATGGGCTATTTTTATTGAATCTAGAACAAGAACTGGTCTATAACATGAATGTCAAGAGGCATAAGCCTAATGAGATAAATCCGACATACTTCTGACATTGCCGGCTTGGACACATTAGTCTGAAATGCATGAAGAAGCTCCATGATGATGGGCTCCTAACTTCGTCCGACTTCGGGTCGTTCGAGATATGTGAATCATGCTTGCTCGGCAAGATGACTAAGTCTCCTTTCGCAAAGAGTTGCAAGAGGGCCTCCGAGCTATTGGAACTTATACATAGTGATGTGTGTGGTCCAATGAGCACAACCGCCAGAGGTGGCTATCAGTACTTCGTGACTTTTACCGACGACTTGAGTAGATATGGATATATCTATTTGATGAGGCACAAGTTGGAGACTTTGAAAAGTTCAAAGAGTTTCGAGCGAGGTTGAGAATCAGCTCGACAAGACTATAAAGCTTCGCGATCCGATCGTGGAGGTGAGTACATGATCCAGGAGTTTGATGATCATCTGAAAAGTCGAGGTATAGTACCTCAGCTCACACCTCCTGCACGCCATGCAGAAAGCGGCGTGTCGGAACGGAGGAATAGGACCTTGTTGGACATGGTCCGGTCTATGATGAGCAAATCAGATTTACCCTTGTCATTTTGGGGATACGCTCTAGAAACTACAGCTTTGACACTTAATAGGGTACCATCAAAATCCGTAGACAAGACACCACATGAGATGTGGACCGGGAAGAGTCCCAGTTTGTCTTTTCTAAAGATTTGGGGTTGTGAAGCATTTGTCAAGCGACTTATGTCAGACAAGCTTACACCTAAGTTGGGTAAATGCATATTCGTGGGATATCTGAGGGAAACCTTGGGATATAGCTTCTACAACCGGGAAGAGAACAAAGTGTTTGTTGCTCGGAACGGGTTTTCCTTGAGAAAGAGTTTCTCGGTCGGGAGGCCCGATTGGGAGGACGGTTCGACTCGAAGAAATTCGAGGACCACTCGGGGACGGCTCGGCTGGTGATGAGATCATACTGGAGTCAGTCAGGGAACCTGTAGTGGAAGCGGCACCGGAACCACGGAGGTCGGAAAGATTACACAGAGTGCGTGATGTATTGTTGCTAGAAAGCGACGAGCCGGCCACGTATGCGGAAGTGATGGTGAGCCCAGATTCCGAGGCATGGCTGGAAGCCATGAGATCCGAGTTAAAGTCCATGGATGAGAATCAAGTCTGGGACTTGGTTGATCCGCCACCTGGTGTAACTGCCATTGGTTGCAAATGGGTCTTCAAGAAGAAAACGGATGTGGATGGAAATGTTTAGATCCACAAAGCTCGGCTTGTCGCTAAAGGTTATGGACAAGTTCAAGGAATTGACTATGACGAGACTTACTCGCCAGTAGCGGTGCTGAAATCGGTGAGGATCATACTAGCTATAGCTGCATATTTCGATTACGAGATATGGCAGATGGATGTCAAAACGGCTTTCCTTCACGGAAATTTAACCGAGGACGTGTATATGATACAGCCCGAGGGTTTAGTCGATCCGACTAGCACTAGTAAGGTATGCAAGCTCAAGAGATCCATTTATGGGTTGAAGCAAGCATCTCGGAGTTGGAACATTCGTTTTGATGATCGTCACTGGTCTCGGTTTCATCAAAAGCGAAGAGGACTCTTGTTTATACAGGAAGTTAAGTGGGAGCTCGATAGTGTTTTTGATCTTGTATGTGGACGACATACTACTAATCGGAAATGATGTTTCGATGCTAAACTCGGTCAAGGAGTCATTGAATGGCAAGTTTTTGATGAAAGACCTTGGCGAGGCAGTATATATTTTAGGCATTAAGATCTATAGAGATAGATCGAGGAGGCTGCTCGGCTTAAGCCAGAGCACGTACATAGATAAAGTGTTGAAGCGGTTCAACATGAGTGAGGCGAAGAAAGGGTTCTTGCCGCTCTCACATGGTATAAGGCTAAGCGAGACTCAAAGTCCTTCGACATCTGATGAGCGAAGCAGGATGAGTAGGATTCCGTATGCCTCAGCAATCGGATCCATCATGTATGCCATGATATGTACAAGGCCTGATGTTGCTTTTGCAATAAGCCTAACAAGTAGATACCAGGCCAACCCAGGTGAGAGTCACTGGGCAGCGGTAAAGACTATTTTGAAGTACCTGAAAAGGACTAAAGAGATGTTCCTAGTTTATGGAGGTGAGGAAGAGCTCGTCGTAAGGGGTTACGTTGATGCTAGTTTCCAAACCGACAGAGATGATTGTCGATCACAGTCCGGATTCTGGTGCAGTGCACTGGATGAGTTCCAAGCAGGATATGGTGGCCGATTCTACCACAGAAGCCGAATACATTGCGGCTTGTGAAGCTGCAAAGGAAGGTGTTTAGATCCGGCATTTTTTGGATGATCTTGGTGTTTTCCCAGCCTCGGTGAAACCGTTGGACCTTTATTGTGATAATTCTGGTGCCATCGCACAAGCCAAGGAGCCGAGGAATCACCACAAGGTCAGACATATAGATCGGAAATATCACCTGATACGAAAGATCGTAAAGAATGGTGATGTAGAGTTATGCAAGATTCACACGGATGCAAATGTTGCAGATCCGTTGACTAAGCCGCTTCCACAACCCAAGCATGAGGGGCACGTTAGAGCTATGGGCATTCGATGTCTATTTGATTGACTCTAGTGCAAGTGGGAGACTGTTGGAGATATGCCCTAGAGGCAATCATGTATGATGATATTTCCTATGTGTTTATGAGTAAATATAGTCCTTGGACATTATCAATGATGTGTATCAGCAAGTATGTGACTTGTTTGTGGGACTATGCATTGTATGATGACTGTCCTAAAAGGTCCCTAATCAAAAGGGCTGTGTGGACGCGCAACCAACTAGACTGGCATATGACACGGTCGATGGCTTGGTCTTACTAGCCATGGAGCATTGGATGCTAACCGGATAATATGGACTTGGAAAGGTCTGGTCGGATTCGACGTAGTCGGATCCGAATCGAGATAAGATCCGAGTCGGACAGACCCAACTATGAGACGCAACGATATGTCATCTGTGAGTCTCTAGTACAACATACGTTCTATGTCCTAAGACCTGAGCTGACGCATGAACTCGGGATGGTGACAGACTTGCTTTGGGCCGACCAAACACTACTCCATGACTGGGTAGTTACAAAGGTAGGTTTCGGGTTTGTCCAGTCCCATGCTGCGAGACATGGTCGAGCAAGATGGGATTTGCCCCTCCGATCTGGAGAGATACTCTGGGCCCCTCGTGTGATCCGACCAGGATAAGCATGGCCATATGCGACAAGGATTATGAGATAATCCGGTTTGTGGTCGGTATCCGAACGAGAAAGAGGTCGGGCTAGCACAAGGATGACAGTCTCACCTTGAGCCCGAAAACATATATCGTGTGGCAAAGGGAATGTAAGTGTGACACGCCAGGCTGTGTTCGCCTAACTAGCTTCATAGTTCGCTTGGTGGTAGGCACGCCTTGCTAGAGGCCGCTACCAACCGTGGTAGGTCGGAGGTGATCCGAACTGTGACCAAGCCGACTTGAACCTAACGGGTCGGGCGCTTAAGGGAAGGAACCTACGAGGTCGGTTCGTAGGACACTGGTCGGATGTGATCTGAACTGGACTAGGAACGTGACCGAGTAGACTTTGGGCTTTAGGGTCCGTGCAAGGCCCAAGTGTTGAGCCTGCGACGGACGCCTATATAAAGTGGGGGTGAGGCACACTCATGCGGTTGATCGCTCCGGCTGCGACTAGGGTTTGCATGTGTTGCGAATAGCCACCTCCACTCGCTGCCGACTGTGTGATCGGACCTAGCAGTCTACCGCACGGTGTTCCTCCTGCACGCGCGGATACCGTTAGAGGCGGTGCACTTACGCCGCTCCGGCGAACTCGTACGTGGGATCGGAGGACTGGTTGTTCGAGGGAGATCGGAAGAGGAGGAGACGATCCATGCGGACGCATTGCCCCAACTCTTCTTCCGCTGCACGACACTGCGCATCTAGTGGTAATGATCTGTGATCCATCTCTCGTAGCATGTTCTTGGTTGTTCTGCGCATAGGAAATTTTAATTTGCAGTCGACGCACCCTACCGTAGAACCCAACAGAAAAAACGGAAAGGGGGGCGCCGCCCCCTCCCCTAGTCCAATTCGTACTCCATGGGGGGGCGCCTCCTCCCTTGGCCTGCCTCCTCTTCTCCCCTATGGCTCAATAAGGCCCAATTACTTCCCCGGGGGGTTCCGGTAACCCCTCGGTACTCCGGTAAAATATCCGAATCACCCGGAACCATTCCAATGTCCGAATACAACCTTCCTATATATGAATCTTTACCTCTCCACCATTTCGAGACTCCCCGTCATGTACGTGATCAAATCCGGGACTCCGAACAAACTTCGGTCACCAAAAAACATAACTCATAATACAAATCTTCATCGAACGTTAAGCGTGCGGACCCTACGGGTTCGAGAACTATGTAGACATGACCGAGACACATCTGCGGTCAATAACCAATAGCAGAACCTGGATGCTCATATTGGCTCCTACATATTCTACGAAGATCTTTATCGGTCAAACCACATAACAACATACGTTATTCCCTTTGTCATCGGTATGTTACTTGCCCGACATTCGATCGTCGGTATCATCATACCTAGTTCAATCTCGTTACCGGCAAGTCCCTTTACTCGTTCTGTAATGCATCATCCCGTAACTAACTCATTAGTCACATTGCTGATGTGCATTATCGAGAGGGCCCAGAGATACCTCTCCGATACATGAAGTGACAAATCCTAATCTCGATCTATGCCAACTCAACAAACACCTTCGGAGAAACTTGTAGAGCATCTTTATAATCACCTAGTTATGTTGTGACGTTTGATGCACACAAAGTGTTCCTCGGTATTCGGGAGTTGCATAATCTCATAGTCGGAGGAATATGTATAAGTCATGAAGAAAGCAATAGCAATAAAACTAAATGATCATTATGCTAAGCTAACGGATGGGTCTTGTCCATCACATCATTCTCCTAATGATGTGATCCCGTTCATGAAATGACAACACATGTCAATGGTTAGGAAACTTAACCATCTTTGATTAATGAGCTAGCCTAGTAGAGGCTTACTAGGGACACGGTGTTTTGTCTATGTATCCACACATGTATCAAGTTTCCTGTTAATACAATTCTAGCATGAATAATAAACATTTATCATGATATAAGGAAATATAAAATAATAACTTTAATATTGCCTCTAGGGCATCTAGTTCACATCGCCATGTGATTTAACACCAATAGTTCACATCACCATGTGATTAACACCCATAGTTCACATCGCCATGTGACCAACACCCAAAGTGTTTACTAGAGTCGGTAATCTAGTTCACATTGCCATGTGATTAACACCCAAAGAGTACTAAGGTGTGATCATGTTTTGCTTGTGAGAGAGGTTTAGTCAACGGGTGCGCCACATTCGGATCCGTATGTATTTTGCAAATTTCTATGTCTACAATGCTCTGAACGGAGCTACTCCTAACTGCTCCTACTTTAAATATGTATCCAGATCGAGACTCAGAGTCATTCAGATTGGTGTCAAAACTGGCATTGACATAACTCTTTATGACAAACTCTTTTACCACCTCCATTACCGAGAAATATGTCTTTTGTCCTCTATGGATAATTTTGACCGTTGTCCGGTGATCTACTCTTATATCACTATTGTACTCCCTTGCCAAACTCATGCTAAGGTATATAATAGGTCTGGTACATAACATCGCATACTATATAGAACCTATGACTAAGGCATAGGGAATGACTTTCATTCTCTCTCTATCTTCTGCCGTGGTCGGGCTTTGAGTTTTACTCAACTTCACACCTTGCAACACAGGCGAGAACCCTTTCGTTGACTGATCCATTTTGAACTTCTTCAAAATCTTGTCAAGGTATGTGTTGTGTGAAAGTCTTATTAAGCGTCTCGATCTATCCCTATAGATCTTGATGCCCAATATATAAGTAGCTTCACCGAGGTCTTTCATTGAAAAATTTATTATTCAAGTATCCTTTTATGCTTTCCAGAAAATTCTACATCATTTCCGATCAACAATATGTCATTCACATATACTTATCAGAAAGGATGTAGTGCTCCCACTCACTTTCTTATAAATATAGGCTTTACACCAAGTCTATATAAAACTATATGCTTTGATCAACTCATCAAAGCGTATATTCCAACTCCGAGATGCTTGCACCAATTCCATAGATGGATTGCTGGAGCTTGCACACTTTTGTTAGCACCTTTAGGATCGAAAAAACCTTTGGTTGCATCATATACAACTCTTGTTTAAGAAATCTATTAAGGAATGCAGTTTTGACATCCATTTGCCAGATTTCGTAAAATGCGGCAATTGCTAACATGATTCGGATAGACTTTAGGCATCGCTACGAGTGAGAAAATCTTATCGTAGTCAACACCTTGAACTTGTTGAAAACCTTTTGCAACAAGTCGAGCTTTGTAGATAGTAACACTACCATCAGCGTCCGTCTTCCTCTTGAAGATCTATTTATTATCAATGGCTTGCCGATTATCGGGCAAGTCCACCAAAGTCCACACTTTGTTCTCATACATGGATCCTATCTCAGATTTCATGGCCTCAAGCCATTTTGTGGAATCTGGGCTCATCATCGCTTCCTCATAGTTTGTAGGTTCGTCGTGGTCTTGACTTCCAGAACAGGATTATCGTACCACTCTGGTGCGGAACATGCTCTGGTTGACCTACGAGGTTCGGTAGTAACTTGATATGAAGTTTCATGATCATTATCATTAGCTTCCTCACTAATTGGTGTAGGCATCACTGGAACTAATTTCTATGATGAACCACTTTCCAATTCGGGAGAAGGTACAATTACCTCATCAAGTTCTACTTTCCTCCCACTCACTTCTTTCGAGAGAAACTCCTTCTCTAGAAAGGATCCATTCTTAGCAACGAATATCTTGCCTTCGGATCTGTGATAGAAGGTGTACCCAACAGTTTCCTTTGGGTATCCTATGAAGACGTATTTCTCTGATTTGGGTTCGAGTTTATCAGGTTGAAGCTTTTTCACATAAGCATCGCAGTACCAAACATTAAGAAACGACAGATTAGGTTTCTTGCCAAACCACAGTTCCTATGGTGTCGTCTCAACAGATTTAGATGGTGCCCTATTTAACGTGAATGCAACTGTCTCTAATGCATAACCCTAAAACGATAGTGGTAAATCGGTAAGAGACATCATAGATCGCACCATATCTAATAAAGTACGATTATGACGTTCGGACACAACATTATGATGTGGTGTTCCAGGTGGCGTGAGTTGTGAAACTATTCCACATTGTTTTAAATGAAGGCCAAACTCGTAACTCAAATATTCGCCTCCGCGATCATATCGTAGAAACTTTATTTTCTTGGTATGAGGATTCTCCACTTCACTCTGAAAATCTTTGAACTTTTGAAATGTTTCAGACTTGTGTTTCATCAAGTAGATATACCCATATCTGCTCAAATCATCTGTAAAGGTCAGAAAATAACGATACTTGCCGCGAGCCTCAACACTCATCGGACCATATACATCGGTATGTATTATTTCCAATAAGTCAGTGGCTCGCTCCATTTCTTCGGAGAACGGAGTGTTAGTCATCTTACCCATGAGGCATGGTTCGCAAGCATCAAATGATCCATAATCAAGTGATTCCAAAAGTCCATCTGCATGGAGTTTCTTCATGCGCTTTACACCAATATGACCTAAACGGCAGTGCCACTAGTATGTTGCACTGTCATTATCGACTTTGCATCTTCTGGCATCAATATTATGAATATGTGTATCACTACGATCGAGATCCAATAAACCATTCACCTTGGGTGTATGACCACAGAAGGTTTTATTCATGTAAACAGAATAACAATTATTCTTTGACTTAAATGAATAACCGTATTGCAATAAACATGATCCAATCCTATTAAGCTCAATGCAAACACCAAATAACATTTATTTTAGGTTCAACACTAATCCCAAAGGTAAAGGGAGTGTGCGATGATGATCTTATCAACCTTGGAATCACTTCCAACACATATCGTCACCTCGCCCTCAACTAGTATATGTTCATTTTGCAACTCCTCTTTTGAGTTACAAACCTTTGCAACTTGAACCGGTATCAACTACCGAGGGGCTACTATGAACACTAGTAAATTACATATCAATAACACGTATATCAAATATACCTTTGTTCACTTTGCCATCCTTCTTATCTGCCATGTATTTGGGGCAGTTCCACTTCTAGTGACCATTTCCTTTGCAGTAGAATCACTCAGTTTCACGCTTGGGTCTAGCTTTGGGCTTCTTCACGTGAGTGACAACTTGCTTGCCATTTTGAAGTTCCCTTTCTTTCGCTTGCCCTTTTTCTTGAAACTAGTGGTCTTGTTAACCATCAACACTTGATGCTATTTCTTGATTTCTACCTTCGCTGATTTCAGCATCGCGAAGAGCTTGGGAATCATTTTCATCATCCCTTGCATATTATTGTTCATCATGAAGTTCTAGTAACTTGGTGACAGTGACTAGAGAACTCTGTCAATCACTATCTTATCTGGAAGATTAACTCCCACTTGATTCAAGCGATTGTAGTACCCAGACATTCTGAGCACATGCTCACTAGTTGAGATATTCTCCTCCATCTTGTAGGCAAAGTACTTGTCAAAGGTCTCATACCTCTTAACACGGGCATGAGTCTGAAATATCATTTTCAGCTCTTGGAACATCTCATATGCTCCATGGCGTTCAAAACATATTTGAAGTCCTGGTTCTAAGTCATAAAGCATGGTGCACTAAACTATTAAGTAGTCCTCATACCGAGCTTGTCAAACGTTCATAACGTCTGCATCTGCTCCTACAATAGGTCTGTCACCTAGCAGTGCATCAAGGACATAATTCTTCTGTGTAGCAATGAGGATAATCCTCAGATCACGGACCCAGTCCGCATCATTGCTAGTATCATCTTTCAACTTAGTTTTCTCTAGGAACATATCAAAAATAAAATAGGGGAGCTATACGCGAGCTATTGATCTACAACAACATAGATATGCAAAAACTATCAGGACTAAGTTCATGATAAATTAAAGTTCAATTAATCATATTACTTAAGAACTCCTACTTAGATAGATATCCCTCAAGTCATCTAAATGATACGTGATCCAAATCAACTAAACCATGTCCGATCATCACGTGAGATGGAGTAGTCATCAATGGTGAACATCTCTATGTTGATCATATCTACTATATGATTCACGTTCGACCTTTCGGTCTCCAGTGTTCCGAGGCCATGTCTGTACATGCTAGGCTCGTCAAGTTTAACCCGAGTATTCCGCATGTGCAAAACTGTATTGCACCCTTTGTATGTGAACATAGAGCCTATCACACTCGATCATCACGTGGTGTCTCGGCACGAAGAACTTTCGCAACGGTGCATACTCAGGGAGAACATTTATACCTTGAAATTTAGTTAAGGGATCATCTTATAATGCTACCGCCGTTCTAAGCAAAATAAGATGCATAAAAGATAAACATCACATGCAATCAAAATATGTGACATGATATGGCCATCATCATATTGTGCCTTTGATCTCTATCTCCAAAGCACCGTCATGATCTCCATCGTCACCGGCTTGACACCTTGATCTCCATCGTAGCATCGTTGTCGTCTCGCCAACTATTGTTTCTACAACTATCGCATAGTGATAAAGTAAAGCAATTACATGGGGATTGCATTTCATACAATAAAGCGACAACCATAAGGCTCCTGCCAGTTGACGATAACTTCTACAAAACATGATCATCTCATACAATAACGTATATCACATCATATCTTGTTCATATCACATCACAACATGCCCTGCAAAAACAAGTTAGATGTCCTCTACTTTGTTGTTGCAAGTTTTACGTGGCTGCTATGGGCTTCTAGTAAGAACCGTTCTTACCTACGCATCAAAACCACAATGATGTTTCGTCAAGTTTTCTCTTTTAACCTTCAACAAGGACTGGCCGCAGTCAAACTCGATTCAACTAAAGTTGGAGAAACAGACACCCGCCAGCCACCTGTGTGCGAAGCATGTCGGTAGAACCAGTCTCATGAACGCGATCATGTAATCTCGGTCTGGGCAGCTTCATCCAACAATACCGTTGGTGGTAAGCAGTATGACTATTATCACCCACAACTCTTTATGTTCTACTCATGCATATCATCTATGCATAGACCTGGCTCGGATGCCACTGTTGGGGAACGTAGCATGCAATATAAAAAATTTCCTACGATCACTCAATATCTATCTAGGAGATGCATAGCAACCAGAGGGGAGAGAGTGTCCATGTACCCTCGTAGATCGAAAGCGGAAGCATTATGTTAACGCAGTTGATGTAGCGAAACGTCTTCACGATCCAACCGATCCAAGTACCACACATACGGCACCTCCGTGTTCAGCACACATTCAGCACGATGACGTCCCTCGAGCTCTTGATCCAGTAGTGGGTCGAGGGAGAGTTCCGTCAGCACGACGGGGTGGCGACGGTGTTGGTGATGTGATCCATGGAGGGCTTCGCATAAGCACTGCGACAATATGACCGAGGTGGTAAACTGTGGACGGGGGCACCACACACGGCTAAGAAACAACTGTTGTGCCATTGGGGTGCCCCCCGCCCCCGTATATAAAGGAGGAGGGGAGGAGGCGGCCGACCTAGGGGCGCTCCAAGTGTGGGGAGTCTTACTAGGACTCCCAAGTCCTAGTAGGATTCCCCTTTCCTTTTCCGGAGTGGGAAAAAGGGAAAGGGAGAGAGAGTAGGACAGGGCAAGGGGGCGCCGTCCCCTCCCCTAGTCCAATTCAGACTCCATGGGGGGCGCCTCCTCCCTTGGCCTGCCTCCTCTTCTCCCCTATGGCCCAATAAGGCCCAATTACTTCCCCGGGGGGTTCCGGTAACCCCTTGGTACTCCGGTAAAATACCCGAATCACCCGGAACCATTCCGATGTCCAAATATAACCTTCCAATATATGAATATTTATCTCTCGACCATTTCGAGACTCCTCGTCATGCCCGTGATCTCATCCGGGACTCCGAACAAACTTCGGTCACCAAAACACATAACTCATAATACAAATCGTCATCGAACGTTAAGCGTGCGGACCCTACGGGTTCGAGAACTATGTAGACATAACCGAGACACATCTCCGTTCAATAACCAATAGCAAAACCTGGATGCTCATATTGGCTCCTACATATTCTACTATTGGGGACCTTAGTAATTTCAAAAAAATTCCTGCGCACACGCAAGATCATGGTGATGCATAACAACGAGAGGGGAGAGTGTTGTCTGCGTACCCTCGTAGACCGAAAGCGGAAGCGTTATGACAACGTGGTTGATGTAGTCGTACGTCTTCGATATAGACCGATCCTAGTACCGAATGTACGACACCTCCATGATCTGCACACGTTCAGCTCGGTGACGTCCCACGAACTCATGATCCAGTAGAGCTTCGAGGAAGAGTTTCGTCAGCACGACGGCGGGATGACGGTGATGATGAATCTACCGACGCAGGGCTTCACCTAAGCTCCGCTACAATATGACCGAGGTGGATTATGGTGGAGGGGGGCACCGCACACGGCTAAAAGATCAATGATCAACTTGTGTTTCCATGGGGTGCCCCCTGGCCACATATATAAAGGATGGAGGGCGGAGGAGACCGGCCCTCATAGGGCGCGCCCAAACTGTGGAGTCCTACTAGGACTCCCTAGTCCTAGTAGGATTCCACCTCCCACATGGAATAGGAAAAAGGGAAGGGAGAAGGAGAAGGAAGGAAGGGGGCGCCCCCTTTCCCTAGTCCAATTCGGACCAGTCCATGGGGAAGGGGCGCGGCCACCTTGAGGCCTTTCTCTCCTTTCCCGTATGGCCCATTAAGGCCCAATACAAATTCCCGTAACTCTCCGGTACTCCGAAAAATACCCGAATCACTTGGAACCTTTCCGATGTCCGAATATAGCCTTCTAATATATCAATCTTTACTTCTCGGCCATTTCGAGACTCCTCGTCATGTCACCAATCTCATCCGGGACAACGAACAAACTTCGGTCATCAAATCACATAACTCATAATACAAATCGTCACGGAACATTAAGCGTGCGGACCCTACGGGTTCGAGAACTATGTAGACATGACCGAGACTCATCTCCGGTCAACAACCAATAGCGGAACTTGGATGCTCATATCGGTTCCTACATATTCTACGAAGATCTTTATCGGTCAAACCGCATAACAACATACATTGTTCCCTTTGTCATCGGTATGTTATTTGCCCGAGATTCGATCGTCGGTATCTCAATACCTAGTTCAATCTCATTACCCGCAAGTCTCTTTACTCGTTTCGTAATGCATCATCTCGCAACTAACTCATTAGTCACAATGCTTGCAAGGCTTATAGTGATGTGGATTACCGAGAGGGCCCAGAGATACCTCTCCGATACACGGAGTGACAAATCCTAATCTCGATCTATGCCAACCCAACAAACACCTTCGGAGATACCTGTAGAGCATCTTTATAATCACACAGTTACGTTGTGATCTTTGATAGCACACAAGGTGTTCCTCCGGTATTCGGGAGTTGCATAATCTCATAGTCAGAGGAACATGTATAAGTCATGAAGAAAGCAGTAGCAATGAAACTGAAACGATCATAATGCTAAGCTAACGGATGGGTCTTGTCCATCACATCATTCTCTAATGATGTGATCCCGTTCATCAAATGACAACACATGTCTATGGTCAGGAAACATAACCATCTTTGATTAACGAGCTAGTCAAGTAGAGGCATACTAGGGACACTTTGTTTTGTCTATGTATTCACACATGTACTAAGTTTCCGGTTAATACAATTCTAGCATGAATAATAAACATTTATCATGAAATAAGGAAATAAATAATAACTTTATTATTGCCTCTAGGGCATATTTCCTTCAGTCTCCCACTTGCACTAGAGTCAATAATCTAGTGCACATCGCCTTGTGATTTAACACCAATAGTTCACATCACCATGTGATTGACACCCATAGTTCACATCGCCATGTGACCAACACTCAAAGGGTTTACTAGAGTCAGTAATCTTAGTTCACATCGCCATGTGATTAACACCCAAAGATTACTAAGGTGTGATCATGTTTTTCCTGTGAGACAAGTTTAGTCAACGGGTCTGCCATATTCAGATTCGTATGTATTTTGCAAATTTCTATGTCAACAATGCTTTGCACGGAGCTACTCTAGCTAATTGCTCCCACTTTCAATATGTATCCAAATTGAGACTTAGAGTCATCTGGATCAGTGTCAAAACTTGCATCGACGTAACCCTTTACGACGAACCTTTTGTCATCTCCATAATCAATTATTCCACTAAGGATAATTTTGACCGCTGTCCAGTGATCTACTTCTAGATCACTATTGTACTCCCTTGCCAAACTCAGTGTAGGGTATACAATAGATCTGGTACACAGCATGGCATACTTTATAGAACCTATGGCTGAGGCATAGGGAATGACTTTCATTCTCTTTCTATCTTCTGCCGTGGTCGGGCTTTGAGTCTTACTCAATTTCACACCTTATAACACAGGCAAAAACTCTTTCTTTGACTGTTCCATTTTGAACTACTTCAAAATCTTGTCAAGGTATGTACTCATTGAAAAAATTATCAAGCGTCTTGATTCAAACACTCCTTTATGCTTTCCAGAAAAAAAATCTACATCGTTTCCGATCAACAATATGTCATTCATATACTTATCAGAAAGGTTGTAGTGCTCCCACTCACTTTCTTGTAAATACAGGCTTCACCGCAAGTCTGTCTAAAACTATATGCTTTGATCAACTCATCAAAGCATATATTCCAACTCCAAGATGCTTGCACTAGTCCATAGATGGATCGCTGGAGGTTGCACATTTTGTTAGTACCTTTAGTATTGACAAAACCTTTTTGTTGCATCATATACAACTCTTTTTTAGGAAATCCATTAAGGAATGCACTTTTTACATCCATTTGCCAGATTTCATAAAATGTGGCAATTGCTAACATGATTCAGATAGACTTAAGCATCGCTACGAATGAGAACACTCATTGTAGTCACCTTGAACTTGTCGAAAACCTTTTGCGACAATTCGAGCTTTGTAGATAGTAACACTACTATCAGCGTTCGTCTTCCTATTGAAGATCCATTTATTCTCCATGGGTCGCCGATCATCGGCAAGTCAACCAAAGTCCACACTTTGTTCTCATACATGGATCCCAACTCAGATTTCATGACCTTAAGCTATTTCGCAGAATCTGGGCTCATCATCGCTTCCTCATAGTTCGTAGGTTCGTCATGGTCAAGTAACATGACCTCCAGAACAGGATTACCGACCACTCTGGTGCGGATCTTACTCTGGTTGACCTACGAGGTTCAGTAGTAACTTGATCTGAAGTTACATGATCATCATCATTAGCTTCCTCGAATTGGTGTAGGAATCACTTTGGAACTGATTTCTGTGATGAACTACTTTCCAATTCAGGAGCAGGTACAATTACCTCATTAAGTTCTACTTTCCTCCCATTCACTTCTTTCGAGAGAAACTCCTTCTCTAGAAAGTATCCATTTTAGCAACGAATATCTTGCCTTCGGATATGTGATAGAAGGTGTACCCAACAGTTTCCTTTGGGTATCCTATGAAGATACATTTCTCCGATTTGGGTTCGAGCTTATCAGGTTGAAACTTTTTCACATAAGCATCGCCGCCCCAAACTTTTAAGAAACGACAGCTTAGGTTTCTTGCCAAACCACAGTTCATATGGTGTCGTCTCAAAGGATTTAGATAGTTCCCTATTTAACGTGAATGCAGCTGTCTCTAATGCATAACCCCAAAACGATAGTGGTAAATCTGTAAGATACATAATAGATTGCACCATATATAATAAAGTACGGTTATGATGTTCGGGCACACCATTATGCTATGGTGTTCCAGGTGGTGTGAGTTGCGAAAATATTCCACATTGTTTCAAATGAAGACCAAACACGTAACTCAAATATTCTTCTCCGCGATCAGATCATAGAAACTTTATTTTCTTGTTACGATGATTTTCCACTTCACTCTGAAATTCTTTGAACTTTTCAAATGTTTCAGACTTATGTTTGATCAAGTAGATATTCCCATATCTTCTCAAATCATATGTGAAGGTCAGAAAATAACGATACCTGCCGCGAGCCTCAACACTTATCGGATCGCATACATCAGTATGTAATTTTTCCAATAAGTCAGTTGCTCGCTCCATTGTTCTGGAGAACGGAGTCTCAGTCATCTTGCCCATGAGGAATGGTTCACAAGCATCAAGTGATTCATAATCAAGTGATTCCAAAAGCCCATCAGCATGGAGTTTCTTCATGCGCTTTACACCAATATGACCTAAACGGCGATTGCCACAAATAAGTTGCACTATCATTATTAACTTTGAATCTTTTGGCTTCAATATTATGAATATG
This sequence comes from Aegilops bicornis, assembly GCA_021605145.1. Taxonomy (NCBI): domain Eukaryota; kingdom Viridiplantae; phylum Streptophyta; class Magnoliopsida; order Poales; family Poaceae; genus Aegilops; species Aegilops bicornis. The sequence continues at coordinate 345,495,054 of CM038673.1, read as the reverse complement.
TGTATCACTACAATCGAGATTCAATAAACCATTTATATTGAGTGTATGACCATAGAAGGTTTTATTCATTTAAATAGAACAACAGTTACTCTTTGACCTAAATGAATAACCGTATTGCAATAAACATGATCCAATCATATTCATGCTCAACGCAAACACCAAATAACATTTATTTTAGGTTCAACACTAATCCCGAAGGTAAAGGGAGTGTGCGATGGTGATCTTACCAACCTTGGAATCACGTCCAACACACATCATCACCTCGCCCTTAACTAGTCTCTGTTTATTTTGCAACTCCCGTTTTGAGTTACTACTCTTAGCAACTGAACCAGTGTCAAATACCGAGGGGTTGCTATAAACACTAGTAAAGTACACATCAATAACATGTATATCAAATATACATTTGTTCACTTTGTCATCCTTCTTATCTGCCAAGTATCTAGGGCAGTTCCACTTGCAGTGACCATTTCCTTTGTAGTAGAAGCACTCAGTTTCAGGCTTGGGTCTAGCTTTGTGCTTCTTCACGGGAGTGACAACTTGTTTGTCATTCTTCTTGAAGTTCCCTTTCTATCCCTTTGCCCTTTTCTTGAAACTAGTGGTCTTGTCAACCATCAACACTTGATGTTTTGTCTTGATTTCTACCTTCGCCGATTTCAGCATCGCGAAGTGCTTTGGGAATCGTTTCCATCATCCCTTGCATATTATTGTTCATCACGAAGTTCTAGTAACTTGGTGATAGTGACTAGAGAAGTCTGTCAATCACTATCTTATCGGGAAGATGAACTCCCACTTGATTCAAGTGATTGTAGTAAGCAGACATTCTGAGCACATGCTCACTCGTTGAGCTATTCCCCTCCATCTTGTAGGCAAAGTACTGTCAAAGGTCTCATACCTTTCGACATGGGAATGAGTCTAAAGTACTAATTTCAACTATTGGAACATCTCATATGCTCCGTGGCGTTTCAAAAACGTCTTTGAAGCCCCGATTCTAAGCCGTAAAGCATGGTGCACTAAACTATCAAGTAGTCATTATATCGAGCTTGCCAAACATTCATAACGTTTGCATTTGCTCCTGCAATCGGTCTGTCACCTAGCGGTGCATCAAGGACATAATTCTTCTTTGCATTTATGTGCATAATTCAAATTTGAACTACATGCGCATGCTCCAGTGCATATAAATTCGTTGAAAAATCAAATCTGTGTCCTTGGGTGCATGCTTAGGTCCCATGCAAGAAATGGGAATGAATTTCAAACACCAGGGCACCGTTGATTGCGGGCAAAATAGTGAGATGCCTGGTTTTTAAATTCTAGTAAATCCAAAACTCGTCTGAAATTCATGAAACTTGGCATGCTATCATGGAAGGGCACCCGACATGCTGTGGTATTTTTCGTGTCCATTTTTAGAGAAGGCGCACTCGAATAATGACAACCAACAAAGGCATTTTGAAAAAAAATAGCTGCCACTTTAATATCTCAAACGTTTGTATAATTCAAACCGTGTGCGTTCAGTTAACCATTCACGTGACGCCACGTGTCTTGGTTCTAATGGCTATAGGAGGTGTCGTGTGGACAGCTGCTTGACTGAACGGGAGGCCTGCAACCGCAGTCCGGTGCGCAGGCTCACCGGGAAGCGTAGAAGCTGTTCAACGCAGGATCTATGCATCTCTTCAATGCAAATGGTTCAGATTACGGTATGCAAATTAAAGCCGGACTTTGGCGCTAAGCCAAGAGACACTGCGATTTGTCAAAATATGCAGCTAAAAATCAATATCACCATCTATTTTTTGCAACCAAAATTCAGTAATTAAGCATATATTTCATTCATACTATAGATTAAGCAGTCGTTCTCACCAGGAAGCGAGACAGCCTTGGACCGCCGCCCGCCTCACTCCCACTGGTCTATATTAATGGCGCCGCCGAGCGGCCGCACTCCCATCCTCGCCACACACACAATTCCTCTCTCTCCGCCCTCATCCTCGACGCCGCTCTGAGTCCTCAAAGCCGTGAGTGTACGAGGATGCCGCCGAAGCGCCCCATCAGAGGGAGTGGCGACGCCGGGGCTGCTGAAGCATCGGAGCATGGCGTGAATATGGAGAAAGAGGTTCCCGTCCCCGCCGACGAGGTGGAGAATGAGGCTGCCAACAAGCGGAGGCGGGTCGAGAAAGAACCGCAAGCGACTCCAGCAGGCCTAGACTTCATCAACAACCTCCCTGATGATATGTTGATAGTCATCATATCCCTCCTCCCAAACAAAAATCGGGCGAGGACAGCCGTCATTTCCCGGCGGTGGTGCACCCTATGGCTCTGCACCCCTGTCGACCTCCTCCATGCCCACAAGCTCTGCCATGGCTATCGCGAAAGCTTGGATGCGTTCTCCCAGATCCTTAGCACTCACCATGGCCCAATCAAAGGCCTTATCGCGGGCAAGTTCCGTACCAATGGCAGGTAGCAAGGCAAGCTTGACGAGTGGTTCCGATCCCACGCCATAGATCAGCTCGAGAAGCTAAGTTATAATGATGGGTATATGAGCTTGCTGCTAATGTCCGCGCTCCGCTTCACGCCCACGCTGCGCCTCGCCAAGTTCATGAACTGCCATCCCCCCTTAATGACACGCCCGCTCTTTTTCTACCACGACTGAAGCACCTCGAGCTCGTCGCCGTCTGCATCCCAAAGGATGACATGGAGCGCCTGCTCCGCGGTTGTACTGCACTCGAGTTCCTTCGTCTTCAGGTGATGAATTGGTCGAGTACCTTACACATCACCTCCAGGACTCTCCGCACTATTTATGTGTGTTGTTGGTGCTGCAACGAGAGATCACAAAAGGTGGACCACAGTATGGTCATCCAGGACACACCTTCACTTGAGGGATTACTTGGAATTGATCAACAAGGTCCAACAAGAATCATTGTCATTTCTGAGCCAAAATTGAAAGTGGTGGGCTACTCGTCTGTCAAATACTACAACTTTTAGGTACAGCAGCCGCCTTATATACCTCTCCTTCTTGATATCAACATTATAACTAGTTTTGAAGATGTATGCTCATCTGTCATCCAACGAAGCTTCACCCAGACTCTGGGCACAGTGAAGGTCTTGGCACTAGAATATGTCGTCCTCAACCTGGACCAAGTTTTCAGTTGCCTGAGATGCTTTGCGTGCCTGAAGAAGCTGTATATCGAGGTGATGTTCCTTTCCTGTTAAATGTTAACCATATGGGAGTTCAATTTTTTGCACCTTTTCCCAAGTTCACAATGACAATGTACCACTATTTCTGAAGGAATTTTGGAGGATTTTAGGACATACACCCCACCCCATATTGGTTGCTTCATTCATATGGTTACAATCGTCCATAAGAATTTCTCCTTTGGATTCATCTGTACTAGTTTTCTTAGGGATTTTTTCATCCAATCCAACCTCTTGTGAAGAAGGCTACATGTTTCTAGATTGTAATCAAATTAATGCCCATGTTAATCATGATAGATCGAAGATGGCACATTGGTGCGTTTTAAAAATCCTGCAAACCAAATGGGCGTGTAGCAGTGTTCAAAACTGCATGTAGGCACTAACACGTTCTCTTCTTTTGCAGTGCATATTAGGACCGGTGGAAGATGTTGATAACGACAATCACATCGAATGCCTAGATCTACATCTCTCAAATATTACTTTGAACTCCTACCGAGGGACCCCACCGGAGATTACACTCGCCAGGTTCTTTCTTGCCAGAGCAAAGGTGCTAAGTGTACTGAGGTTGAACACGCATTTAATTAGGAAAGATCAATGGTATGATCAGCAGATCCGACTGGTACTGTTGAATGGAAGTGCCTCCAAAAATGCCATAGTTCATATGGGAAGAACATATGGCAAAGCAATTGGAAATCATTGTGTCAAACCCATACATGACTTGTCGTGGTGATCCCTTTTCAGAAATGACGCAGCTTGCAATGTTTGAATTTGGGCGTTGTAATCTTTGAATTTGAACCTTGCAATATTTATGGTATTTGTTATATTGAACCGTTCATGTTCTCTTGTCTCAACGCAAACAGTTCATCCGGGTGAACCGCATGTCGTACATCGCACACACCTTGATCTGGCTGACCGTTTATTTTGTGTTGCCTAATCACAAACAGTTCATCCGAGTGAATTGTATGCTATACATTGCACACACCTTGATCTGGCTGACTGTTTCTTTTGTGTTTCCTAATCACAAACAGTTCATCCGAGTGAACCGTATGATGTACATCGCACACACCTTCATCTAGCTACCCGTTTCTTTTGTTCGTACTCATCGAAAACGGTTAATTGAACTGAACCGTATGCCCTGAATCACACACGCAACTAAAATCTGAACCGTGTTTGATGCATCCGTCATCGCAAACGTTTTGCGCCTTTTTTGACGGGTTTTTTACACCACCGTTTGTGATTAATGCATCACACACAATTTCGTCAAACGGTCTCTGATCGTAGTGTCGCGCTAGCAGCATCCTGCAGTAGTGGAGGTTGAAGACTATGTGGGAGTGTGAATCCTTTCCATAGCCAAGCATAAAACCTTCATGTGCTTTCGGTGCCAATTTTGACGTGTGACGTGGATCCTTGATCCAGCACCTAGCACCAAAGACTCTAAAATAGCTAACATTTGGCTTCTTACTAGTCAGGAGCTCATATGATGTCTTCTTCAGGAACTTGTGAAGATAAACACGGTTGATGATATGGCATGTTGTATCAATGGCTTCAGGCCAGAATTTCCTTGGAATCTTGTACTCATCAAGCATCGTTCATGCCATCTCAATGCGGGTTCTGTTCTTGCGCTCCACGATGCCATTCTGTTGAGGTGTATATGGAGCAGAAAACTCATGTGTGATGCCCAATGTATCAAGATAAGTGTCGAGGCTGGTGTTCTTGAATTCTGTGCCATTGTCACTTCTGATGTGCTTGATCTTGATGCCATAGTTGGTCATGGCACGATTGGCGAATCGTCTGAAGACATCCTGCACTTCAGTCTTGTAGAGAATTATGTGCACCCATGTACATCTTGAGTAATCATCGATAATGACAAAACCATAGAGGCATGCAGTGGTAGTAAGGGTAGAGTAGTGAGTAGGGCCAAATAAATCCATGTGAAGCAGCTCGAAGGGACATGTCATCGTCATGATTGTCTTCGAGGGATGCTTGGCCCTAGACATCTTTCCGGCTTCACAGGCACCACATAGATGATCCTTCTTGAACTTGACGCCCTCGATGCCTATGACTTGCTTCTTCTTCGCAAGAGTGTGCAAGTTCCTCATGCCCGCATGCCCTAGCCTCCGATGCCAGAGCCAGCACTCTGAAGCTTTTTCTAGAAGACATACGGCCAACTATGGTCCTACGGAGAAATCTACCATATACAAATCATCTTTTCGATATCCTTCGAAGACTAGAGATTTGTCAGATTCCATAAGCACAAGGCAATGATATTTTCCAAATATCACAATCATGTTCAGATCACAAACAATTGAGACAGACATTAAGTTGAAACCAAGGGATTCAACAAGCATCACTTTATCCATGTGCTGATCCTTTGAGATTGCAACTCTACCTAGGCCCAATACCTTGCTTTTATCAGTATCAGCAAATGTGATGTGACTTCTGTCAGACGGACGTAGGGTTGAATCCATAAGAAGACTTCGATCACCAGTCATGTGGTTAGTGCATACACTATCCATAATCCACTCAGTAGCCTTCGAAATCATACCCTACAGTGCAGTTTGGGGGGTAGGCTTCACAAAGATAAGTGTGAAGCATAAACATTTGACGAACGAGCATATTATCAAAGTTCAGATCCTTGTTAGGGTAGATAGGATAATTGTCAAGAAACCCTGGGACGAAATACATAGTAAGGCCATTTTGGCATTTTATCTTGCGTCCCACAAGATTTTTAGGTCCCCAGCATAAGCGTCAGAAGCTTTTGATTTCCGGCTGGAGACCATTCCCTGCAAAAGAGAGTTAATTATTCTTAACCACCCACATCTTCAGGGGTGGCTTAGAAGCAATGAGTCTAAGTGCAGCATTTGAGAACTTTGGCTTTGGAGCCCTAGCAAATAGCCTTGTAGGAGGCGAATAATACTCATAAGAATAAGCAGAAATCTTCTTGGTATTATGAACATAGCGGTTTGATGAAACACGCTCATATTCATAAGTCTGAGTATGGTTTCCCTGCAAAACATTGGCGTTAGGGTGACCTTGGTGGGTCCTCTGTCTGTATGAAGCCTTTGGACCATATGAAGCCTTTGGTCTGGGGTTTGTCTTCTTCCCAGGTGGTGTCATGATGACATTCACGGGAAGCTTCTCAAGACAGCTTTTGGGGACCCAAATCTTCTTCAAAGGTGGTCCATTCCTGCAGTTAGTACCAATATACCAGGCAAACACTTCACCATTCTGATTTTTGAACAATTTATAATTTGCATCAAAGGATTCATCAATGATAGTAGGGTTAGCACAAGTGAAGCCAGATAAGGTAGATGGATCCACTGAAGGTCCCTTTGCAGCAACACATGTGGTTTTGGGGTACTGCTCAGGCTTCCAGTATGAACCATCAACATTCATTTTCCTCTCGAACTCAACACCCTCTTTCCTAGGGTTTTGGTTCAGAATCTGTTTCTTGAGGACATCACATAGTGTCTGATGCCCTTTGAGGCTTTTGTACATCCCTGTTTCAAGCAATGTCTTCAACCTAGCATTCTCATCAGCAATAGTAATGGTATCCTCAGAAGAGGGGTTAGTTACCACATCAGCAGTTGAGGATATTGCAACAGTAGCAGTAGTAGAACATTCAGCAACAAAGACAACATTATCACGCTCAAGGCATTTTAAACATGGTGGCTCAAAGTCTTCCTGAGCAGAACTGATCTGTTGAGCGCAAAGTGAATCGTTCTCCTTTTGAAGATCTTCATGCGACGCTCTCTGATTCTCAAGTTCTTGCTTCCTTTGAAGATAATCATAGGAAAGCTTTTCATGCGTAGCCGAGAGAGTTTCATGACAACTTTCAAGTTCTTCGTACTTAACGTGAAGATTTTTTATGTCTTCAATTAAGGATTGAGTTCGATTCATTTCCGCGTCTAGTGGGTCATCGCTTTTGTCTAGCAACTTTTGAATATGTTCCATAGCAGTTTGTTGTTCAGTTGCAATTTTAGCAAGTGTTTTGTAGCTAGGTTTGGATTCACATTCAGAGTCATGTTCCTTTGGATGTTTGAAAGTAAGCATCGCGTGAGTTTACCTTGGCACCACGTGCCATGAAGCAGTAGGTCGGAGCAGAGTCATCCTCATCATCGGCTTCGGCATCGGCGATGTGGCCATTGTCTTCGGTGTTGAAGATGGACTTGGCGACGTAAGCCGAAGCTAGAGCCAGGCTTGCCACGCCTGAATCAGACTCCTCCTCAGACTCCACCTCCGCCTCCTCAGAAGCAGACTCCTCCTCTGAATCCATCCCCTTGCCAACAAACGCACGAGCCTTGCTGGACGAGCTCTTCTTGTGAGATGAAGACTTTGATGAAGACTTTGAAGAAGACTTTGAGGATTTCTTCTTCTTCTTGTCGTCAGAATCATATTCCTTGCTCTTCTTCTTCTTCTTCTTCTTCTTCTTCTTCTTCTTCTTCTTCTTCTTCTTCTTCTTCTTCTTCTTCTTCTTCTTCTTCTTCTTCTTAGATTCCTTGTCCCATTGAGGACAATCAGAGAAGTAGTGACCAGGCTTCTTGCATTTTTGGCATGTTCTCTTATTGTGGTCACGAGTGGAAGCTTCATCATTTCTTGAGCTGGATCTTGAAGACTTTCCGGAGCGATTCTTCTTGGAGAACTTCTGGAACTTCTTCACGAGCATATCTAGCTCCTTTCCAATGTCTTCAGGATCCCCAAAACCACAGTCAAATTCTTCTTCAGATGACGAAAAATTTTTTGCCTTCAAAGCACGAGTTTGGCCATAGTTGGGGCCATAGATGTCTCTCTTCTCGGATAACTGGAACCGATGAGTGTTGAGCCACTCAAGTATGTCACAGGGATCGAGATCTTTGAAGTTAGGACATTCTTGTATCATCAGGGCCAGGGTGTCGAATGAGCTATCAAGTGATATCAGGAGCTTCTTGACGATTTCATGCTTGGTGATCTCACTGGCGCCAAGTGCGCGAAGCTCATTTGTGATATCAGTGAGGCGATCAAATATGAGCTGGACATTCTCATTGTTGTTTCTCTTGAAGCGGTTGAAGAGGTTGCGAAGAACATCAATCCTTGAATCTCTCTTAGTTGAGACGTCTTCATTGACCTTGGAGAGCCAGTCCCAGACTAGCTTCACAGTTTCCAATGCACTCACACGGCCATACTGTCCTTTGGTCAGATGACCACAGATGATGTTCTTGGCAGTCGAATCCAGTTGAATGAACCTCTTGACATCAGCAGCGGTGACACCTTCACCGACCTTGGGAATGCCATTCTTGACGACATACCAGAGGTCGACATCAATGGCTTCAAGATGCATGCGCATCTTATTCTTCCAGTAGGGGTAATCAGTGCCATCGAAGACCGGGCACGCAGTGGAGACCTTGATTATCCCTGCAGTCGACATAGCTAAAACTCTAGGTGGTTAAACCGAATCACACAGAACAAGGGAGCACCTTGCTCTGATAGCAATTTAAAGTGCTAGTTATCGACTAGAGGGGAGGTGAATAGGCGATTTTTATGAAAGTCTTCAAAACATGAGGTCTTTGAAGACAAATAGATGAAATGAACCTATTGATATAAAGCGGAAGATAGAATACACTAGAAAAGCCATAGTCAAGTAAGCAATATTGTGAAAGTACGAAGACTATCAGCAGCTAGGTAGTATGGATTAGAATTAAAGACAATATGAAGCCACACAGTAAATAGTCTTCACACAGTGAAGTCAATCAGATCAGACAAGCAAGCAATGACTTTATGAAAACAAACTGAAAGTAAAGGGAAGTGGGGGATAGAACCAGTTGCTTGGTGAAGACAAGGATTTGGTAACTAGTTCCAGTTGCTATGACAACTATACGTCTGGTTATGGAGGCTAAGATTTAACTCAGAAGACCGCGTCTTCACCTTATTCCCCTTGAGCTAACGACACCCAGTCCTCGCCCAATCACTCTGGTAAGTCTTCAAGGTAGACTTCCAAACCTTCACAGACTTCGTTCACTGGCGATCCACAATGACCCTTGGATGCTCAGAACGCGATGCCTAACCGGATGGAGGATTCACAGTCCTCAAGTGTAACAAGTCTTCAAGTCACGCGGACAGAAAGACTTTAGTGATGCCTAACACTCTTTGGCTCTGAGTGTTTTGGGCTTTGTCCTTGCAAGGATCTCCCTCTCAAATGCTTCGGAGGTGGGTTGCTCTCAAACGACAAAAGCCGTGCACTAACTCTGAGTAGCCACCAATTTATGGTGTAGGGGGTGGGCTATTTATAGCCATGAGGCAACCCGACCTGATATGTCCTAAATGACCCTGGGTCACTAAGGAACCGACACGTGTCCAACGGTCGGATTTCAAACACACGCGGCAGCTTTACTTGGGCTACAAGCAAAGCTGACTCATCCAGCCCTGGATAAGATTTGCTCTCATTGTCTTCACTCGAAGACATAGGATTTTGGTTGAGCATCACATCAGTCACTCTGACTTTGTTCATTTGGACCCCACTTAACAGTAAAAGGAAACTACAAAACAACTATGTCTTCGCACTCCATAGTCTTCAAGTGAATGTCTTCACATGTCATAATCTTCATCGTGAATGTCTTCACGAACCACCATTGTCTTCAATGTCTTCACACATTTTTAGGGGTCATCTCTGGCAGGTAAACCGAATCAATAAGGGACTACTACCTGTGTTATCCTGCAATTCTCACAAACACATTAGTCCCTCAACCAAGTTTGTTGTCAATACTTCAAAACCAACTAGGGTGGCATTAGATGCACTTACAGAAGGGAGGAAGGAAAGGGAGGGGGCGAACCCCCTCTTCCTTCTCCCACTCGGCCTCCTTCCTTAGGGGGGGGCACCCCTTGTGGGCTGGTGTTCTCCCCTCCTATGGCCCATAAGGCCCATTATTCGCCCCGGGGGTTCCGATAACCCCCCCCCCCCGATACTTCGATGAATACCCGATACTATCCGGAACACTTGCGGTGTCCGAATACTGTCATCCTACATATCAATCTTTACCTCTCGACCATTTCGAGCCTCCTCGTCATGTCTGTGATCTCATACGAGACTCCGAACAACATTAGGTCACCAAATCATATTACTCATATAATACAATATCGTCATCGAACGTGAAGCGTGCGGACCCTACGGGTTCGAAAACTATGTAGACATGACCGAGACACCTCTCCAGTCAATAACCAATAGCAGAACCTGGATGCTCATATTGGCTCCTACATATTCTACGAAGATCTTTATCGGTCGAACCGTTATCACAACATACGTTATTCCCTTTGTCCATCGGCATGTTACTTGACCGAGATTCAATCGTCGGTATCTACATACCTAGTTCAATCTCGTTACCGGCAAGTCTCTTTACTTGTTCCATAATACATCATCCTGCAACTAACTCATTAGTCACTTTGCTTGCAAGGTTCTTATGATGTGCATTACTGGGAGGGCCCAGAGATACCTCTCCGATACTCGGAGTGACAAATCCTAATCTCGATCTATGCCAACCCAACAAACACCTTCAGAGATACCTGTAGATCATCTTTATAATCACGTAGTTATGTTGTGACGTTTGATAGCACACAAGGCATTCCTCCGGTATCCGGGAGTTGCATAATCTCATAGTCGAAGGAATATGTATTTGACATGAAGAAAGCAATAGCACTAAAACTGAACGATCAATATGCTAAGCTAACGGATGGGTCTTGTCCATCACATCATTCTCCTAATGACGTGATCCCGTGTTGGAAATATGCCCTAGATGCAATAATAAAATGGTTATTATTATATTTCTTTGTTCATGATAATTGTCTGTTATTCATGCTATAACTGTGTTATCCGGAAATCATAATACACGTGTGAATACATAGACCACAACATGTCCCTAGTAAGCCTCTAGTTGACTAGCTCGTTGATCAACAGATAGTCATGGTTTCTGACTATGGACCTTTGGATGTCATTGATAACGGGATCACATCATTAGGAGAATGATGTGATGGACAAGACCCAATCCTAAGCATAGCTCAAAGATCGTGTAGTTCGTTTAGCTAGAGCTTCTTCAAATGTCAAGTATCATTTCCTTAGACCATGAGATTGTGCAACTCCCGGATACCGTAGGAGTGCTTTGGGTGTGCCAAACGTCACAACGTAACTGGGTGACTATAAAGGTGCACTACGGGTATCTCTGAAAGTGTCTGTTGGGTTGGCACGAATCGAGACTGGGATTTGTCACTCCATATGACGGAGAGGTATCTCGGGGCCCACTCGGTAATGCATCATCATAATGAGCTCTATGTGACCAAGTGTCTGGTCACGGGATCATGCATTAAGGTACGAGTAAACTGACTTGCCGGTAACGAGATTAAACGAGGTATTGGGATACCAACGATCGAGTCTCGGGCAAGTAACGTACCGATTGACAAAGGGAATTGTATACGGGATTGATTGAATCCTCGACATCGTGGTTCATCTGATGAGATCACCGAGGAGAATGTGGGAGCCAACATGGGTATCCAGATCCCGCTGTTGGTTATTGATCGGAGAGGCATCTCGGTCATGTCTGCATGTCTCCCGAACCCGTAGGGTCTACACACTTAAGGTTCGGTGACGCTAGGGTTGTAGAGATATGAGTATACAGTAACCCAAAAGTTGTTCAGGGTCCCGGATGAGATCCCGGACGCCACGAGGAGTTCCAGAATGGTCCAGAGGTGAAGAATTATATATAGGAAGTCAGGTTTCGGCCATCGGGAAAGTTTCGGGGGTCACCGGTATTGTACCGGGACCACTGGAAGGGTCCCGGGGGTCCACCGGGTGGGGCCACCTATCCCAGAGGGCCCCATGGCCTGAAGTGGGAGGGGAACCAGCCCCTGGTGGGCTGGTGCGCCCCCCCTTGGCCCCCCTGGGCCTAGGGTTGGAAACCCTAGGGGTGGGGGCGCCTCCACCTGGCTTGGGGGGCAAGTTTCCCCCCTGGCCGCCGCCCCCCTTGGAGATTGCATCTCCTAGGGCCGGCGCCCCCCTAAGGGGCCTATATAAAGGGGGAGGGAGGGCAGCCGCACCCATGCTCTTGGCGCCCCCTCTCCCCTTGCTACACCTCTCCCTCTTGTAGAAGCTCGGTGAAGCCCTGCCGAGATCACTGTTGCATCCACCACCACGTCGTCGTGCTGCTGGATCTCGTCAACCTCTCCTTCCCCCTTGCTGGATCAAGAAGGAGGAGACGTCTTCCTCAACCGTATGTGTGTTGAACGTGGAGGTGCTGTCCGTTCAGCACTAGGATCATCGGTGATTTGGATCACGACGAGTACGACTCCCTCAACCCCGTTCTCTTGAACGCTTCCGCTCGCGATCTACAAGGGTATGTAGATGCACTCATTTCTCTCGTTGCTAGATGAACCCATAGATTGATCTTGGTGAAAGCGTAGAAATTTTTTATTTTCTGCAACGTTCCCCAACAGTGGCATCATGAGCTAGGTTTATGCGTAGTTCTCTTTGCAGAACACAAATTTGTTGTGGGCGTAGATGTTGTCAACTTTCTTGCCACTACTAGTCTTATTTTGCTTCAGCGGTATTGTGGGATGAAGCGGCCTGGACCGACCTTACACGTACGCTTACATGAGACAGGTTCCACCGGTGACATGCACTAGTTGCATAAGGTGGCTAGCGGGTGTCTGTCTCTCCCACTTTAGTTGGAGCGGATTCGATGAAAAGGGTCCTTATGAAGGGTAAATAGAAGTTGGCAAATCACGTTGTGGCTTTTACGTAGGTAAGAAAACATTCTTGCTAGAACCCTATTGCAGCCACGTAAAACATGCAACAACAATTAGAGGACGTCTACTTGTTTTTGCAGCATATGATTTGTGATGTGATATGGCCAAAAGTTGTGATGAATGATGAATGATATATATGTGATGTATGAGATCATGTTCTTGTAATAGGAATCACGACTTGCATGTCGATGAGTATGACAACGGCAGGAGCCATAGGAGTTGTCTTTATTTTTGTATGACCTGCGTGTCATTGAGAACGCCATGTAAATTACTTTACTTTATTGCTAAACGCGTTAGCCATAGTAGTAGAAGTAATAGTTGGCGAGCAACTTCATGGAGACACGATGATGGAGATCATGATGATGGAGATCATGGTGTCATGCGGTGACGAAGATGATCATGGAGCCTCAAGATGGAGATCAAAGGAGCTATATGATATTGGCCATATCATGTCACTATTTGATTGCATGTGATGTTTATCATGTTTTTCATCTTGTTTACTTAGAACGACGGTAGTAAATAAGATGATCCCTCATAATAATTTCAAGAAAGTGTTCCCCCTAACTGTGCACCGTTGTGAAGGTTCGTTATTTCGAAGCACCACGTGATGATCGGGTGTGATAGATCCTAACGTTCGAATACAACGGGTGTAAGCCAGATTTACACATGCAATACACTTACGTTGACTTGACGAGCCTAGCATGTACAGACATGGCCTCGAACACGGAGGACCGAAAGGTCGAGCATGAGTCGTATAGAAGATACGATCAACATGGAGATGTTCACCGATGTCGACTAGTCCGTCTCACGTGATGATCGGACACGGCCTAGTTGATTCGGATCATGTTTCACTTACATGACTAGAGGGATGTCTAATCTGAGTGGGAGTTCATTAAATAATTTGATTAGATGAACTTAATTATCATGAACTTAGTCTAAAATCTTTACAATATGTCTTGTAGATCAAATGGCCCACGTTACCCTCAACTTCAACGCGTTCATAGAAAACCAAGCTGAAAGATGATGGCAGCAACTATACGGACTGGGTCCGGAACCTGAGGATCATCCTCATAGCTGCCAAGAAAGATTATGTCCTAGAAGAACCGCTAGGTGAAGCACCAATCGAAGGACCAAGGCGTTATGAACGCTTGGCAGTCTCGTCTTGATGATTACTCCCTCATTCAAGGCGGCATGCTTTATGACTTAGAACCGGGCTCCAAAAGCGTTTTGAGCAACCTGAGCATATGAGATGTTCAAGAGCTGAAAATGGTTTTCCAAGCTCATGCCCGGTCGAGAGATATGAAGTCTCCGATAAGTTCTTCACTGTAAGATGGAGGAAAATAGTTACATCGGTGAGCACATACTCAAGATATGCAGGTTGCACAACCGCTTGACTCAGCTAGGAGTTAATCTCCCGGATGACGCGGTCATTGATGAGAATCCTTGATCGCTTCCACCGAGCTACAAGAGCTTTGTGATGAACTTCAATTTGCGGGGATGGAAAAGACCATTCTTGAGGTATATTCAATGCTGAAATCAGCGGAGGTAGAGATCAAAAGGAACATCAAGTGTTGATGGTGAATAAAACCACTAAGTTCAAGAAAGGCAAGGGTAAGAAGAACTTCAAGAAGTACGGCAAGGGAGTTGCGGCGCCCGATAAGCCATCGGGAAGAAGTCAAACAATGGACCCAAGCACGAGACTGAGTGCTTTTATTGCAAGGGAAGTGGTCCTTTGGAAGCGGAACTGCCCCAAGTACTTAGCGGACAAGAAGGCCGGCAAAACCAAAGGTATAGTTGATATACATGTAATTGATGTGTACCTTACGATTGCTCGTAGTAGCTCACGGTATTTGATACCGGTGCGGTTGCTCATATTTGTAACTCAAAGAAGGAGCTGCGGAATAAGCGGAGACTAGCGAAGGACGAGGTGATGATGCGCGTCGGGAATGGTTCCAAGGTCGATGTGATCGCCGACAGCACGCTACCTCTACATTTACCTACGGGATTAGTTTTAAACCTCAATAATTGTTATTTAGTACCAGCTTTGAGCATGAACATTATATCTGGATCTCGTTTAATATGAGATGGCTACTCATTTAAATCCAAGAATAATGGTTGTTCTATTTATATGAGAGATATGTTTTATGGTCATGCCCCGATGGTCAATGGTTTATTCTTAATGAATCTCGAACGTGATGTTACACATATTCATAGTGTGAATACCAAAAGATGTAAAGTTGATAACGATAGTCCCGCATACTTGTGGCCCTGCCGCCTTGGTCATATTGGTGTCAAGCGCATGAAGAAGCTCCATGCTGATGGACTTCTGATCTCTCGATTATGAATCATTTGACACATGCGAACCATGCCTCATGGGCAAATGACCAAGACTCCGTTCTCCGGAACAATGGAGCGAGCAACCAACTTATTGGAAATCATACATCTTGATGTGTGTGGTCCAATGAGCGTTGAGGCTCATGGAGGATATCGTTATGTTCTCACTCTCACTGATGACTTGAGTAGATATGGGTATGTCTACTTGATGAAACACAAGTCTGAGACCTTTGAAAAGTTCAAGGAATTCCAGAATGAGGTAGAGAATCAACATGACCGAAAGATAAAGTTCTTACGATCAGATCGTGGGGAGAATATTTAAGTCACGAATATGGTGCGCACTTAAGGAAATGTGGAATCGTTTCACAACTCACGCCGCTGGAACACCTCGGTAATAGCGGTGTGTCGAACGTCGTGTCGCACTTTATTGGATATGGTGCAATCTATGATGTCTCTTACCGATTTACCGCTATCATTTTGGTGATACGCTCTAGAGACAGCTACATTCACTTTAAATAGGGCACCGTCTAAATCCGTTGAGACGACACCGTATGAATTATGGTTTGGAAAGAAACCTAAGATGTCGTTTCTAAAAGTTTGGGGATGCGATGCTTATGTCAAGAAACTCCAACCTTGAAAAGCTCGAACCCAAGTCGGAAAAATGCGTCTTCATAGGATACCCTAAGGAAACCATTGGGTATACCTTCTACTTAAGATCCGAAGGCAAGAGCTTTGTTGCCAAGAACGGGTCCTTTCTGGAGAAAGAGTTTCTCTCGAAAGAATTAGGTGGGAGGAAAGTAGACCTTGATGAAGTACTACCTCTTGAAACGGTAAGTAGCGCCTTTCGGAAGATGTTCTGTGGTGCCTGCACCGACAAGAGAGGAGGTTAATGATGATGATCAAGATACTTCGGATCAAGCTCCTACTGAACTTCGAAGGTCCACAAGGACACGTTCCGCACCAGAGTGGTACGGCAACCATTTCTTGGAAATCATGTTGTTAGACAATGGTGAACCTTCGAACTATGAAGAAGCGATGGCGGGCCCAGATTCCAACAAATGGCTTGAAGCCATGCAATCCGAGATAGGATCCATGTATGAAAACAAAGTATGGACTTTGTGAGGCGTGCCCGATGATCGGCGAGCAATAGAAAACAAATGGATCTTTAAGAAGAAGACGGACGCGGATGGTAATGTTACCATATATAAAGCTCAACTTGTCGCTAAGGGTTATCGACAAGTTCAAGGGATTGACTACAATGAGACTTTCTCTCCCGTGGCGAAGTTGAAGTCCGTCCGAATCATGTTAGCAATTGCCGCATACTATGATTATGAGATATGGCAAATGGACGTCAAAGCGGCATTCCTTAACGGCCATCTTAAGGAAGAACTGTATATGATGATGCAGCCGGAAGGTTTTGTCGACCACGAGAATGCTAACAAGGTATGCAAGCTCCAGCGATCCATTTATGGGCTGGTGCAAGCATCTCGGAGTTGGAACATTCGCTTTGATGAGATGATCAAAGCGTTTGGGTTTATGCAGACTTATGGAGAAGCCTGCATTTACAAGAAAGTGAGTGGGAGCTCTATAGAATTTCTCATATTATATGTGGATGACATACTTTTGATGGGAAATGATATAGAACTTTTGGATAGCATTAAGGCCTACTTGAATAAATGTTTTTCAATGAAGGACCTTGGAGAAGTTTCTTACATATTAGGCATCAAGATCTATAGGGATAGATCGAGACGCCTCATAGGTATTTCACAGAGCACATACCTTGATAAGATATTGAAGAAGTTCAATATGGATCAGTCCAAGAAAGGGTTCTTGCCTATATTGCAAGGTGTGAGATTGAGCTCGGCTCAATGCCCGACCACGGCAGAAGATAAAGAAGAGATGAGTGTCATCCCCATGCCTCAGCCATAGGGTCTATTATGTATGCCATGTTGTGTACTGCACTGATGTAAACCTTGCCGTAAGTTTGGTAGGAAGGTACCAAAGTAATCCCGGCAAGGAACACTGGACAGCGGTCAAGAACATCCTAAAGTACCTGAAAAGGACTAAGGATATGTTTCTCGTTTATGGAGGTGACAAAGAGCTCATCGTAAAGGGTTACATCGACGCTAGCTTCGTTTACAGATCTGGATGACTCTAAGTCACAGACCGGATACGTGTATATTTTGAATGGTGGGGCAGTAAGCTGGTGCAGTTGCAAGCAAAGCGTCGTGGCGGGATCTACATGTGAAGCAGAGTACATGGCAGCCTCGAATGCAGCGCATGAAGCTATATGGGTGAAGGAGTTCATCACCGACCTAGGAGTCATACCCAATGTGTCGGGCCGATCGCACTCTTACGTGACAACACTGGAGCTATTGCACTTGCCTAGGAGCCCTTGTATCACAAGAAGAACATGCACATCAAGCGTCGCTTCAACTCCATACGTGAATATGTTCAAGATGGAGACTTAGATATTTGTACAGTACATACAGATCTGAATATAGCAGATCCGTTGACTAAACCTCTCCCAAGAGCAAAACATGATCAACACCAGAACGCTATGGGTGTTCGATTCATCACAATGTAACTAGAATATTGACTCTAGTGCAAGTGGGAGACTGTTGGAAATATGCCATAGAGGAAATAATAAAATGGTTATTATTATATTTCTTTGTTCATGATAATTATGCATTATTCATGCTATAACCGTGTTATCCGGAAATCGTAATACACGTGTGAATACATAGACCACAACATGTCCCTAGTAAGCCTCTAGTTGACTAGCTCGTTGATCAACAGATAGTCATGGTTTCTGACTATGGACATTGGATGTCATTGATAACGAGATCACATCATTAGGAGAATGATGTGATGGACAAGACCCAATCGTAAGCATAGCTCAAAGATCGTGTAGTTCGTTTAGCTAGAGCTTTTCCAAATGTCAAGTATCATTTCCTTAGACCATGAGATTGTGCAACTCCCGGATACCGTAGGAGTGCTTTGGGTGTGCCAAACGTCACAACGTAATTGGGTGACTATAAAGGTGCACTACGGGTATCTCCGAAAGTGTACATTGGGTTGTACGAATCGAGATCGAGATTTGTCACTCCGTGTATGACGGAGAGGTATCTCTGGGCCCACTCGGTAATGCATCATCATAATGAGCTCTATGTGACCAAGTGTGCGGTCACGGGATCATGCATTACGCAGTGCGAGTAAAGTGACTTGCCGATAACGAGATTAAGCGAGGTATTGGGATACCGACGATCGAGTCTCGGGCAAGTAACGTACCGATTGACAAAGGGAATTGTATACGGGATTGATTGAATCCTCGACATCGTGGTTCATCCAATGAGATCATCGAGGAGCATGTGGGAGCCAACATGGGTATCCAGATCCCGCTGGTGGTTATTGATCGGAGAGGCGTCTCGGCCATGTCTGCATGTCTGCCGAACCCGTAGGGTCTACACACTTAAGGTTCGGTGACGATAGGGTTGTAGAGATATGAGTATGCAGTAAACCGAAAGTTTTTCGGAGTCCCGGATGAGATCCCGGACGTCACGAGGAGTTCCAGAATGGTCCGGAGCTGAAGAATTATATATAGGAAGTCAGGTTTCGGCCATCGGGAAAGTTTCGGGGGTCACCGGTATTGTACCGGGACCACCGGAAGGGTCCCGAGGTCCACCGGTGGGGCCACCTATCCCGGGAGGGCCCCATGGGCTGAAGTGGGAGGAACCAGCCTGGTGGTGCAGTGCGCCCCTTGGCCCCAGGCCTAGGGTTGGAAACCCTAGGGGTGGGGCGCCTCCACCGGCTTGGGGGCAAGTTTCCCCAGCCACCGCCCCCTTGGAGATTGCATCTCCTAGGGCGGCGCCCCCTAAGGGGCCTATATAAAGGGGAGGGAGGTAGCCGCACCCATGCTCTTGGCGCCTCCTCTCCCTTGCTACACCTCTCCTCTCGTAGAAGCTCGGCGAAGCCCTGCCGAGATCACTGCTGCATCCACCACCACGCCGTCGTCCTGCTGGATCTCCGTCAACCTCTCCTTCCCCCTTGCTGGATCAAGAAGGAGGAGACGTCTTCCTCAACTGTACGTGTGTTGAACGCGGAGGTGCTGTCCGTTCAGCACTAGGATCATCGGTGATTTGGATCACGACGAGTACGACTCCCTCAACCCCGTTCTCTTGAACGCTTCCGCTCGCGATCTACAAGGGTATGTAGATGCGCTCCTTTCTCTCGTTGCTAGATGAACTCATAGATTGATCTTGGTGAAAGCGTAGAAATTTTTTATTTTCTGCAACGTTCCCCAACATCCCGTTCATCAAATGACAACACATGTCTATGTTTAGGAAACTTAATCATCTTTGATTAACAAGCTAGTCTAGAAGAGGCTTACTAGGAACATGGTGTTTTGTCTATGTATCCACACATGTATCAAGTTTCAGGTTAATACGATTCTAGCATGAATAATAAACATTTATCATGATATAAGGAAATATAAAAACAACTTTATTATTACCTCTAGGGCATATTTCCTTCATTTTCGACCCAAATTTAAGACTGATTTGGCTCCGGAGTGGACACAAAGCAGACTTTTTTGTGTCCTCTTCGTCCGTCTCCGCTCAACAGACGCCCTTCCGCCCACCCGCCATTCACCCACCCATCATTTTTCTCTCTCTAACACTGGCCCACCACTTGCCCACCCACCGAAGTCGCTCCGCTGAATGCCAACCACGCACCGCCAAGACACCGGAAAAGTGCAGCCAGCGCCGTCGAGATTTGTACCGCCACGCCTCCGGAGGTGGGCCGCCACTTCTGCCTCGTCTCGCTGGCGTGCGGCTCGAGCTCGAGCCGGCAGTGTGCTCCGCACTTGCCCTGCTGGTCCTCCCCTCCCCGCCGATGCTGTTCTATTTTTCTCTGCCCTGCCTCCGCGTTGGAGGTCGCGTGCCCGCCGCCTCCCCGCTCGCTCGTTGGAGCCCTGGAGCTCATGCCCCTGCCAGCGGAGTGTTGTAGCTCGCATTCCCAGCCGCCATGCTGGTCGCGCTAGCCGTGCCACCCCTGTCATGCCGCGCCGAACCGCGCTTGCCCTACTGATACGTCCATTTTGCATCCTGCTTTTATATCGATATTTATTGCATTATGGGCTGTTATTACACATTATGTCACAATACTTATGCCTATTCTCTCTTATTTTACAAGGTTTACATAAGGAGGGAGAATGCGGCTGGAATGAAATTCTGGAAAAGGAGCAAATATTAGAGACCTATTCTCCACAACTCCAAAAGTTCTGAAACTCCACGGAAGTTATTCTTGAAAATACTGAGCGGAAGAAATACCAGAGGGGGCCCACACCCTGGCCACGAGGGTGGGGGGCGCGCCCCCCTGCCTCGTGGGCCCCCCTGTTGGCCCTCTGGTGCCCATATTCTTCTATATGAAGTCTTTCGTCCGAAGAAAAATCACAAACAAGCTTTCGGGACGAGACTCCGCCGCCACGAGGCGGAACCTTGGCGGAACCAATCTAGGGCTCTGGCGGAGCTGTTCTGCCGGGGACACTTCCCCTCGGAGGGGGGAAATCATCGCCATCGTCATCACCAACGCTCCTCTCACCGGAGGGGCCAATCTCCATCAACATCTTCACCAAAGACCATCTCCTCTCAAACCCTAGTCCATCTCTTGTATCCAATTCTTGTCTCTAAGTCTGAGATTGGTACCTGTAGGTTGCTAGTAGTGTTGATTACTCCTTCTAGTTGATGCTAGTTGGTTTATTTGGTGGAAGGTCATATGTTCAGATCCTTTATGCATATTAATACTCCTCTGATTATGAACATGAATATGCTTTGTGAGTAGTTACGTTTGTTCCTAAGGACATGGGAGAAGTCTTGCTATTAGTAGTCATGTGAATTTGGTATTCGTTTGATATTTTGATGAGATGTATGTTGTCTCTCCTCTAGTGGTGTTATGTGAACGTAGACTACATGACACTTCACCATTGTTTGGGCCTAGAGGAAGGCATTGGGAAGTAATAAGTAGATGATGGTTGCTAGAGTGACAGAAGCTCAAACCCTAGTTTATGTGTTGCTTCGTAAGGGGCTGATTTGGATCCATATGTTTCATGCCATGGTTAGGTTTACCTTAATACTTCTTTTGTAGTTGCGGATGCTTGCAATAGGGGTTAATCATAAGTGGGATGCTTGTCCAAGTAAGGACAACACCCAAGCACCGGTCCACCCACATATCAAATTATCAAAGTACCGAACGCGAATCATATGAACGTGATGAAAACTAGCTTGACGATAATTCCCATGTGTCCTCGGGAGCGTTTTCCTTCATATAAGAAATTGTCCAGGCTTGTCCTTTGCTACAAAAAGTATTGGGCCACCTTGCTGCACTTTATTTACTTTTGTTACTTGTTACTCGTTGCAATTTATCTTATCACAAAACTATTTGTTACCTATAATTTCAGTGCTTGCAGAGAATACCTTGCTGAAAACCGCTTATCATTTCCTTCTGCTCCTCGTTGGGTTCGACACTCTTACTTATCGAAAGGACTACGATAGATCCCCTATACTTGTGGGTCATCAAGACTCTTTTCTGGCGCCGTTGCCGGGGAGTGAAGCGCCTTTGGTAGGTGTAATTTGGTAAGGAAAAATTTATATAGTGTGCTGAAATTTACCGTCACTTGTTACCATGGAAAGTAATCCTCTGAGGGGCTTGTTCGGGGTATTTTCACCTCGACCATTAGAGCAAAGAGTTGCTCCTCAACCTACTGATCATACTGAAAATGAAAATATCTACTTTGAAATTCCTCCGGGTATGGTAGAAAAACTGCTAGCTAATCCTTTTGCAGGAGATGGAACATTACATCCTGATGAGCACCTAATCTATGTGGATGAGGTTTGTGGATTATTTAAGCTTGCATGTATGCCCGATGATGTTATCAAGAAGAAGGTCTTCCCTTTACTTTGAAGGGAGATGCATTGACATGGAGAAAGCATCGCTCAAGCTTGAGGGAGGCTTAAATCAATGTTATATTCATGCCCCAATCATGAGCTCTCAAGACAAATGATTATTCAAAAAATTTATGCTCGGCTTTCTGATAACAATCGCACCATGTTCGATACTTCTTGTGCTGGTTCTTTTATGATGAAGACTATTGAATTCAAATGGGATTTATTGGAAAGAATTAAACGCAACTCTGAAGATTGGGACCTCGACGAAGGTAAGGAGTCAGGTATAACACCTAAGTTTGATTGTGTTAAATCTTTTATGGAGACCGATGTTTTCCGTAAATTCAGAACTAAATATGGACTTGACTCTGAGATAGTAGCTTCTTTCTGTGAATCTTTTGCTACTCATGTTGATCTCCCTAAGGAGAAGTGGCTTAAATATCATCCTCCCATAGAAGTAAAAGTAGTTGCACCTATTAAAGTTGAAGAAAAGACTATCACTTATAATGATCCTATTATTCCTACTGCTTATGTTGAGAAGCCACCTTTCCCTGTTAGAATAAAGCATCATGCTAAAGCTTCAAATGTGGTTCGTAAAAGCAATATTAGAACTTATACACCTCCTGAGCAAGTTAAAGTTGAACCTAATATTGCTATTGTTAAAGATCTCTTGGCTGATAATATTGATGGGCATGTTATTTATTTACGTGATGAAACTGCTAGAATTGCTAAACCTTGTGCTAAAGATAAACATAGACCTGTGGTAGGCATGCCCGTTATTTACAAGTTAAAATAGGGGATCATTGTTATCATGGCTTGTGTGATATGGGTGCTAGTGCTAGTGCAATACCTATTGACTTATACAAAGAAATTATGCATGATATTGCACCTGCTGAGTTAGAAGAAATTGATGTCACAATTGAACTTGCTAATAGAGATACTATTTCATCAATGGGAATTGTTAGAGATGTTGAAGTCTTGTGTGGGAAAACTAAATATCCTGCTGATTTTCTTGTTCTTGGTTCCCCACAAGATAGCTTTTGTCCCATTATATTTTGTAGACCCTTCTTGAACACTGTTAATGCTAAGATAGACTGCGAAAAGGATGTTGTTACCATTGGTCTAGGTGATATGACTCATGAGTTTAACTTTTCTAAATTTCGTAGACAACACCGCAAAGAGGAATTGCCTAGTAAAGATGAAATTATTGGTCTTGCTTCTATTGTCGTACCTCCTAGTGATCCTTTAGAACAATATTTGCTAGACCATGAAAATGATATGTTTATGAATGAAAGATGGGAAATAGATGAAGTGTTCTTTAAACAAGGACCTATTCTGAAACACAACTTGCCTGTTGAAATCCTAGGGGATCCTCCTCCACCCAAGGGTGATCCCGTGTTTGAGCTTAAACCATTGCCTGATACTCTTAAATATGCTTATCTTGATGAAAAGAATATATATCCTGTTATTATTAGTGCTAACCTTTAAGAGAAGGAGGAAGAAAGATTATTGAAAACTCTGAAGAAGCACCGTGCTGCTATTGGATATACTCTTGATGATCTTAAGGGCATTAGTCCCACTCTATGTCAACATAAAATAAATTTGGAGAAAGATGCCAAACCAATTATCGATCATCAACGACGGTTGAATCCTAAGATGAAAGAAGTGGTAAGAAAGGAAATATTAAAGCTCCTTGAGGCAGGTATAATTTATCCCGTTGCTGATAGTCAGTGGGTAAGTCCCGTCCATTGTGTCCCTAAGAAGGGAGGTATTACTACCGTTCCTAATGATAAAGATGAATTGATTCCACAAAGAATTATTACAGGTTATAGGATGGTAATTGATTTTCAAATTAAATAAAGCTACTAAAAAGATCATTACCCCTTACCTTTTATTGATCAAATGCTAGGAAGATTATCCAAACACACACATTTTTGCTTTCTAGATGGTTATTCTGGTTTCTCTCAAATACCTGTGTCAGCTGATGATCAAGCTAAGACCACTTTTACTTGCCCTTTCGGTACTTTTGCTTATAGACGTATGCCTTTTGGTTTATGTAATGCACCTGCTACCTTTCAAAGATGCATGATGGCTATATTCTGACTTTTGTGAAAAGATTTGTGAGGTTTTCATGGACGATTTCTCCGTTTATGGATCCTCTTTTGATGATTGCTTGAGCAACCTAGATCGAGTTTTGCAGAGATGTGAAGAAACTAACCTTGTCTTGAATTGGGAGAAGTGTCACTTTATGGTTAATGAAGGTATTGTCTTGGGGCATAAAATTTCTGAAAGAGGTATTGAAGTTGATAAAGCCAAGGTTGATGCTATTGAAAAGATGCCATGTCCCAAGGACATCAAAGGTATAAGAAGTTTCCTTGGTCATGCCGGTTTTATAGAAGGTTCATTAAGGACTTCTCAAAATTTCTCGGCCTCTGCCTAATTTATTACAAAAGATATACCATTTTTCTTTGATGATGATTGTGTAGAAGCATTTGAAATACTTAAGAAAGCATTGATCTCTGCACCTATTGTTCACCCACCGATTGAGTTTACCTTTTGAAATTATGTGTGATGCTAGTGATTATGTTGTAGGTGCTGTTCTAGGGCAAAGAGTTGATAAGAAATTAAATGTTATTCAATATGCTAGTAAAACTCTAGACAATGCCCAGAGAAATTATGCTACTACTGAAAAAGAATTCTTAGCAGTTGTATTTGCTTGTGATAAGTTCAGACCATACATTGTTGATTCTAAAGTAACTATTCACACTGATCATGCTGCTATTAAATACCTTATGGAAAAGAAAGATGCTAAACCTAGACTTATTAGATGGGTTCTCTTGCTACAAGAATTGGATTTGCATATTGTTGATAGAAAGGGAGCTGAGAACCCGTTCTGCATAACTTGTCTAGGTTAGAAAATGTTCTTGATGACCCACTACCTATTGATGATAGCTTTCCTGATGAACAATTAAATGTCATAAATGATTCTCATACTGCTCCATGGTATGCTGATTATGCTAATTACATTATTGCTAAATTCATACCACCTAGTTTCACATACCAGCAAAAGAAAAAGTTTTTCTATGATTTGAGACATTACTTTTGGGATGACCCACATCTTTATAAAGAAGGAGTAGATGGTGTTATTAGGCGTTCTGCACTGAGCATGAACAGGAGCAGATACTACGCAAGTGTCACTCCGAGGCTTATGGAGGACACCACGCTGGAGATAGAACCGCACATAAGGTATTGCAATCCGGTTTTTATTGGCCTACTCTCTTCAAGGATGCTCGTAAGTTTGTCTTATCTTGTGATGAATGTCAAAGAATTGGTAATATTAGTAGACTCCAAGAAATGCCTATGAACTATTCACTTGTTATTGAACCATTTGATGTTTGGGGCTTTGATTATATGGGACTGTTTCACCTCTAATGGATATACACATATTTTAGTTGCTGTTGATTACGTTACTAAGTGGGTAGAAGCTATTCCAACTAGTAGTGCTGATTATAACACTTCTATTAAGATGCTTAAAGAAGTTATTTTTCCGAGGTTTGGAGTCCCTAGATATTTAATGACTGATGGTGGTTCACATTTTATTCATGGGGCCTTTTGTAAAATGCTTGCTAAGTATGATGTTAATCATAGAATTGCATCTCCTTATCACCCATTGATCTAGTGGTCAAGTAGAATTGAGTAATAGAGAACTCAAATTAATTTTGCAAAAGACTATTAATAGATCTAGAAAGAATTGGTCCAAGAAACTTGATGATGCATTATGGGCCTATAGAATTGCGTATAAAAATCCTATGGGTATGTCTCCGTATAAAATGGTCTATGGAAAAGCATGACACTTACCTCTCGAACTAGAACATAAGGCATATTGGGCCATTAAAGAGCTCAATTATGATTTCAAACTTGCCAGTGAGAAGAGGCTATTTGACATTAGCTCACTTGATGAATGGAGAACCCAAGCCTATGAGAATGCCAAGTTGTTTAAAGAAAAGGTTAAAAGATGGCATGCCAAAAGAATACAAAAGCGTGAGTTTAATGTAGGTGATTATGTATTGCTATACAACTCTCGTTTAAGATTTTTTGCAGGAAAACTTCCCTCTAAATGGGAAGGTCCTTACGTTATCGAGGAGGTCTATCGTTCCGGTGCCATAAAAATCAACAACTTCGAAGGCACAAATCCAAAGGTGGTGAATGGTCAAAGAATCAAACATTATATTTCAGGTAATCCTATAAATGTTGAAACTAATGTTATAGAAACCGTGACCCCGGAGGAATACA
Organism: Aegilops bicornis; assembly: GCA_021605145.1. Lineage (NCBI taxonomy): Eukaryota > Viridiplantae > Streptophyta > Magnoliopsida > Poales > Poaceae > Aegilops > Aegilops bicornis. The sequence continues at coordinate 345,468,541 of CM038673.1, read as the reverse complement.
TAAGAGACACTTTCCAGAACGTTTCAGACTCCAAAAAGGAATAGGTGTGTGGTACGATAAGTAAACCGACTGCAAAACAGTTCTAATGGCAATTTTTCTCCGTTTTGGAATATTTAGAAAAATAGAAAAATAAGAGGCAGTCCGGGAAGGACACAAGGGCTCCACGAGGGTGGAGGGCGCGCCCCCTGCCTCGTGGGCACCTCGTGCGCTCTTCGGACTCCGTTTTCTTGCACGATACGTATTATGGTCGGTAAAAATTCATTATATATTCTCCCGAAGGTTTCGACTCCTGTATTACGCAATTGTCCTCTGTTTTTGTTTCGAGCTATTTTTCTGACAGATCTAGATCATCATGACATCTCCAAGTGCCCCCAAGGACAAGTTCTTCGAGAAGGTCATCAACCACTACCTCGCGGAGGTGCTGCAACGCCCTCAAACCATTGAGATGCATGAGGGGGTGCTGCACATCCGCGACGTTGAGGGACCAAGGAGGACCGGGAGTGTGGAGACAAGGCTCGAGGCAATGGAGCAACAAGTTTTCAAGTGCCAGGAGATGGTGGAGCGTGGACTTGACTCCAATCACATGATGATCGCGGAGTTCACCAACAACCACAAGCTGGATGCCAAGGACATTGGGGAGGCCATCTTCAAGCTCCACGAGAAAATCGAGCACCTACAAGCCCAAATCTATGACCTGCAAAACCAAAACTGTGAGTATGAATATAGATTCAAGAAAATGAGTTTGGCTGCAGATTTGAGGATCCCGGAGACTCGATCATCCTTCTATGATGGTGAGCCCATGCCTTGGAAGATGGACGACAAGCCTACTTCATCAACAACCCTGATGTCTACTACACAACCTTCTTCTTGTAGACGTTGTTGGGCCTCCAAGTGCAGAGGTTTGTAGGACAGTAGCAAATTTCCCTCAAGTGGATGACCTAAGGTTTATCAATCCGTGGGAGGCGAGGGATGAAGATGGTCTCTCTCAAGCAACCCCGCAACCGAATAACAAAGAGTCTCTTGTGTCCCCAACACACCCAATACAATGGTAAATTGTATAGGTGCACTAGTTCGGACGAAGAGATGGTGATACAAGTGCAATATGGATGGTAGATATAGGTTTTTGTAATATGAAAATATAAAAACAGCAAGGTAACTAATGATAAAAGTGAGCACAAACGGTATTGCAATGCGTTGAAACAAGGCCTAGGGTTCATACTTTCACTAGTGCAAGTTCTCTCAACAATAATAACATAATTGGATCATATAACTATCCCTCAACATGCAACAAAGAGTCACTCCAAAGTCACTAATAGCGGAGAACAAACGAAGAGATTATGGTAGGGTATGAAACCACCTCAAAGTTATTCTTTCCAATCAATCCGTTGGGCTATTCCTATAAGTGTCACAAACAGCCCTAGAGTTCGTACTAGAATAACACCTTAAGACACAAATCAACCAAAACCCTAATGTCACCTAGATACTCCAATGTCACCTCAAGTATCCATGGGTATGATTATACGATATGCATCACACAATCTCAGATTCATCTATTCAACCAACACATATAACCTCAAAGAGTGCACCAAAGTTTCTACCGGAGAATCAAGACGAAAACGTGTGCCAACCCCAATGCATAGGTTCATGGGCGGAACCCGCAAGTTGATCACCAAAACACACATCAACTGAATCACGTGATATCCCATTGTCACCACAGATACGCACGACAAGACATACATCAAGTGTTCTCAAATCATTAAAGACTCAATTCGATAAGATTATTTCAAAGGGAAAACTCAATCCATTACAAGAGAGTAGAGGGGGAGAAACATCATACGATCCAACTACAATAGCAAAGCTCGCGATACATCAAGATCGTGCCAAATCAAGAACACGAGAGAGAGAGATCAAACACATAGCTACTGGTACATACCCTCGGCCCCGAGGGTGAACTACTCCCTCCTCGTCATGGAGAGCGCCGGATGATGAAGATGGCCACCGGTGAGGGTTCCCCCCTCCGGCAGGGTGCCGGAACAGGGTCCCGATTGGTTTTTGGTGGCTACAGAGGCTTGCGCGGCGGAACTCCCGATCTATTTTGTTCCCCGATCGTTTTAGGGTATATGGATATATATATAGGCGGAAGAAATACGTCAGGGGAGCCACGAGGGTGGAGGGCGCGTCCACGGGGTGGGCGCGCCCCCCTGCCTCGTGCCTTCCTCGTTGCTTTCTTAACGTGGACTCCAAGTCTCCCCGGTTGCTTTCCTTCCAAAAATAACTTCTCCAGAAGGTTTCATTCCGTTTCGACTCCGTTTGATATTCCTTTTCTTCGAAACACTGAAACAAGGGAAAAACAGGAAGCATCCTTTGGGCTCTGGGTCAATAGGTTAGTCCCAAAAATAATATAGAAGTGTAGAATAAAGCCCATAAACATCCAAGATGGATAATATAATAGCATGGAACAATCAAAAATTATAGATACGTTGGAGACGTATCAGCATCCCCAAGCTTAATTCCTGCTCGTCCTCGAGTAGGTAAATGATAAAAACAGAATTTTTGATGTGGAATGCTACATAACATATTTATCAATGTAATTCTCTTTATTGTGGCAAGAATATCCAGATCCATAAGATTCAAAACAAAAGTTTAATATTGACATGAAAACAATAATACTTCAAGCATACTAACAAAGCAATCATGTCTTCTCAAAATAACATGGCCAAAGTAAGTTATCCCTACAAAATCATATAGTCTGGCTATGCTCTATCTTCATCACACAAAATATTTAAATCATGCACAACCCCGATGACAAGCCAAGAAATTGTTTCATACTTTTGATGTTCTCAAACCTTTTCAACTTTCACACAATACATGAACGTGAGCCATGGACATAGCACTATAGGTGGAATAGAATAGTGGTTGTGAAGAAGACAAAAAGGAGAAGATAGTCTCACATCAACTGTGGCGCCCGGATAATTAAGCTACAGTAATCCTTTGCTAATGATGCCATGTCATCATGATTACTGTTGTTCAACTCGCGTTGATTCGAAACTGATTCAAATTCAAATTTAAATTTAAAGTCAAAATTTAAAGTTTTCATAATGTCAAAACTAAAATGTTAATTGTGTGGCAAATATTCGATAAACACTTATGGTGGTGAACCAACATATTTATAAAGTACTTAAATGCCTTAAAATAATTAAAACAGGGACTAAAACAATTAATTAAATGCTTTTTGAATAATAATAATAATTGCAAAGTATTTTAATTAAATACTAAAACTAAATGTGGCAGTGGCATATATTACGAATGTTGAATTAGGAGCTAGTAATTCTGTAAACCTAAAAATAAAAGAAACCAAAAGGATAACAGAAAACTATAAAATGAAAAGGAAAGGAAAACAAAACAGAAATAAAAACAAAGCCCCCTTCCCTTGGGCCACCTAGCCCATCTACCTAGCTGGCCTGCACAGCCCAGCCCAGCTCACCCTCATCTCCCTTCTCTGTTCACACACGGGATCGTGGCAATGATCCACCGGCGCCATGGCCACCGATGGCGCCGTAGCAGCCATCCCGCGCCTCCTCGTCGTTTCCACCGGCGCATAAGAGCATCCCCAAACCCTAACCCTGGCCGGTCCCTCCTCATTCTCCCCTCCGCCTAGCCCCTCGTCCAGATCCCTTTCCCCCTCCTCTCCCGACGCATCATCGCCACCACCGCTCGCCATTGACGCGACCACCGCGTCCTTCGCGCGGCATCATCGTGCCCGTCCGCCTCGTCGCGGACCGCCTCGTCCACTGGTGCAACCCGTTGGAGACGGGGAGCACTGCAGCGCCGGAACGCCGTCGTCGTCCTCCTAAGACCACCGCGGCTCCGCCACCCCGATCCGTCCTCTGCGCTCCTAAGCTGTCGACGGCCTCCGTGTGCCTCCGTGGTGAGGCCCTCGTTCGATTCCCCTCTGATTCTCCCTCAGTTTAGGCCGTAGTCCTCACCGCTAGACGTCATGCCCGCACTCGCTAGGCGTTCCTGCTCACTACGCGCCACCCGCACCTCACGGGCCTCCCTGACGTGGCCCCCATTCCCTGGATAGCGCCCTGACCACGCCCGTGCCGGCCATGACCTGGCCGCGGCCTACCCCCTGAACCACACCGCGCGCCGTGGATGTCGTAGCTCGCTGCACCCGCCTTACCGCGCCGACTGCCACCGCTCCGGCCGCGCCTTAGCGCGAGCACCCAGTCGTGCGCCGGTGCGCGAGCCTCGTCTCACACCTCCTCCCCTATTGTTGCTGCTCTGCGACCACAGCTGCCGCCCGCGCCGCATATGGCAACCGGACCGCACGTCCCTGGCCGCGTCGGCCATGCCCAGCCGCCTTGCAACCGCGGCCTGCCTCGCCCCTCGCCCCGCGTTGCTCACCGGCAAAGCCTCACGCCGTGCGAGGTCGCGTCCGCGCCCAGCTTCGTGGGCATGCCGTTGCACTCTGTCATTGTGCTACAAAAGTAACATTCGATTCAGTAGCTATTGTTAGCTTTTCTTGTTCTACACTGACTAGCCCTCTAAACAGCCCCTAAACAGCGTCTAAACAGTTGTTGAAATGAGTGAAAATAATATGAGTAGAAGGTATACATGGCAAACTCCATTTTATTCCATTGGAACAAATCCATTTGATGCATGGATCAGATCATATGAAAATCACAAATTGCTATCTTCTGTGAGAGAACATAATTAACCCCATAGCATACCGTGTTGCGTGCTGTGTGTGGTGTGTGTGGCCTGCTCCTGTTGGATTAGGATTAAAATTAGTACTAAGTTAGTCTAATAGCAGATGACATGTGGACCATTGTTAGTTTAAAGAAAAAAAAGCTAATTAAAAAAATGTGCAAGTCAATGACACATGGGACCACTTGCACTGTTCATCTATTGACTAGTCAATTATTGACTGGGTCAACTCTGCTCACTGACCCCACTTGTCATGCACTCTGGCTGGCCTTACTCTAGGTGTCAATAGTATTTCCTGTTTATTTTTGAAGTAATAATAATTGTAAAAATCAATTAAAACTTTGAAATTGAATAGAAAATAAACCGTAACTCGGATGAAAAAGTTTTATACATGAAAGTTGCTCAGAACGACGAGATGAATCCGAATTCGTAGTCCGTTTGCCCGCCACACGTCCCTATCCTAGCAAACGTCGAACCTTTCCCCTCCGGTTCATCTGTCTTACAGACGTCCGGAACCGAGAAAGCTTTCCCGGACGTTTTCCCCTTCGCCAGTAACGCCTAGCACTGCGTTAGAAAACCTCTAGTCCCGCTTATAATCATGTTGTGCATATGTTTGCATGTATTTACTGTTTCTTCCCCCTCTTCTCTTTGGTAGACCCCGAGACCGCTACTGATGCCCCTGTGATCGACTACATCGACGACGACCCCTTCTTGTCTGAGCAACCAGGCAAGCCCCCCCTTTGATCATCCCGCTATCACCCATTCCATTCTCTCATGCTTGCATTAGATTTTGCTACTGTTATTGATTGCTCCTATTCTGATGCATAGCCTGCTTTTGTACCTGCTATTGTTACCTACCTGCTTATTCTAAACTGCTTAGTATAGGTTGGTTAGTGATCCATCAGTTACCCCCACCTTGTCCTTGTTGCCCCTGCTTCATCATCGACGACTCAATCTACGTGATCGACGACCAGAGCCTGACACCTCACATCACATCACGCCCCTTTAGTTGCTCGACACTGCAGAGCTACTATCGAGTGCCGAGGGTGATCCTCTTAATGCACTCGATGATAATTACGTAGTGTAGCTATTCGGTGTGGTCATCGAGGGTGGTTCCTCTTTCACCATTCCCGATATGGCTCTGTCGTGCAACAACTCAAGTGTGAACCTCGAGGGTGGTTCCTCTTACGTTCACCTTGATGATTACATCGAGTGGAATCCTCCGAGGGTGATTCCTTGGGTTTTTCCCTTGATGTCTAGACACACAGTTACCTTGATTTTACTGGAGACCGTTGTGAAAGCCGGGCGGGCTCGGAGAGCACCCGTGCGATGTGACGGTGACGGCTGGCTGTTTAGCGGTATCACCCGGGATGGGGTGATAGCTCCGGACTTGTTCCGACAGCCGTCACTACTTTAATTGTTAATTGACTAACAGGTTTGGGTATTTGTTCTGAATTGGCCTTTGGCCTTTACGCACCAACCACCACGTGAGAATAGTTATGGGCCTCGGCGTCGTGGTATCAGCTGAAGCTTTGTCAGACGTCCAGTTCAGCATTGTGGCCGGGCCGGATCGTGCCATCCACTTCATGGGTGGTGCTGGTATCCCCTTGCGCACAATAACCCGGAGTGCAACGGGCGATGGGCCCATACCCCAGAGTGCTTAGGATGTAGACCGGCGGGGACCTCTCTGCTGAGCCTAGGTAGGGCTACGACGTGTTGATCTTCCGAGGCCGGGCATTGACCCCAGAAAGGTGTGTCCGGCCAGAGTGATCGAGCGTGTTGGGTAACGTGGTGCACCCCTGCAGGGAAGATCTTTATTCGAATACCGTGTCCACGGTAATGGACGTTCAGACTTGTATCCTGATCTTATACAACTAGAAATGGATACTTGAGATATGTGATGGATATGTGGCTCCGGGATTGCTTTCTCGCAGGGAGTCGAGGAAGGATCTCTGGGCATTGCTGCTACAACATGCTTGTTAATATAAACTGCTATTCTTTACTCTTCTACACGCTGCAATACGCTTGGAGCTGCTTGAAGATGCTAGTCTTTGATAGGCTAGGCCTTCCCTCTATTTTGGCATTCTGCAGTTCAGTCCACAGATACAGCCCTTCCATTTGATACAAATGCATACTTAGTATAGATCTGATGCTTGCGAGTACTTTGGATGAGTACTCACAGTTGCTTTGCTACCCCTTTTCCCCCTTCCTTCTGCTTTCCGGTTGATGCAACCAGATGGTGGACCCCTAGAGCCAGAAGCCACCGCTGACGGATACTACTACGTGGAGACCGCCGACAACCAGGAGTAGTTAGGAGGTCCAGGCAGGAGGCCTTGCCTCTTCGATCGTGTTGCTTTTGTGCTAGCCTTCTTAAGGCATCCTTGTTTAACTTATGTCTGTACTCAGATATTGTTGCTTCGTGATGCTTGTGTATCGAGCTTGTATTCGAGCCCTCGAGGCCCCTGGCTTGTAATATGAAGCTTGTATTATTTTGATTTGTGTCTAGAGTTGTGTTGTGATATCTTCCCATGAGTCCTTGATCTTGATCGTACAAATTTGCGTGCATGATTAGTGTATGGTCGAATCAGGGGCGTCACAAGTTGGTATCAGAGCCGACTACCTGTAGGAACCCCCTTTCCAACTCCTTGGCCGAAGTTGAGTCTAGTCTTAAAAAAACTCTTTTACTAACATGGCTGTGTGGCTTACGGGCCCACGTCGCCATTGGGTGGTATTAGGATCTTTTACTCCTCATCTATACTTTGGGACTCTGATCTCTCTTCTATTCGGGTTAAACAATTTTGCTAACGCTAACATTAGGATCTCATGATCACATCCATCCAAAGATTCGTATTATGCCTTTCTTTAATTGAGGGCCAAGTTCCGCTTCACAATGTTCATTGACCGCAAGATCCTCTTATCGAGGGCACCCTGCGTCGTCACTTGCAAATCCCTTACTCTAGTGGTTTTCTCCGACATTGATGTAGCCTTTGCTATGTACCATTATTGAATCCCTCCATCACGTGCATACGTGCCGCCTAGTATGTCTGTGATGTTCCTCTTATCCGAACTCTTATGAACATCATGTAATTGGCTCTGCATATGTAGTTGTATGTCTTCAATGACTACTGCTTTGTACATACTGCGCCTTTGCTCACTGTTCAGGTTACATAATGAATGACTCCATACACTTGCTCCCCCCCCCTTGCTAAACTACCCCCTGTTGCATTAAGCAAGATGGTTAGACCCGCTGGTCGTGACCGCCTGAATACATGGCCGGAATGATACAACGGTTTGAGCTGAGTCACCGGTTCATGGAACGAGTCATGGCTCAGTTCCCACGCCCCAATATGAATTAGCAACCAGCTCCAAAGGACTCGCATAAGACTTTATGAGTCTCAACTCGCTACCTACTATAGCTCGACTTCAAATTTCTTGATGTCGATGGATCGGCTTCATGACAGCACTTTTGAGTTGGCGTCAGCTGATGTATCCCCTGCCAACTATGTCACCTTCACGGCTTACTCCCTAAAAAGTTCCGCTACTCGATGGTGGAACATCCAAATGCGTTCCTTACCTGTTGGAACCACCATCACTTGATCGAAATTCCAAGCTGCATTCCGCGTGCCAATTCAAACCACCATGGTTAGTCACAATGTCCCCGTTGCAGGAGGATTGGAATTCCATATTTCCCCCATTGTTTTAAAGTTGTCCAATATCGACCTCATTCTGGGAATGGAATGACTGAAAACACATACCGCTTCTATCATTTGCGCCACTAAAACCGTCCATCTACTACATCCTTCGAGCAGATAGTAAGCTACCATGCTCATCTTGTTTGAAATGTTGAAGCACGGATTATTCCTTGATTGCGCTAAACTCTTCTCCTCTTGTGAGAATCGAAAACGCTCTAGTCGTTTGGGAATTCCAAAATGTATTTCTAGAAGAACTACCCAGTCCATGACTTTGAACTTCCTGTCGTTAAATTGCACTGAAATTGTGGCAACATTTCCTTCTTGGTAATCGTTACGAGATCTTCATCGATCATCAAAGTCTGAAGTAATTGTTTACTCACCTAGATCTGGATCTCCGTCAGCAGCGATGTATGGAAGCAATTACAGACTACGACTACGGTATTTCTTATACCCCTGGCAAGGCTAATGATATGGCCGGTGCCCTGAGTCGCAAGTCCTTTTGCAACAACCACATGGCTTATAAAGTCAACCCCTGCAAGATGATCTCACTTATAGAGAGCATTCGATCCGTGTTCTTGATCAAGCTGAACGTCGCACCCGTTTGAGGGCTATCAAAATTAAAAAAATCAGTGGTCAAATCCTTCTGAAGATGAAGCCACTTGGGAACTCCAGGATCGTCTTCGAGATGAATACCCTGCTTTTGTTTCTTTCTACCTCCTAAATCTCGGGACGAGATTTCTTGTAGTGGAGGAGAATTGTGACGCCCGGATAATTAAGCTACAGTAATCCTTTGCTAATGATGCCATGTCATCACGATTACTGTTGTTCAACTCGCGTTGATTCGAAACTGATTCAAATTCAAATTTAAATTTAAAGTCAAAATTTAAAGTTTTCATAATGTCAAAACTAAAATGTTAATTGTGTGGCAAATATTCCATAAACACTTATGGTGGTGAACCAACATATTTATAAAGTACTTAAATGCCTTAAAATAATTAAAACAGGGACTAAAACAATTAATTAAATGCTTTTTGAATAATAATAATAATAATTGCAAAGTATTTTAATTAAATACTAAAACTAAATGTGGCAGTGGCATATATTACTAATGTTGAATTAGGGGCTAGTAATTCTGTAAACCTAAAAATAAAAGAAACTAAAAGGATAATAGAAAACTATAAAATGAAAAGGGAAGGAAAACAAAACAGAAATAAAAACAAAGCCCCCTTCCCTTGGGCCACCTAGCCCATCTACCTAGCTGGCCTGCACAGCCCAGCCCAGCTCACCCTCATCTCCCTTCTCTGTTCACACGGGGGATCGTGGCAATGATCCACCGGCGCCATGGCCACCGATGGCGCCGTGGCAGCCATCCCGCGCCTCCCCGTTGTTTCCACCGGCGGATAAGAGCATCCCCAAACCCTAACCCTGGCCGGTCCCTCCTCATTCTCCCCTCCGCCTAGCCCCTCGTACAGATCCCTTTCCCCCTCCTCTCCCGACGCATCATCACCGCCACCGCTCGCCATTGACGCGACCACCGCGTCCTTCGCGCGGCATCATCGTGCCCGTCCGCCTCGTCGCGGACCGCCTCGTCCACTGGTGCAACCCGTTGGAGACGGGGAGCACTGCAGCGCCGGAACGCCGTCGTCCTCCTCGAGACCACCGGCTCCGCCACCCGATCCGCCCTCTGCGCTCCTCAGCTGTCGACGGCCTCCGTGTGCCTCCGTGGTGAGGCCCTCGTTCGATTCCCCTCTGATTCTCCCTCGGTTTAGGCCGTAGTCCTCACCGCTAGACGTCATGCCCGCACTCGCTAGGCGTTCCTGCTCACTACGCGCCACCCGCACCTCACGGGCCTCCCTGACGTGGCCCCCACGCCCCGGATAGCGCCCTGGCCACGCCCGTGCCGGCCATGACCTGGCCGCGGCCTACCCCCTGAACCTCACCGTGCGCCGTGGATGTCGTTGCTCGCTGCACCCGCCTTACCGCGCCGACTGCCACCGCTCCGGCCGCGCCTTAGCGCGAGCGCCCAGCCGTGCACCGGTGCGCGAGCCTCGTCTCACACCTCCTCCCCTGTTGTTGCTGCTCTGCGACCGCAGCTGCCGCCCGCGCCGCGTGTGGCAACCGGACCGCACGTCCCTCGCCGCGTCGGCCATGCCCAGCCGCCCTGCAACCGCGGCCTGCCTAGCCCCTCGCCCCGCGTCGCTCACCGCCCAAGCCTCACGCCGTGCAGGGCCGCGTCTCGTGCCCAGCTCGTGGGCATGCCGTTGCACTCTGCTGCCGCTGTGCTACAAAAGTAACATTCAGTTACTGTAGCTATTGTTAGCTTTTCTAGTTCTACACAGACTAGCCCTCTAAACAGCCCCTAAACAGCGTCTAAACAGTTGTTAAAATGAGTGAAAATAATATGAGTAGAAGGTATACATGACAAACTCCATTTTATTCCATTGGAACAAATCCATTTGATGCATGGATCAAATCATATGAAAATCACAAATTGCTATCTTCTGTGAGAGAACATAATTAAACCCATAGCATACCGTGTTGCGTGTTGTGTGTGGTGTGTGTGGCCGGCTATATGCCACAGCCGTGTGTGGCCGGCTCTTGTTGGATTAGGATTAAAATTAGTACTAAGTTAATCTAATAGCAGATGACATGTGGACCACTGTTAGTTTAAAGAAAAAAAAGCTAATTAAAAAAATGTGCAAGTCAATGACACATGGGACCACTTGCACTGTTCATCTATTGACTAGTCAATTATTGACTGGGTCAACTCTGCTCACTGACCCCACTTGTCATGCACTCTGGCTGGCCTTACTCTAGGTGGCAATAGTATTTACTGTTTATTTTCGAAATAATAATAATTGTAAAAAATCAATTAAAACTTTGAAATTGAATAGAAAATAAATCGTAACTCGGATGAAAAAGTTTTATACATGAAAGTTGCTCAGAATGACGAGACGAACCCGAATACGCGGTCTGTTTGCCCGCCACACGTCCCTATCCTAGCAAACGTCGAACCTTTCCCCTCTGGTTCATCTGTCTCACAAACGTCCGGAACCGAGAAAGCTTTCCCGGATGTTTTCCCCTTCGCCAGTAACGCCTAGCACTGCGTTAGAACACCTCTAGCCCCGCTTATAATCATGTTGTGCATATATTTGCGTGTATTTACTGTTTCTTCCCCCTCTTCTCTTCGGTAGACCCCGAGACCGCTACTGATGCCCCTGTGATCGACTACATCGACGACGACCCCTTCTTGTCTGAGCAACCAGGCAAGCCCCCCCTTTGATCATCCCGATATCGCCCATTCCATTCTCTCATGCTTGCATTAGATTTTGCTACTGTTATTGATTGCTCCTATTACGATGCATAGCTCGCTTTTGTACCGCTATTGTTACCTACCGCTTATCCTAAATCGCTTAGTATAGGTTGGTTAGTGATCCATCGATTACCCCCACCTTGTCCTTGTTGCCTCGCTTCATCATCGCATTTACCGATCTACGTGATCGACGACCAGAGCCTAACACCTCACATCACATCACGCCCCTTTATTTGCTCGACTCTGCAGAGCTACCATCGAGTGCCGAGGGTGATCCCTCTTAACGCACTCCTGATGATAATTCTGTAGTGTAGCTATTCGGTGTGGTCATCGAGGGTGGTTCCTCTTTCACCATTCCCGATACGACTCGTCGTGCAACACCTCAAGCGTGAACCTCGAGGGTGGTTCCTCTTACGTTCACCTTGATGATTACATCGAGTGGAATCCTCAGGGTAATTCCTTGGGTTTTCCCTTGATGTCTAGACACACAGCTACCTTGATTTTCTGGAGACCGATGTGAAAGCCGGGCGGGCGAGAGCACCCGTGGTGTGACGGTGACGGGTCATGTTTAGCGGTATCACCCGGGAAGGGGTGATAGCTCCGGACTTGTCCCGACAGCTGTCACTACTTTAATTGTTAATGCACTAACAGGTTTGGGTATTTGTTCTGAGTTGACCTTTAGCCTTTACGCACCAACCACCACGTGAGAATAATTATGGGCCTCGGCGTTGTGGTATCAGCCGAAGCTTTGTCAGACGTCCAGTTCAGCATTGTAGCGGGCCGGATCGTGCCATCCACTTCACGGGTGGTGTTGGTATCCCCTTGCGCACAACGACCCGGAGTGCAACGGGCGATGGGCCCAGACCCCGGAGTGCTTAGGATGTAGACCGGCGGGGACCTCTCTGCTGAGCCTAGGTAGGGCTACGACGTGTTGATCTTCCGAGGCCGGGCATTGACCCCAGAAAGGTGTGTCCGGCCAGAGTGATCGAGCGTGTTGGGTAACGTGGTGCACCCCTACAGGGAAGATCTTTATTCTAATACCGTGTCCACGGTAATGGACGTTCAGACTTGTATCCTGATCTTATACAACTAGAAATGGATACTTGAGATATGTGATGGATATGTGGCTCCGGGATTGCTTTCTCGCAGGGAGTCGAGGAAGGATCTCTGGGCATTGCTGCTACAACATGCTTGTTAATATAAACTTCTACTCTTTACTCTTCTACATGCTGCAAGACGCTTGGAGCTGCTTGAAGATGCTAGTCTTCGATAGGCTAGGCCTTCCCTCTATTCTGGCATTCTGCAGTTCGGTCCTGAATCTGACCCTTCCATTTGATACCAATGCATACTTAGTATAGATCTGATGCTTGCAAGTACTTTGGATGAGTACTCACGGTTGATTTGCTACCCCTTTTCCCCTTCCTTCTTCTTTCCGGTTGATGCAACCAGATGGTGGACCCCTGGAGCCAGAAGCCACCGCTGATGGATACTACTACGTGGAGACCGCCGACGACCAGGAGTAGTTAGGAGGTCCCAGGCAGGAGGCCTTGCCTCTTCGATCGTGTTGCTTTTGTGCTAGCCTTCTTAAGGCATCCTTGTTTAACTTATGTCTGTACTCAGATATTGCTGCTTCCACTGATGCTTGTGTATCGAGCTTGTATTCGAGCCCTCGAGGCCCCTGGCTTGTAATATGAAGCTTGTATTATTTTGATTTGTGTCTAGAGTTGTGTTGTGATATCTTCCCGTGAGTCCTTGATCTTGATCGTACATGTTTGCGTGCATGATTAGTGTACGGTCGAATCGGGGGCGTCACGTCAACTAGGCTTATCAATGGGCTATAGAGATGCCCATCAATAGATATCAATGTGAGTGAGTAGGGATTGCCATGCAACAGATGCACTAAAGCTATAAGTATATGAAAGCTCAGCAAAAGAAACTAAGTGGGTGTGCATCCAACTCGCTTGCTCACGAAGACCTAGGGCATTTTGAGGAAGCTCATCTTTGGAATATACAAGCCAAGTTCTATAATGAAAAATTCCCACTAGTATATGAACGTGACAACATAGGAGATTCTCTATCATGAAGATCATGGTGCTACTTTGAAGCACAAGTGTGGTAAAAGGATGGTAGCATTGCCCCTTCTCTCTTTTTCTCTCATTTTTTTGTTTTTTTGGGCCTTCTCTTTTTTTGGCCTCTTTTTTCTCTTTTTTTCGTCCGGAGTCTCATCCCGAATTGTGGGGGAATCATAGTCTCCATCATCCTTTCCTCCCTGGGACAATGCTCTAATAATGATGATCATCACACTTTTATTTACTTACAACTCAAGAATTACAACTCAATACTTAGAACAAGATATGACTCTATATGAATGCCTTCGACGGTGTACCGGGATGTGCATTGACTCATGAGTGACATCTATGAAAGAATTATGAACGTTGGCTTTGCCACAAATACGATGTCAACTACATGATCATGCAAAGCAATATGATAATGATGGAGCGTGTCATAATAAATGGAACGGTGGAAAGTTGCATGGCAATATATCTCGGAATGGATATGGAAATGCCATAATAGGTAGGTACGGTGGCTGTTTTGAGGAAGGTATATGGTGGGTGTATGATACCGGCGAAAGGTGTGCGGTATTAGAGAGGCTAGCAATGGTGAAAGGGTGAGAGTGTGTATAATCCATGGACTCAACATTAGTCATAAAGAACTCACATACTTATTGCAAAAATCTATTAGTTATCGAAACAAAGTACTACGCGCATGCTCCTAGAGGGATAGATTGGTAGGAAAAGACCATCGCTCGTCCCCGACCGCCACTCATAAGGAAGGCAATCAATAAATAAATCATGCTCCGACTTCATCACATAACGGTTCACCATACGTGCATGCTACGGGAATCACAAACTTTAGAACAAGTAGTTCAAAAATCCACAACTACTCAACTAGCATGACTCTAATATCACCATCTTCATATCTCAAAACAATCATACGGAATCAAACTTCTCATAGTATTCAATGCACTTTATATGAAAGTTTTTATTATATGCCTTTTGGATGCCCATCATATTAGGACTAATTTCATAACCAAAGCAAACTACCATGCTGTTTAGGAATCTCAAAATAATATAAGTGAAGCATTAGAGTTCATCTATTTCTTCAAAATAAATCCACCGCTGTGCTCTAAAAGATATAAGTGAAGCACTAGAGCAAACGACAAACTACTCCGAAAGATATAAGTGAAGATCAATGAGTAGTAGAATAATTGTGCAACTATGTGAAGACTCTCTAACATTTAAGAATTTCAGATCTTGGTATTTTATTCAAACAGCAAGCAAAGCTAAAGAAAATAAAATGACGCTCCAAGCAAAACACATATCATGTGGTGAATAAAAATATAGCTCCAAGTAAAGTTACCGATGAATGAAGACTTAAGAGGGGATGCCTTCCAGGGCATCCCCAAGCTTAGAGGCTTTGTTGTCCTTGAATATTACCTTGGGGTTCCTTGGGCATCCCCAAGCTTAGGCTCTTGCCACTCCTTGTTCCATAGTCCATCGAATCTTTACCCAAAACTTGAAAACTTCACAACACAAAACTTAACAGAAAACTCGTAAGCTCCGTTAGCATAAGAAAATAAATCACCACTTAGGTACTGTTGTGAACTCATTATAAATTCATGTTGGTGTAATATCTACTTTATTCCAACTTCTCTATGGTTCATACCCTCCGATATTACTCATAGATTCATCAAAATAAGCAAACAACACATAGAAAACAGAATCTGTCAAAAATAGAACAGTCTGTAGTAATCTGTATCAAACGTATACTTATGAAACTCCAAAGATTCTAAAATAAATTGGTGGACCTGAGTAATTTGTCTTGTAATCATCTGTAAAAAGAATCAACTAAATAGCACTCTCCAGTAAAAAGTTGAAGCTAATCTCGTGAGCGCTAAAGTTTCTGTTTTTTTACAGCATGGTCATAAAGACTTCACCCAAGTCTTCCCAAAGGTTCTACTTGGCACAAACACTAATTAAAACACAAAACCACATCTAAACAGAAGCTAGATGTATTATTTATTCCTAAACAGAACCAAAAAGCAATAAACTAAAATAAAATTGGGTTGCCTCCCAACAAAGCGCTATCGTTTAACGCCCTAGCTAGGCATGATGATTTCAATGATGCTCACAAAAGATAAGAATTGAAACATAAAGAGAGCATCATGAAGAATATGACTAGCACATTTAAGTCTAACCCACTTCCTATGCATAGGGATTTTGTGATCAAACAACTTATGGGAACAAGAATCAACTTGCATAGGAAGGTAAAACAAGCATAACTTCAAAACTTTAAGCACATAGAGAGGAAACTTGATATTATTGCAATTCCTACAAGCATATATTACTCCCTCATAATAACTTTCAGTAGCATCATGAATGAATTCAACAATACAACTATCACCTAAAGCATTCTTTTCATGATCTATAAGTATAGAATTTTTACTACTCTCCACATAAGCAAAATTCTTCTCATTCGGAATAGTGGGAGTATCATAAGAGACTTGAATACTATAAATTGTTTCCACATTAAAAGAGTAATGTTCAGAAAAAGGGTAATCATAATCATGACAAGTTTTATAAATATAATCATCACTACTTTTTATAGCATAAGTTTCATCACAATAATCATCATAAGTAGCAACTTTGTTCTCATCATAATCAATTGAAACCTCTTCCAAGATAGTGGAATCATTACTAAATAAAGTCATGACCTCTCCAAATCCACTTTCATAATTATCACAATAAGATTCAACATCCTCCAATATTGTGGGATCACTACTTCCTAAAGTTGACACTCTTTCAAACCCACTTTCATCAATATAATCATCATAAGTAGGAGGCATGCTATCATTATTATAAATTTGCATATCAAAACTTGGGAGACTAAAAATATCATCTTCATTAAACGTAGCCTCCCCAAGCTTGGGACAAACATTAATTGCAGCAAATATATTCTCAAAACATCATCTTCATCAAACATAGCATCCCCAAGCTTGGGCCTTTTCATATCATAAGCATAATCACTCTCATCATTAATAGTATGGATAACACCAATAGTATAGCAATTATCATATTCTTCCAAGCAAGTGCCAAAAAGATTTTCAAGATCATAAGAAGTATCATTATCTTCCCAATCATAATCATCACAACAAGCAATAGGCATAACGAGATCATCATCAAGTGCATCATCTTCCACAATTATTTTTGATTCATTTTCAAGACGCACAACAATAATAGGAGCAACTTTATTTGGGAGAGATATCTTTTTACCTCTCTTCCTTTTTCTTTTTTTCTTCTTCACCACATCATGTGTGGGTTCAATCCTCTTTTTGGAGCTCCTTATTAATGAGATTGGTTGAATAGAAGGCTCCTCCTCGTTACCTGATTCATCATAAGAAATAATAGGAGGATATTGGGAAGCCTCTTCCCTTTCATTGGTATTCTCTTCATCCTCTATTTGTTTTCTTTTCTTTATGTAATTGGCAATATAAGGATTTTCAATGCAATTCACCGCGCAATACATATAAATTTCCTCTAGCTCAAAATGAAGAGCTCTATCAAGGGCAAATTCTGGAATATCCTTAGTTATACGTTTCATTTTTTCATAACCCAAGAGCAAACTAAGTTCATTATGATGTGCAAGGGAAATCAAGTCATCACAATTTTTGGACATGATACGATCATGAAACAATTTGCATTGGGTACTGAAATTATCACGTTCATTGCAAAGTTCACAAGTATGGCTAAGAAAGTTTAAATTTTCTGCACACGCATCTAGCCTTTCTTGCAACCATTTAGTTTCTAAATGCTTATGCCTCTTGCAATATCTATCTTCTCTATTTGGTGTGTACTTGCAAACCCAATGCACTCCACAAAAATTGACATGTTTATAGGAGACATTTTCATCATGACTAATGCAATCATTATTAGTACTATGGATATTCAAGGAGTTCATACTAACAACATTGCAATCATGCTAATCATTCAAAGATTAGTGCCAAACATTTTAATGCATTCTTCTTCTAACACTATGGCACAATTTTCCTTTCCATCATACTCACGAAAGATATCAAAAAGATGAAGCGTATGAGGCAAACTCAATTCCATTTTTTTGTAGTTTTCTATTATAAACTAAACTAGTGCTAAAATAAGAAACAAAAAGATTCGATTGCAAGATCTAAAGATATACCTTCAAGAACTCACCTCCCCGGCAATGGCGCCAGAAAAGAGCTTGATGTCTACTACACAACCTTCTTCTTGTAGACGTTGTTGGGCCTCCAAGTGCAGAAGTTTGTAGGACAGTAGCAAATTTCCCTCAAGTGGATGACCTAAGGTTTATCAATTCGTGGGAGGAGTAGGATGAAGATGGTCTCTCTCAAGAAACCCTGCAACCAAATAACGAAGAGTCTCTTGTGTCCCCAACACACCCAATACAATGGTAAATTGTATAGGTGCACTAGTTCGGCGAAGAGATGGTGATACAAGTGCAATATGGATGGTAGATATAGGTTTTTGTAATCTGAAAATATAAAAACAGCAAGGTAACTAATGATAAAAGTGAGCACAAACGGTATTGCAATGCGTTGAAACAAGGCATAGGGTTCATACTTTCACTAGTGCAAGTTCTCTCAACAATAATAACATAATTGGATCATATAACTATCCCTCAACATGCAATAAAGAGTCACTCCAAAGTCACTAATAGCGAAGAACAAACGAAGAGATTATGGTAGGGTATGAAACCACCGCAAAGTTATTCTTTCCAATCAATCCGTTGGGCTATTCCTATAAGTGTCACAAACATCCCTAGAGTTCGTACTAGAATAATACCTTAAGACACAAACCAACCAAAACCCTAATGTCACCTAGATACTCCAATGTCACCTCAAGTATCCATGGGTATGATTATACGATATGCATCACACAATCTCAGATTCATCTATTCAACCAACACATGTAACCTCAAAGAGTGCCCCAAAGTTTCTACCGGAGGATCAAGACGAAAACGTGTGCCAACCCCTATGCATAGGTTCATGGGCAGAACCCGCAAGTTGATCACCAAAACATACATCAAGTGAATCACGTGATATCCCATTGTCACCACAGATACGCACGGCAATACATACATCAAGTGTTCTCAAATCATTAAAGACTCAATCCGATAAGATTACTTCAAAGGGAAAACTCAATCCATTACAAGAGAGTAGAGGGGGAGAAACATCATAAGATCCAACTACAATAGCAAAGCTCGCGATATATCAAGATCGTGCCAAATCAAGAACACGAGAGAGAGAGATCAAACACATAGCTCTTGGTACATACCCTCAGCCCCGAGGGTGAACTACTCCCTCCTCATCATGGAGAGCGCCGGATGATGAAGACGGCCACGGTGAGGGTTCCCCTCCGGCAGGTGCGGAACAGGTCCCGATTGGTTTTGGTGGCTCTGAGATGCTTGCGGGCGGAACTCCCGATCTATTACATTTCCCCGATCGTTTTAGGGTATATGGATATATATAGGCGGAAGAAATACGTCGGGGAGCCACGAGGGCCCACGAGGGTGGAGGCGCGCCAGGGGTGGGCGCCCGCCTCGTGCCTTCCTAGTTGCTTTCTTGGCGTGGACTCCAATCTCCCGGTTGCTTTCCTTCCAAAAATAACTTCTCGGAAGGTTTCATTCCGTTTCGACTGCTTTGATATTCCTTTTCTTGAAGCTTTGAAACAAGGGAAAAACAGGAGGCACTTTGGGCTCTGGGTCAATAGGTTAGTCCCAAAAATAATATAAAAGTGTAAAATAAAGCCCATAAACATCCAAGATGGATAATATAATAGCATGGAACAATCAAAAATTATAGATACGTTGGAGACGTATCAAACCCCATCACCACCACTTTCGAGAAAGGAGACATAATCACATGGTATGGGCACTCCCCTTGGCAACTGCCAAGCTTGGGGGAGGTGCCCCGGTATCGTATCACCATCACACTCCTATCTTTACCGTTTTTCTTAGGTCGATCCTTTTAGTAACATCTTGATCTAGTAGAATAAAGTTTTTGGTGTGACCTAGTTTTGAGTTTTGCTTTATGATCCCTTTATGTAATCGAGTCCGTGAGCTACATAATAAATATTAGTGTTGAGTCAAGGGCTTGATTATTTTGCCATGATCTTGAGGAAATAAAAGAAAAGAAAAGGAGCAAAAAGAAACAAAGAGATCATATTGATCTTATGGAGAGTAATGACTTCACATAGAAAGAGTATGATGATTAAAAATTGTTGAGAGTTGACAAACATAGCTTGTCATCGTTGCTATTAATAGGAAGTAATAAAGAAAGAGAGGTTTCACATATAAATATACTATCTTGGACATCTTTTATGATTGTGAGCACTCATTAAAATATGACATGCTAAAGAGTTGATGTTGGACAAGGAAGACAACGTAATGGGTTATGTTTTCTTATATCTGAAATAAAGTATATTGTCATGGATCATCCAACATGTTGAGCTTGCCTTTCTCTCTCATGCTAGCCAAATTCTTCGCACCAAGTAGAGATACTACTTGTGCTTCCAAATATCCTTAAACCGGTTTGCCATGAGAGTCCACCATATCTACCTATGGATTGAGTAAGATCCTTCAAGTAAGTTGTCATCGGTGCAAGCAATAGAAATTGCTCTCTAAATATGTATGATTGATTAGTGTGGAGGAAATAATCTTTATACGATCTTGTGATGTGGAAGAAATAAAAGCGACGGACTGCATAATAAAGGTTCATATCACAAGTGGCAATATAAAGTGACGTTTTTTCGCATTAAGATTTTGTGCATCCAACCCTGAAAACGCATGGCAACCTCTGCTTCCCTCTGCGAAGGGCCTATCTTTTATCATTATCTTCTACCTTATGCAAGAGTCATGGTGATCTTCACCTTTCCTTTTTACATTTTGTCCTTTGGCAAGCACAGTGTGTTGGAAAGATCCTGATATATATATATATATATATATATATCTATATATATATATATATATATATATATATATCTAATTGGATGCAAGTTAGCATGAACTATTATTGTTGACATTACCCGTGAGGGAAAAGGTTGGGAGGCGAAACCATAAGCCCCTATCTGTCTCTCGTGGTTCCGATTAAAACTCCATAACCACAAGTATTGCGTGAGTGTTAGCAATTGTGAAAGACTAAATGATAGTTGAGTGTGTGGACTTGCTGAAAAGCTCTGACATAGACTCTTTCTGATGTTATGATAAATTGCAATTGCTTCAATGACTGAGATTATAGTTTGTTGGTTTTCAATGAAGTTTCTGATTCATACTTTGCATTGTGAATAGATTATTACTTGAGCATAAGAAATCATATGACAATATCCATATATGTTGCTGTTATAAGAATGATCATGATGCCCTCATGTCCGTATTTTATTTTATCGACACCTCTACCTCTAAACATGTGGTCATATTTATCGTTATCGGCTTTCGCTTGAGGACAAGCGAGGTCTAAGCTTGGGGGAGTTAATACGTCCATTTTGCATCCTGCTTTTATATCAATATTTATTGCATTATGGGCTGTTATTACACATTATGTCACAAACCTATTCTCTCTTATTTTACAAGGTTTACATAAGGAGGGAGAATGCCGACAACTGAAATTCTGGGCTGAAAAAGGAGCAAATATTACAGACCTATTCTGCACAACTCCAGAAGTCCTGAAACTCCACGGAAGTTATTCTTGGAAATAATGAAAAATACTGAGCGGAAGAAATACCAGAGGGGGCCCACACCCTGGCCACGAGGGTGGGGTGCGCGCCCTACCCCCCTGGGCGCGCCCTCCTGCCTCATGGGTGAAGGAAATATGCCCTAGAGGTAATAATAAAGTTATTATTTATTTCCTCATATCATGATAAATGTTTATTATTCATGCTAGAATTGTATTAACCGGAAACATGATACATGTGTGAATACATAGACAAACATATAGTCACTAGTATGCCTCTACTTGACTAGCTCATTAATCAAAGATGGTTATGTTTCCTAACCATAGACATGTGTTGTTATTTGATTAATGGGATCACATCATTAGGAGAATGATGTGATTGACATGACCCATTCCGTTAGCCTAGCACTTGATCGTTTAGTATATTGCTATTGCTTTCTTCATGACCTATACATGTTCCTGTAACTATGAGATTATGCAACTCCCGTTTACCAGAGGAACACTTTGGGTGCTACCAAACGTCACAACGTAATTGGGTGATTATAAAGGAGTACTACAGGTGTCTCCAAAGGTACAGGTTGGGTTGGCGTATTTGAGATTAGGTTTTGTCACTCCGATTGCTCGGAGAGGTATCTCTGGGCCCTCTCGGTAATACACATCACATAAGCCTTGCAAGCATTGCAACTAATAAGTTAGTTGCTTGAGATAATGTATTACGGAACGAGTAAAGAGACTTGCCAGTAACGAGATTGAACTAGGTATTGGATACCGACGATCGAACCTCGGGCAAGTAACATACCGATGACAAAGGGAACAACGTATGTCGTTATGCGGTTTGACCGATAAAGATCTTCGTAGAATATGTAGGAACCAATATGGGCATCCAGGTTCCGCTATTGGTTATTGACCGAGAATAGTTCTAGGTCATGTCTACATAGTTCTCGAACCCGTAGGGTCCGCACGCTTAACGTTACGATGACAATTTTATTATGAGTTTATAATTTTTGATGTACCGAAGTTTGTTCAGAGTCCCGGATGTGATCACGGACATGACGAGGAGTCTCGAAATGGTCGGGACATAAATATTGATATATTGGAAGCCTACATTTGGATATCGTAATGGTTCCGGGTGAAATCGGGATTTTACCGGAACACCGGGGTTCTGGAACCTCCCGGGGATAATGGGCCTTAGTGGGCCATGAGGGAGAAGAGGAGGGCCGGCCGGGGCAGGCCGCCTCCCCCGTAGTCCGAATAGGACAAGGAAGGCGGCGCCCCTTTCCTCTTTCCTCCCCTTTCCTTCTCCAACAAGGCAGAGGGAGTCCTACTCCCGGTGGGAGTAGGACTCCTCCAGGCGCACCCCGTGGGGGCCGGCCGCACCTCCCCCTCCCTCCTTTAAATATGGGGGCAGGGGGCACCCCAGAACACACAAGTTGATCTTCGTGATCGTTCCTTAGCCGTGTCGGTGCCCCCACCACCATATTCCACCTCGGTCATATCGTCGCGGAGTTTAGGCGAAGCCTGCGCCGTAGAGCATCATCATCGTCACCACGCCCGTCGTCTTGACGGAACTCATCCCGACACTTTCTTTGGATCGGAGTCCGGGATCGTCATCGAGCTGAGCAGCGTCTTTGAACTCGGAGGTGCCGACGTTTGGTACTTGGATCGGTCGGATCGTGAAGACGACGATTACATCAACCGCGTTGTCATAACGCT
Source organism: Aegilops bicornis (assembly GCA_021605145.1). Classification (NCBI taxonomy): domain Eukaryota; kingdom Viridiplantae; phylum Streptophyta; class Magnoliopsida; order Poales; family Poaceae; genus Aegilops; species Aegilops bicornis. The sequence continues at coordinate 345,445,335 of CM038673.1, read as the reverse complement.
TCCGCTTACGGTCACGAGGGTACGTGGACAACACTCTCCTCTCGTTGCTATACTATCACCATGATCTTGCGTGTGCGAGGAATTTTTTGAAATTACTACGTTCCCTATGATGGCATCCGAGCCTGGTTTTATGCGTTGATGTTATATGCACGAGTAGAACACAAGTGAGTTGTGGGCGATACAAGTCATACTGCTTACCAGCATGTCATACTTTGGTTCGGGGGTATTGTGACATTACGCGTACGCTTACGCGAGACTGGTTTCACCGCTGCGAGCACTCGTTGCTTAAAGGTGACTGGCGAGTGTCTGTCTCTCTCACTTTAGTTGAACCGAGTGTGGCTACGCCCGGTCCTTGCGAAGGTTAAAACAGCACCAACTTGACAAACTATCGTTGTGGTTTTGATGCGTAGGTAAGAACGGTTCTTGCTCAGCCGTAGCAGCCACGTAAAACTTGCAACAACAAAGTAGAGGACGTCTAACTTGTTTTTGCAGGCATGTTGTGATGTGATATGGTCAAGACGTGATGCTATATTTTATTGTATGAGATGATCATGTTTTGTAACCGAGTTATCGGCAATCTGGCGAGAGCCATATGGTTGTCGCTTTATTGTATGAAATGCAAACGCCATGTAATTGCTTTACTTTATCACTAAGCGGTAGCGATAGTCGTAGAAGCAATAGTTGGCGAGACGACAACGATGCTACGATGGAGATCAAGGTGTCGTGCCGGTGACGATGGTGATCACGACGGTGCTTCGGAGATGGAGATCACAAGCACAAGATGATGATGGCCATATCATATCACTTATATTGATTGCATGTGATGTTTATCCTTTATGCATCTTATCTTGCTTTGATTGACGGTAGCATTATAAGATGATCTCTCACTAAATATCAAGAAGTGTTCTCCACGAGTATGCACCGTTGCGAAAGTTCTTTGTGCTTGAGACACCACGTGATGATCGGGTGTGATAGGCTCTACGTTCAAATACAATGGGTGCAAAAGCAGTTGCACACGCAGAATACTCGAGTTAAACTTGACGAGCCTAGCATATCTGAGATATGGCCTCGAACACGGAGACCGAAGGTCGAACGTGAATCATATAATAGATATGATCAACATAGTGATGTTCACCATTGAAACTACTCCATCTCACGTGATGATCGGACATGGTTTAGTTGATTTGGATCACGTAATCACTTAGATGACTAGAGAGATGTCTATCTAAGTGGGAGTTCTTAAGTAATATGATTAATTGAACTTAAATTTAACATGAACTTAGTACACGATAGTATTTTGCTTGTCTATGTTTCTTTGTAGATAGATGGCTCGTCTTTGTTGTTCCGTTGAATTTTAATGCGTTCCTTGAGAAAGCAAAGTTGAAAGATGATGGTAGCAATTACACGGATCGGGTCCGTAACTCGAGGATTATCCTCATTCTTGCACGTAAGAATTACGTCCGGAAGCACCGGCTGGTGCCGTGCCGGCCGATGCAACCGACGACGTTAAGAACGTCTGGCAGAGCAAAAGCGATGACTACTCGATAGTTCAGGTGTGCCATGCTACGGCTTAGAACCGGGTCTTCAACGACGTTTTGAACGTCATGGAGCATATGAGATGTTCCAGGAATTGAAGTTAATATTTCAAGCAAATGCCCGGATTGAGAGATATGAAGTCTCCAATAAGTTCTATAGCTGCAAGATGGAGGAGAATAGTTACGTCGGTGAACACATACTCAAAATGTCCGGGTATAATAATCACTTGATTCAACTCGGAGTTAATCTTCACGATGATAGTGTCATTGATGTAATTCTTCAATCATCGCCACCAAGCTACAAGAGCTTCGTGATGAACTATAATATGCAAGGGATGGACAAGTCTATTCCCGAGCTCTTCGCAATGCTAAAAAGCATGGAGGTAGAAATCAAAAGGAGCATCAAGTGTTGATGGTTAACAAGACCACCGGTTTCAAGAAGAAGGGCAAAGGGAAGAAGAAGGGAACTTCAAGAAGAACAGCAAACAAGTTCTTTGCTCAAGAGAAGAAACCCAAGTCCGGACCTAAGCACGAGATCGAGTGCTTCTCCGCAAGCGATCGGACCTTTGGAAGCGGAACTTCCCAAGTATTTGGCGGATAAGAAGGATGGCAAAGTGAACAAAGGTATATGTGATATACATGTTATTGATGTGTACCTTACTAATACTCGCATGTAGTACCGGGTATTTGATACTGGTTACATTGCTAATATTTGCAACTCAAAATAGGAACTACGGATTGCGAAGATTGGCTAAGGGCGAGGTGACGATGCTTGGCGTGGGAAATGGTTCCAAAGTCGATGTGATCGCTATTCGGCACGCTACCTCTACATCTACCATCGGGATTAGTTTTAGACCTAAATAATTGTTATTTGGTGCCGGCGTTAAGCATGAACATTATATCTGGATCTTGTTTGATGCGAGACGGTTATTCATTTAAGTCGAGAATAATGGTTGTTCTATTTATATGAATAATATCTTTTATGGTCATGCACCCTTGAAGAGTGGTCTATTTTTATTAAATCTCGATAGTAGTAATACACATATTCATAATGTTGAAACCAAAAGATACAGAGTTGATAATGATAGTGCAACTTATTTGTGGCAATCGCCGTTTGGGTCATATCGGTGTAAAACGCATGAAGAAACTCCATCTTGATGGGCTTTTGGAATCACTTGATTATGAATCACTTGGTACTTGCGAACCGTGCCTAATGGGCAAGATGACTAAAACGCCGTTCTCTCGGAACTATGGAGCGAGCAACCGATTTGTTGGAAATCATACATACCGATGTTTGTGGTCCAATGAATGTTGAAGCACGCTTGGCGGTATCGTTATTTTCTCACCTTCACAGATGATTTGAGCAGATATGGGTATATCTACTTAATGAAACACAAATCTGAAACATTTGAAAAGTTCAAAGAATTTCAGAGTGAAGTGGAAAATCATCGTAACAAGAAAATAAAATTTCTACGATCTGATCGTGGAGGAGAATATTTGAGTTACGAGTTTGGTTTACATTTGAAACAATGCGGAATAGTTTCGCAACTCACGCCACCCGGAACACCACAACGAAATGGTGTGTCCGAATGTCGTAATCGTACTTTACTAGATATGGTGCGATCTATGATGTCTCTTATTGATTTACCGCTATCGTTTTGGGGTTATGCTTTAGAGATGGCCGCATTCACGTTAAATAGGGCACCATCAAAATCCGTTGAAACGACGCCTTATGAACTATGGTTTGGCAAGAAACCAAAGTTGTCGTATCTTAAAGTTTGGGGCTGCGATGCTTATGTGAAGAAACTTCAACCAGATAAGCTCGAACCTAAATCGAAGAAATGTGTCTTCATAGGATACCCAAAAGAGACTATTGGGTACACCTTCTATCACAGATCCAAGGCAAGATTTTCGTTGCTAAATTCGGATCCTTTCTAGAAAAAGAGTTTCTCTCGAAAGAAGTGAGTGGGAGAAAAGTAGAACTTGATGAGATAATCAGATTCTGCTCCCTTATTGGAAAGTAGTTCATCACAAGAACCAGTTCTGTGACAACCGCACCAATTAGTGAGGAAGCTAATGATATTGATCATGAAACTTCGTAACAAGTTTCTCTTGAACTCACGAGGTCAACCAGAGTAAGATCCGCACCAGAGTGGTACGGTAATCCTATTCGGAAGTCATGTTACTTGACCATGGCGAACCTACAAACTATGAAGAAGCGATGGTGAGCCCAGATTCCGCAAAATGGCTAGAAGCCATGAAATCGAGATGGGATCCATGTATGAGAACAAAGTATGGACTTTGGTTGACTTGCCCGATGATCGGCAAGCCATTGAGAATAAATGGATCTTTAAGAAGAAGACCGACGCTAATGGTAATGTAACTGTCTATAAAGCTCGACTTGTTACGAAGGTTTTCGACAAGTTCAAGGGGTTGACTACGATGAGACTTTCTCACCAGAAGCGATGCTTAAGTCTGTCCGAATCATGTTAGCAATTGCTGCATTTTATGATTATGAAATTTGGCAAATGGATGTCAAAACTGCATTCTTGAATCGATTTCTAGAAGAAGAGTTGTATATGATGCAACCAGAAGGTTTTGTTGATCCAAAAGGAGCTAACAAAGTGTGCAAGCTCCAAATGATCAATTTATGGTGCAGTGCAAGCCTCTCGGAGTTGGAATAAACGCTTTGATAGCGTGATCAAAGCATATGGTTTTATCTGAGACTTTTGGAGAAGCCTCGTATTTACAAGAAAGTGAGTGGGAGCTCAGTAGCATTTACGATATTATATGTGGACGACATATTATTGATTGGAAATGATATAGAATTTCTGGATAGCATAAAAGGATACTTGAATAAAAGTTTTTCAATGAAAGACCTCGGTGAAGCTGCTTACATATTGGGCATCAAGATCTATAGAGATAGATCAAGACGCTTGATTGGACTTTCACAAAGCACATACCTTGATAAAGTTTTGAAAAGGTTCAAAATGGATCGAGCAAAGAAAGGATTCTTACAGTATTACATAAGGTGTGAAATTGAGTCGAGACTCAATGCCCGACCACAAAGCAGAAGATAGAGAGAAAATGAGCGATGTTCCCTATGCTTGACCATAGGCTCTATCATGTATGCAATGATGTGTACCAGACACGACGTATGCTTAGCAATAAGCTTGGCAGGAAGGTACCAAAGTAATCCAGGAATGGATCATCGGACAGCGGTCAAGAACATCTGAAATACACGAAAAGGACTAAGGATATGTTTCTCGTATATGGAGGTGACAAAGAGCTAGTCGTAAATGGTTACGTCAATGCAAGCTTTGACAATCGATCCGGACGATTCTAAATCGCAAACCGGATACGTGTTTTTATTAAACGGTGGAGCTATCGGTTGGTGCAGTTCTAAACAAAGCGTCGTGGCGGGATCTACATATGAAGCGGAGTACATAGCTGCTTCGAAGCGACAAATGAAGGAGTCTCGGATGAAAGAGTTCATTTCCGATCTAGGTGTCATACCTAGTGCATCGGGACCAATGAAGATCTTACGTGACAATCTGGTGCAATTGCCTTGGCAAAGGAATCCAGATTTCACAAGAGGACCAAGCATATCAAGAGACACTTCAATTCCATCCGGACCAAGTCCGGTGGGAGACATAGAGATTTGCAAGATACATACGGATCTGAATGTTGCGGACCCGTTGACTAAGCCTCTTCCACGAGCAAAACATGATCAGCACCAAGACTCCATGGGTGTTAGAATCATTCTTGTGTAATCTAGATTATTGACTCTAGTGCAAGTGGGAGATCAAGGAAATATGCCCTAGAGGCAATAATAAAGTTATTATTTATTTCCTCATATCATGATAAATGTTTATTATTCATGCTAGAATTGTATTAACCTAAAACATGATACATGTGTGAATACATAGACAAACATATAGTCACTAGTATGCCTCTACTTGACTAGCTCATTAATCAAAGATGGTTATGTTTCCTAACCATAGACATGTGTTGTTATTTGATTAATGGGATCACATCATTAGGAGAATGATGTGATTGACATGACCCATTTCGTTAGCCTAGCACTTGATCGTTTAGTATATTGCTATTGCTTTCTTCATGACCTATACACGTTCCTCGTAACTATGAGATTATGCAACTCCTGCCATCGGAGGAACACTTTGGTGCTACCAAACGTCACAACGTAATCGGGGTGATTATAAAGGAGTACTACAGGTGTCTCCAAAGGTACATGTTGGGTTGGCGTATTTCGAGATTAGGTTTTGTCACTCCGATTATGGGAGAGGTATCTCTGGGCCCTCTCGGTAATACACATCACATAAGCCTTGCAAGCATTGCAACTAATAAGTTAGTTGCGAGATGATGTATTACGGAACGAGTAAAGAGACTTGCCAGTAACGAAATTGAACTAGGTATTGGATACCGACGATCGAATCTCGGGCAAGTAACATACCGATGACAAAGGGAACAACGTATGTCGTTATGCGGTTTGACCGATAAAGATCTTCAGAGAATATGTAGGAACCAATATGGGCATCCGTGTTCCGCTATTGGTTATTAACCGAGAATAGTTCTAGGTCATGTCTACATAGTTCTCGAACCCGTAGGGTCCGCACGCTTAACGTTACGATGACAATTTTATTATGAGTTTATAAGTTTTGATGTACGAAGTTTGTTCGAGTCCGGATGTGATCACGGACATGACGAGGAGTCTCGAAATGGTCGGGACATAAAGATTGATATATTGGAAGCCTACATTTGGATATCGGAATGGTTCCGGTGAAATCGGATTTTACCTAACACCGAGGGCTACCAGAACCCTCCCGGGGATAATGGGCCTTAGTGGGCCATGAGGGAGAAGAGGAGGGCCGGCCAGGCAGGCCGCCTCCCCCCTAGTCCGAATAGGACAAGGAAGGGCGGCGCCTCTTTCCTCTTTCCCTCCCCTTTCCTTCTCCAACAAGGCAGAGGGGGAGTCCTACTCCCGGTGGGAGTAGGACTCCTCCAGGCGCACCCCTTGGGGGCCGGCCGCACCTCCCCTTCCCTCCTTTATATACGGGGGCAGGGGGGCACCCCATAACACACAAGTTGATCTTCGTGATCATTCCTTAGCCGTGTGCGGTGCCCCCCTCCACCATATTCCACCTCGGTCATATCGTCACGGAGTTTAGGCGAAGCCCTCACGCCGTAGAGCATCATCATCGCCACCACGCCGTCAGGTCGACGGAACTCATCCCCGACACTTTCTTTGGATCGAGTCCGGGATCGCCATCGAGTAACGACGTGTCTTTGAACTTCGGAGGTGCCGACGTTCGGTACTTGGATCGGTCGGATCGTGACGACGTGCGACTACATCAACCGCGTTGTCATAACGCTTGACTTACGGTCTACGAGGGTACGTGGACAACACTCTCCCCTCTCGTTGCTATACCATCACCATGATCTTGCGTGTGCGTAGGAAATTTTTTGAAATTACCACGTTCCCTAACAGTGGGCCCCAAGTTGGTCCTCCGGTGCCCATCTTCTGCTATATGAAGTCTTTCGTCCGAAGAAAAATCACAAGCAAGCTTTCGGGACGAGACTCCGCCGCCACGAGGCGGAACCTTGGCGGAACCAATCTAGGGCTCTGGCGGAGCTGTTCTGCCGGGGACACTTCCCTCCCGGAGGTGGAAATCATCGCCATCGTCATCACCAACGCTCCTCTCATCGGGAGGGGGCCAATCTCCATCAACATCTTCATCAGCACCATCTCCTCTCAAAACCCTAGTTCATCTCTTGTATCCAATTCTTGTATCCAAGTCCGGGATTGGTACTAGTAGGTTGCTAGTAGTGTTGATTACTCTTTGTAGTTGATGCTAGTTGGTTTATTTGGTGGAAGATTATATGTTCAGACCCTTTATGCATATTAATACTCCTCTGATTATGAACATGAATATGCTTTGTGAGTAGTTACGTTTGTTCCTGAGGACATAGGAGAAGTCTTGCTATTAGGCCTCGTTTGGATGCTAGGGGAGCTATTCCCAGGTAAGGGCCCCCCCCCCCCCGGGTGAAATTATCTTGTGCAAATTGAAATCCCGTGGAAAATCAACATCATCATTTGGCTGACGGGAAGCCCAAACCAGAAAACAAAGAACTGAAGCAATTAAATCTACATCATCTAGGTGAGGGGAGTGGAAGGCAGAGATCGTGTTCACCGTTAATTTGACAATGGTGGAAGAGCTCCAAGATTCCGATAGCTCGCTCGTTGTTGTTCGTCGGAGGAGACATTGCTGTTCACCAGAGGAGAAAGGAGCCATGAGGGTAGTCTCGATCTCGTCAGAAGTAGAAACCAACCACTGGGCCGTCACCATCACCTGGCAGAGGATCTTGGCAGGAGGGGGGGGGGGAGGGGGGAGGGGGGAGGGGGCATCGCCGGCGGAGGGAGAAGCTTTGGCCGGAGGGGCGGGCGGTCGCCGGAGGAAGAAGCTCGGGAGGATCGAGTTCGAGTCTCCGGCGTCGCTTGTCGAGGATTTACCGCTCACCTAATGACATCAGAAATCGCGCCGGGAAGGGCCGTGGAAAGGGCAGGGTCCCTCCCGATAGTGGGCTTCCAAATGGCGGCGTACGCCGGTGAAGTCAGCCCGTGGCTTCTCCCCCCGGGGACAAGGCCGGGATCCCCCAGGGATCCACTGCAACCAAATGAGGCCTTAGTAGTCATGTGAATTTGGTATTCATTCGATATTTTGATGAGATATATGTTGTCTCTTCTCTAGTGGTGTTATGTGAACGTCGACTACATGACACTTCACCATTGTTTGGGCCTAGAGAAAGACATTAAGAAGTAATAAGTAGATGATGGGTTGCTAGAGTGACAGAATCTTAAACCCTAGTTTATGCGTTGCTTCGTAAGGGGCTGATTTGAATCCATATGTTTCATGCTATGGTTAGGTTTACCTTAATACTTCTTTTGTAGTTGCGGATGATTGCAATAGGGGTTAATCATAAGTGGGATGCTTGTCCAAGTAAGGACAACACCCAAGCACCGGTCCACCCACATATCAAATTATCAAAGTACTGAACGCGAATATGAACGTGATGAAAACTAGCTTGACGATAATTCTCATGTGTCCTCGGGAGCGTTTTCCTTCATATAAGAAATTGTCCAGGCTTGTCCTTTGCTACAAAATGGATTGGGCCACCTTGCTGCACTTTATTTACTTTTATTACTTGTTATTCGTTACAATTTATTTTATCACAAAACTATCTGTTACCTATAATTTCAGTGCTTGCAGAGAATAACTTGCTGAAAACCGCTTATCATTTCCTTCTGCTCGTCGTTGGGTTCAACACTCTTACTTATTAAAAGGACTACGATAGATCCCCTATGCTTCTGGGCCATCACCTACCTCGTCTCGCGACCATGGCTGTGCCGTCTCCGTTCACGCGTTGGAGCTCGCCGCGTCCAGCCGCGTGCCGAGCCGCGCTCGCCCTGCCTCGTCTCGTGCCCCCGCCGTGCCGTCTTGCTCGCGTGCCTCTGCATTGGAGCTCGTGCGCCCGGCCACTTCCGCGTTGTAGCTCGACCGCCGGCCTCGCCTCGCGCCTGGCCGGTGTTGCTGGAGCAGGTGTGACGGCCGCCAGGCGCTCCTCGTACGCGCTCGCGTCGATGCAGCTCGTCCCGGCCATGGTCAACGTGCATCGGCGTCATTCCTCGCCGCGAGCTCCCCTGCACGCTACATGTTCTACGAAATGCCGGGACGGACATGCACAATTTTTTTTCCTATAAAATTCCTCCAAGAGCATCCTTGTATGTGTGGACACAGAGATCCGGCCACAGACAAACTCAGTCTCCAAAGCCGTTGGACGGATCGTTGCCACGACGAATGCGCCGCGCACAAATTAAAAGGCCACAGCGATGCGGATAGGCACCACCGCTCGCTCCGGGGCCCACGCGTGTCAGTGGTCTGACGCCGCCGCCGAAGCACACCCCGGCAAGCAACCAGCCGTGGCGCCGCCAGCCTCCGTCATCCCACGGCGGAGGCCGTTGTGCACCCCGCGCGCTTCACTCCGAAGCCACCGGCGCGTCGCCTCCGGCCTCGCCTACTTAAGGCCGCAGCCTCCGGGTCTCCCTGCACCCCGCACTCACTCCTCGACCTGCGCTGCCTGGTGAGGACTCTCCTCGAACTGCGATCTTTTTCTTTGCTTCTGGCCCTGCTTGTTTACTCCTTCGGTTCTTGATTTCGTAGATGAGTTATTCGATGAAATGGCCAATACAAGAGAATTGCTCCATGTCTGTGCTTTCGTTCGACCAGTGATAGGACCATTTGAATTCAGCTCCCATTTCCTGTCTAAAAACAAGTGTTTAGTTGTATAATCTGTAAATAAATGCCTTTTAATTCTTAAACTTCATGCTCTACAAATAGTATAGAGTGGCAAGTTATTTGGTTAAGTTGTATAGATAGGTGTTGTTTTGGACATGCCAACTGCCCCTGGCAGGACTCCATGGCCAGGGTCGGCCTTATTGTCGTTTTATAATTTGGTGGTGACATGTTTGAGTAGTTTGTTCTTATAATTTCCATCAAAAGACGTGATTGGCATTGCATAATGTATCCTGATTTGTTATCTGTTCAAACTGACAGATTGGTTAGTCGTTAGAACTTGGAGCGTATGGGTTCCAAAGAAACGCTCTGTCGTACCCGTACTATTCTCTGCTTCTTGCTTCTCTTCTGCATGAGCTGCAAATGTTCGGCATCAGAATTTGAGATCACACAAGTGGCAAGCCTTGGTGTTGATGCCTCATCGCACCTTGCTCGAAAGATCCCTGATACGCTGTTTGGAATATTTTTTGAGGTGAGAAAAGTGATGCAGATCTTGTTAGTTCATCTTTTTCTCGTGGCACTTTGCAGGCATCTCTAGGTTCACTGCATTCACAGAATAATCCATCTGTACCAATTATGTTCCATCAGGTTCTCACTTCAACTGGATTGACTAATAATGTAGGAGATCAACCACGCAGGAGCTGGTGGAATATGGGCAGAGCTTGTTAGTAATAGAGGTACTTAAATACTTATCAATTCTAATACACAACACTTGAAGTAAAACTGACATGTGGCAGCATTCCTATCCAATCCAGTCCATTTAAACATCTGAACTTAAACAGGGAACTATATCTGTTGACAAAGAAAAGCATATAGAATAAATTTAGAAGAGCTACCCTTAAATATTATTGTCTGAAGGTTACAATTCCCTATTGACCTATTCTTCATGATGAATTCAACTCTACTTTACCACAACATCTTCAAGTCAGTCATGACTATTGTCCAATTACGGAAATTCCATCTTACACATCCTGAATAAACCAATAGGCATTCACTTAAGTTGCTGTTGATTTTCAAGGTCTAGAATAACTTGGTTTTCCTATGATCCAGGTTTTGAAGCTGGAGGCCCCCATACTCCATCAAATATTGAGCCATGGTCCATCATTGGAGATGACTCTTCCATATTTGTGGGAACAGACCGCACGTCATGTTTCAGGCGAAACAAGGTTGCTCTAAGAATGGAGGTTCTCTGTGATAACTGCCCAGTTGGCGGTGTTGGCATTTACAACCCTGGGTTCTGGGGCATGGTATGAGTTTACCTCGATCATAGGTTGATTAATCATAGCATACTGCTGTTACTTCGCATTTTTTCCTCATGAAACCAGAATTAACCAGCACCATGCATGTTGTGTGTAGCTTTCAGGTAATGTTAGCTTTCAATCTGTCGTGTTTGTCAAAATTTTGTGCACATTATGTAATATACTGCATTTTCATTTGTTTGCTTTCCAATAATGCCATCATAATTATCATTCCAATCTCCAGAACATAGAGGATGGGAAGACCTACAATCTAGTTATGCATGCCAAGTCACCAGAAATGATAGAAATGACAGTTTCACTAACAAGCTCTGACGGATTACGAGTTCTGGCTTCAGCTGCCATACGGTTAGCATCTTCTCTCTCAAATTTGGACATCATGACGAGTAAATTTGACTATTAGCAACACTAGTGGAGGTATGTGTACGCCAGAGAGGGCCACTGTACCCCCAGCCTTTGAAAGAGAAATAATTGTGAAGGAAAAAATATATTTGGAAGGCTTAGATGGAAAAAAATAATAGTGTTTTGCCCCCTCCGATCTTCAGATTTGCCTTTTGCCACCCCTCCCACCCCCCGAAGTACTTTTCTAGCTGTGCCACTGATTAACAGTAAGGAAAGGTTTGCACTTCTGCAGAGTACCCGGCGGATCGAATTGGATAAAATTGGACCAGAAGTTGGTTGCTCAAGGAACAGATAGAACCTCAAGACTTCAAATAACAGCTAAGACAAAGGGGGTTGTATGGCTTGATCAAGTATCACTCATGCCTTCGGATACATACAAGGTAAATCATACTTTTGTTGTCAATATTGATACTCAGAATATTAGTACATCTCAAGTAAAGCTATACTGGAATTTAATCTTGTTAAAACTTAGAAACTTCAACTTAATTTTTTTTAATCGTTGTAGTATATGAATATACCAGTGGTGCATATGTTTATCTGAGAGTTTGACATACCAAATTTCTCTGTACTCTCAGGGGCACGGTTTCCGCACAGAACTCATATCCATGCTTTTGGATTTAAAACCCCGGTTCTTGAGATTCCCTGGTTTGTTGAAACTGCTTCTGATCGAAAAAATCGAATTTGTGATGTTTGCACATACATTATTCAGACATATCTGGGATTATTGACTAGATCACATGCAACTATTGTAGGAGGTTGCTTTGTTGAAGGCAGTTGGTTAAGAAATGCATTCAGATGGAGGGACTCTATAGGTCCATGGGAAGAGAGGCCTGGACACTATGGGGATGTCTGGAATTACTGGACGGATGATGGCCTCGGATATTATGAGTTTCTTCAGGTGCTTGTTTACAACGTTTCACCCTTTCCTTTTCTGTTATTACCTTTAATTATATATAACTTTTGAAACCTATATAAAAGCTTTCTGAAGACCTCGGTGCTGCCCCAGTCTGGGTATTCAACAATGGTAATTATTACTAGATATCCTATATCTTTGATCACTACTATTTCCCTCCTTACGAAAGTTCTCCCTTAATTATCAGGAATCAGCCACCATGATGAAGTTGATACTACTGCTATTGCTCCTTTCGTAAAGGTATGTCCTGAAGTTTGAACTCCCAACTAATTTTCTAGCAGAGCGGACCAATACATTTTCTTTTCTGGGCATATCTGTAGATTAGAAACCTTATTACTCTGAACCTAACAGGAGAAATATGTATGATGAGTCTGCTCGAGTGGCCTAAAATAGTAAAATTCTTTTTTCTTGCTGATCAATATTGGAACAGAGATGGTGTTGGTCTTATTTCTTTAGTTTCTTATTAACATAGCTCAGAAATAGAGATGATATTGAACACAAAGTTAATTGTACGTTTCTCTGAATAGTGAATAGTATCACACTCATCAAGAGATTCCAATTTTGTTTGCAGGCTTAGGTAGTTGTCGTAACTCACCATTTAGGTTCATTATTATGGAACTGTTGTTATCATCTGCTCTACAGGATATACTGGACAGTCTAGAATTTGCAAGGGGGAGTGCAGAATCAACATGGGGTTCTGTTAGAGCTGCAATGGGGCATCCTGAACCATTCCCAGTCAAATATGTTGCAATCGGAAATGAAGATTGTGGGAAAGAAAATTACCGTGGTAAAATTTCAACAGCATTCATTCCACACTCAAGTCTTTTTTGTGGTAATCTGCACACTTAATGCCCTGTGCACAATATTAAGATGTACAATCAAGGAGCAGGAAGCATAGCTGGACCATGATATATCTACTAAAATAAATAACATATGCAATATGTGATTTCGTGATTGTGTGCGGAGAGTCACATTTGTGCATATGAAAAATAACAAGAATATATTAACGTGCAAGGTGCATCATGTACATAATTCAAATTTGTCCGACCTACCCATATAAGCTAACGATCTCATTTGATAATCAACCATTCAACTTTCTGTCAAGCATTTCTAAGTATGGGGAAGAGAGGGATATCAAGTCAAAGTTTTTGATGAGGCAATGTTTCTCATTCTAGTATTTTATCAGGCTGAGCAGTGCCTATAGATATCAAATAGAAATCCCTTAAACTTAAGAGAATATGTACTCATCATCTGAGTGGTCTGATTGCGGGAAGAAGAATTTGCATCCATCTGATGATGGGGAGACTACTGTCCAGTGTATTATGGTAGATAGCAATGATCGCCTTTCTAAGGTCCCAAGGTTTAGATTCAGTGAAGGTGATTCATTCCAACGCTGACCAGATACTGATATTGTGGATTAATGTTCTCGTATTTTAAGAGCATTCTGTACCCAAGATAAACCGATATGTCCCCAACAGCTAAGAAAACACGAAAGTAGTTATCTGCCCCTTAATTATTTTGGTTGATTTTGCATGTAAAATGTTTCTATCTTACCATAACTCCCTGTTGTAGTGTATAAATTTTACTTGAACTATAGAGAACCACCGGTTACAACTATTTACTACTGATATGATGTCTTTAGATACATGACATTCTCTAATTCTATTGAACAGGTAACTACCTTAAGTTCTACAATGCTATAAGAGAGGCCTATCCAGACATTCAGATGATTTCAAATTGTGATGGTTCATCTGGACCACTTGACCATCCTGCTGATCTATATGATTTCCATGTACGCTATTTGCTACCAGATCTGTTTGCCTTTCTTGTTGTATAGATACTATAATTCTATCTCACCAAGGTCGAGCACTCAAGTTTTCTTCTGAGATCTTGAGGATGCTTCTTCTTTTTAGGTCTATACCGGTTCCAGGGCACTATTTTCCATGAAGAATACATTTGACAATACCTCCCGTAGTGGGCCCAAGGTATGCCTTAGTTGTCATTGCTTTGCGGACCTTTTTATGTTGCAGAAAGATGCCTGTGAAACAGCCTTGCAAAGGCTCTTGTTTTCATGGTACTACCTTTCATATGAATTCACAACTTGCTCATATTTTTCAAGGGGTATTCCTAGGATAGCCTACCTTGTTGATGTACGCTTACTGTAAAATGGTTCTCTTGTTCTTAATATTAGTTATGTAACACTCCATATTTGTTTAGGTTTATTATCAGTTCACCTAAAAATGGTTGAACTAGACACCCAGTTGCTATGGATGTTTTACCAGGTCCCTATATGCAACCGAAATCCAAAATCAGCCATGTAGGACAAAAGCCACCACTTCTAGCATCAAGTGCTGAACATAGGCTAAATTAGGCCAGGGAGGGGGGGCGGTCATACAGTTCTGCCGACTACACCTAAATATGTTATGCAATTTGCCAATGTAAAGTCATTGATGAATATCGTGAGGATGAGTAAGAAGGATATCGACCACGTGGTGTTTTTATATGTTGTGGAGAAATCTTGGGAATTTGTTGCATTCTCTTACTTATTTACATCACTGTAGATGCCTTGGGTGTTGGCATCGCCTCATCCTGGCTAGCCACACTAAGCATCTTTGTGAATCTAATTTTGGGTGCAGGCTTTTGTTAGCGAGTATGCTGTTACAGGAAACGATGCCGGCAGAGGAAGTCTTCTTGCTTCATTGGCAGAGGCCGCTTTCCTTACTGGGCTGGAGAAGAATAGGTAATTCTCCTTCAAAATATTTTTTATTTGGCACTTTGTTGTTGGGTGATTTGCACCTGAGGCGTGGATAAAAGTTTGACACTATGTTTCCTCATCGAGTCTACCTAATGGAGATTTATTGCATTCTACTAGAAACAACAAAGTGATGTTTACTTTTGAGTTACCTGACCATTTGCTTCTTTTTTTACAGTGATGTTGTTCATATGGCAAGCTATGCACCGCTCTTCATAAATGATAACGACCGCACGTTAGTTATCAATCAGCGGCTTGCTCTTTCTTCAACATTTCACCTGTTCATGTTGATTATTTTAGCACTGCAATAATTACATTCGAACGTGACAATCAGGTGGAACCCAGACGCTATCGTCTTCAACTCCTGGCAGCAATATGGGACTCCCAGTTACTGGATGCAGAAGTTTTTCCGTGAATCAAGTGGCGCTACGATCCATCCCATCACAATCAGTTCAAGCTACTCTGATTCGCTGGCAGCATCCGTGATCACGTGGCATGATGACGAGAACAGCTTCCTGAGAGTTAAGGCAAGTAAAATCTTTTGGCATCCTAGACGTAGCCGGTATCTGGACGGAGTTATACTGATCTCGGAAGCTCATGCATTTGCAGATTGTGAACTTTGGGCCAGATGCCGTGAGCCTTACATTCTCGGCAACTGGGCTCCAGGGCAGCATCAATGCGCTCGGATCCACCGCGACTGTTCTCACATCCGGCAGTGTAATGGACGAGAACTCTTTCGCTAACCCAAACAAGGTATCGCACTGATTTCTGCTCGCATTCAGATCAAATGCGCCACAAAGTGTAGAGCCCGTCGCCGTCGATTATGATTTGATATGATCAAACGCATGGCAGTTGCGAGTGCTGTTGTTTGTTTGTTCTGGCCGCCTCATCTGAAGCAGCCAATGCGCTTTGCGTCTGACTATGATGAACGATGCAGGTTGTGCCGGTGACGATCGAGTTGCGTAACGCCTCGGAGGAGATGGAGGTCACGCTGCCTCCCCACTCTCTCACTGCATTCGACCTGGCGCTGGCGCAGTCCAGGCTTGTAGCGGAGATGTGAAGCGGATGACACGGCGTTGGTGAATAAAAGAACGATGGGCAGGGCAAAGCATCGGCAACAGCAAGCGGAGAGGTGTCAGTGCGCGCGCTTGTGTGTATCATGTGTGTACGGTGGTGTGGCATGAAGGAAATATTGGAGTAAATAAAAATCACGTCAGGGGTCAGGCTTGTTTTCTTTTCTTTTCTATTCTGAAAGCGCATTTTCAGTTTTTCTTGGCGAAGGCAAAAGGAAAGGTTCATCTTTTTTGAAAAAGAGGATGAGCCCCAGCCTATGCATGGATAAGGCGACGGCCAAGGAAAGGTGCGCCCTTTTGTCAAATCCTCTCATCGCAGGAAAGTTGACAGAATGTCGCAACTTTCATTGACCTTCGCCTTGTCTTCAACACGGACCGTAAACTGCCCGTGGTTGGGACGCATTTTGGTACCCAGCGTACCCTATCGCAGGATGTTCGTTTTCCTAATTGAAGGCAAACAGGGGTGTGTCCAGACGTTCGTTTTCCTGCAAATTGAAGGCAAACAGGGGGGCTTTGAGGGCGTTCGGACCACCGTCAGGCACGCGCGTCCGACAATCTAGTCCCATCAGAAAGCCCTCTTGTGTGCAAAGTGGTTACAGCACACTCATGCCGGTCAGCGCTGGAACCTACTTGCGGCATTGAAGCTGGCTTCCGCTCCCTTCACCTGGCCATGGCGCCTGTTTAAGTCGTGCTCCGGCATCGTCCACATCCTCTCTGTGCTTAGCCGTCTCTCGTCATCTCCAAACTCCTCATCTCCCCATCCATCATGCCCAAATCGTGGTTCTTCGCACGGGCTCCATCATGCCCAAATCGTGGTTCTTCGCACGGGCTCCATCATGCCCAAATTGTGGTTCTTCACATGGGCAGGCGGCGACAACTCTGCATCACCCTTCGGATCTTGGCACCTCCGCTGTCACTCTCGAGGGCCCTTGAGCTCTTCTCCGACAAGAAGATCGTCATCTCCTTCTCCTACGAGGATGACCAAGCGTCGTCGCATCAGTTACAGACGAGGAGAGGAGTTCTTGTGGCGGATAGAGTTTCTGACAAAGCTGCCGCTCTACAAACATGGTCCAACGCCGCCACCGCAAGCACACGTGAAGGATGAGCTACCCTCGCCGCCGCGCTACCAGCGTCGCCACCTCTTTGTTGTGTTAAATATATTGTTGAATTAATATTTATAGATGTAGTTTCCAGTGATAATGCTTTTACTACGTATAACCTACATTCTATTAAAACTATATTTATTAATTAAAAAGCCATGGTCAAAGTATGACCAACCAAAATACAAGGACTAGTAAACCCAAACGAAGGTACTCGGATCAATCTTGCGGATCCGACATGGTGAACACATCCGGGCGCATCCAGACATCCCTAAATCCGTCCCACATATTGGTTGGTTTTAAGGGATGCCAGACAGCCCAGATGTTTGAGCTGGCTTTGGAGGATCCGACAAGGTGGCAATTTTATGACCGGGCAGTGAGTGAAGGTTTGGGGAGGGTTTGAGGGATCCGGTTGTAGAGGCTCTAAGCAGCATCACCATCACTACCAATACTAGTAATAAAGACAGCCGATATACAAGACATCCCCAATGCAAAAAGAAAAAGGAGCACAAACAAACCAAGAAAGTGCTATGCAGTAGGGAGGTAACAGAAGCCCGTCATCTCTAAAGAGTACACATATATATTGCCGAAATCAGAAATAGGTCTCCGGGAGTGTCCAGCGGATAGTTAATGGGAGCGGAGTATCAGGGGGTATGTGCAACACCAGCCGCTGCTCCAGCACTGCATTGTCAAATCGGAAACGATTTGTGAGCAAAACTGTTTTTTATCATATATACTTGAAAAACTTCAGGGACCTCCATCTTACCACAGAAAGCAGCGGTCCTTGCTTGAATTTGTTGTGGAAGGCGAACGCGAGCGCCTTCACGCCCTCTCCAGGTCCTCTGATGAATCCACTAGACGTGTGTATAGGAATTTCATCAGACCATGATGTCATCAGGATTCATGACACAATCATCATAATCGAGATAATGGGCATAAATAAGAAGATTGTGAACTTACACCAGCGAAACTGACACAAGCGGAGATCTTCTGACGTCATAGACAGCAACAAGTCCCTGATATGTTTCATTACCATCTTTGAATGACAATGCCAGACGCTCTCCTGAAGCATCCCATGCTAATTTCTCTATGCCTCGACTGGATGATGAAGCAGTTAAAAGCATAAATTAGTGCATGGAAGCCAGCCACAACCAGGTTGTATTTCTGGGTTGCTACGGTTCGACCTTACAAAGATATAAAGCGTATATGTATATGTATATGAATGACCTCCAAGCTAGATAAGATGAAAGCAAATTGAATTCACAAAACTTGTTACTTCAGAAATAAAATCAACAACGCAACCACAAATGTGGTTACTTTGAAATATCACCGGCTAGAATTAGCATTCAAGATAACAGTAAAATATATGTTGCATGAGGTCCACATGAAGTCAAGAGTAGAATGGCAGTGCTGCTTTTGTTACCTAACAATCAGAGAGGAAATTTCTGGAAGTTCCACAGGTAGGAGATGGGCATCTGAAGTTGAGAACACATCATAACTGATCAGGATTCAGGAAATGTACACAATAGCATAGCTTGAACTGAAAGAATGCAGTAATATTTATATACCTAAAGATGGTGGCTTTGATGAGAAGTGAACTGAACCTAGTGTGGTCGAGTTAGAAAAGGATAACAATGCAACACGACCTTCTGGGTCCCAGTTTGCTCCCTGGCATTAAGCAAACAAGAGATAAAACATAATTACTCCAAAAAATTAGTAGCACCACAATCGATCCACTATACTGTTTTAAAGGTCTGTAAGCGACACCAGATATATTGGCTGCAAGTCACCATGTTGGCATAGCCTGGACAAGACTTGCATCAAATTAAGCCTTATGCAAAGCCAATACTTACAATGTTCAAACTGAACGAACAGAGGCAACACTAATTGCTGAAGAAAAATAACTGTTTGTGTTACCAAAAAAGTTTAAATTACTTCCAACGACCTACAACACATTAATAACAAAATGTAACAAATCCCAAGAAACAAATGGTGCAAAGTTGTCATACAATCATGCTAAACATATTAGCTTTCAAAATAACTTCATATACACCATTATGGACTCAGGAATATCTTAACTTTTTCAGAATCATGTTAAACCCGTTAGATTTCAAAGATGAATTCACTACACCACTAAGGACTCAGGAGAATGAAGCTATACATATACAGATCCCAGATAACCTCCAGAGTGATAAACATATAGCATGCAATAAGTTGCTCATTGATTTCAGAACTTGGGAATTATGCTTAAATTTAAAATACTACAATAGCATTATACTTTGGAATTTAACCAGTCTTCGAACTTTAGTTATTCAGGAATGTATATACTACTTACAGTTACATATCCATTGGATGAAGACCAGGGTTCTGACGTCCATGTGTTGGTTTCCCATAAGTGAAAAGTTCCATCGCTAACAAAAACAAATTGAATTATATAACTCATAAAAAAGCTTTAGTTATTCAGGAGTAGTAATGAAAGATAGGAACAAAATATATATTCATACAATTTAGCAGTCAAAAAGTAATCTCCACTAGGTGACCACCGCACCAATGATATGCTACTTAATCCGCGTCGTATAGGAGTTCCCAACCCTGCAGCAAAACAAATATGTATATACATTAATATAAGATCTGTAAAAGACAAGACTGGATGTCTGAATTTAGAAGAAACGGTTATACCTTGAGAAACATCCCAAATTGTGAATGACTGCCCATTACAAGAGGCCGAGGCCAAGTATGTGGAGATATGTCAAGGGAAATTATCTAAAACCATCAACAGTTTGTAAATTCAAGTCATACGTAGTGTAAATCTTTTTGTTTGCAGGGTGCGTCATAGATATTAATCTAGAATTTACATATTGTTCTTCTGCTGCCCAATCTGGAAAAATGGAATTTTCACATGTTGCCTGCAGTTCTTTTGAAGTTTTCTTAGTATTCAAATAAGCGAGATAAAATCAATGATAACCTTCAATAGATGCCATTCTAAAAACTAATAAAGGATATCTTCCATCAGGTTTCCAGCAAAGTGCACTAACTAGCTCAGTGGAAGAACCACGAAGAACATCCACCAGAATCCACTGACCACTAGAACCTCTAGGGAAGGCACCAAAGGAAGAAGAGGTGACACCAGATTTCACGGATGCAACATTGCCAGGATATGATGCTGACCAGAGGCATATACCTCCCCTGAAAAGAATATTGCCAACTCAGTCAAAAATTATATTATTATGAAATGACCAAGAATGTGGAGGCATTTAAATACTGTTCCGTTATTAGGTGACACTAATGCATACTACTACGTACTTGCAGCCAACTGCAATCATCTTCCCGCTATTTGGCCTCCATTCAATAGCTTTAACTTCCTTTTGATGTTCACTTGTTAGAATGCACGATTCTTTACCATCTGTTTAGAAAATCAGCAGTTATTATGTACTTCAACTAAGTGAATAAACATATTAGTTCATTAAAAAGTGAAACAAGCACTTACAAAGTTATGCACCTCAAAAAAAGGAATGATATCCATTTATTGATACGTGAAAGCAGGTAAATCTCACCTGAATCCTCAAAGTCATGGACCGTAACCTGGTCCTTCCCAGATACAAATGCTAAACAGTGTTTGTGTGGATTCCAGCTTACTTTTTGGGTATCAAATTCTTCTAGCAGTTTTGGCTGGCAAACGAAATGTCATTTGTCAGTATGATTGTCATGAATTTAAACAACCATAATGGAGAAACCATACAGCAACTTGAGAATGCTGTATTAGAACAGCTTGAGGATTTAATTTTGAGAGAACAGAATAAAGCCAAGAAATGGAGCAAGTATGTTAGAAAAGTGGGAAAATCATGCCTAGACAGAGAGATATTGTCAAATAAGCATAAAACAATGTCATGACATAACATGGTAAGTATTCCAAGCTGTATTGAGTATTGACTATTAAACTGTGCAGTTGTACTGTAAACATATCTTGATGGACGCAACACTCTTACTAAGGCTCAGTGTGCTGATGCTGAACTGTGCTGTGATCATCTTATGATCTGCTGCGGAAAATTAGCCACTAAAATAGGGAAAAGCTGTTGGGAAAATGGGATTATCTTAATCCACCGCAATACCAGATGCTAGCTTTTGGAGCTTCTAGAACAAATTATACAAGCTCAGTAGTGAGACACAGGCGAGGGAGCAACTTTGCATGCAACCGAGTTACTTAGGTACCGACGTATTTCTGAGTGCTATATGCATTGGCAGTTGACGAGTAGAAAATCCCACACCACCCGTTTTTCTCATACAGACACATGGTTACTTCTCAAGATAACATACTATGACGATATGGTACCCTGACAGAACCTTTTGACCATAGAACAACCAGACTAGGAAATGCAGGTTTTTTCTTTGGACAAGACACACTACAGAGAGACGGTAATAAAACACAACTGAATGCGAGAAATTCAGAAAACTCACATTGCAAGAAGGGAAGAGCATTTGCTTGAAGGACTCGGCTATGGTGGACACCAAACTTGTCCTGGGGACACTCTCAGCGAGCTCAGCTTCGTCTGGAGCAGAAGCCTCGTGCTTCGCTAGGAGATCATCCGGCTGGAAAGGAATTGGGCTGAACACCATCCCCTGAAATATCCACATTGTGCGCGTGTGAATACATTGCGAGTAAATTAGAGTGCTAAAACTCTAAATCCTCTGCGGAAAGATGAAAGCTGATAGTTGAGAGGTGAAGATGAACTGACGAGGACATCCCCGTAGGCCTCCTTGGCGCGGTCCTCCGACAGGGAGTCCGCAACGACTGCGAGCCAATGCCAAATCCGCAATCTATTAGTGGTGTGTGTGTGGTTGTTGGGGGGATTAAATGATTTGCCACGCTTGTTGCAAGAAAGCGGCAGGAGCAAGGGGAAGTTGGTTGTAAGGGTACATACCGAGGTCGCGGTTGATCTCGCAGACGGTGACGCCGCCCGGCGGAGGGAAGCTCGGCATCGTCGCGGCCGGCGAGAGGGCGGCGGGCTCCCTTGCCTAGGGTTGGGGCCTTGGGGGCGCTCGGCTTCCCAATCCGAAATGGGGTCCAAGATTCAATTAGTAAGCAGAAGACAGGAGGACGCGGTGGGGCGGAGAGCGGCGGAGTGGCGCGGCGAGTGGCCGGGAGCGAGGCGGCCGGTGGTGGCTGTGGCGGGGAGGAGGGGAGGAGAAGACCTGCTTGACTGAGAATTGATAAACCCTTGGGGCCGTCGCGTAAGAAGCACGGACGGTGCGGATACGGCTTCCACCTCGATCCAACGGCTGAGAGGCGTCGCGCGCGCCTCCTCGTACGTTTAGAGTTCGGGAAAGAAACGTCCCTTTGCTTCTTCATTCATACCCCTCCTCCCGCCGGCTGGCTTGACCAACCACCGTCGCCGTGCGCGTACGACGTCGCGTCGCGCTCGCCCTTATACCAGAGAATTCCCCCAACCAGCGAGGCATGGCCGCTCTCTTCGTCCGCCCCTCTCACGCAAGAACGCGGTACAGGGGACAGGGGTGGATGGAGCTCGTTTCGGCCATCCTGCACGCGTCCTGCTCGATGAATTGACTACGAGGGTTAAGGTCCCTCTCTTTTCTTTCTCTCGTTTTTCTTGCAACGTCTCTCGTCATGAATTATGTCATCAATTAGACTAATGGACACCATATGATCACGTGCCACAAAACATCGCAGAAGATTATCGTTGGGAAAGAAGAACCAACTTCTTGCTTTGTGTTACAGTATATAAAATAGCCAAATACAAGTGTCTACAGATCAAACATGAACTTTATTACGAGAGCGTTGCTTCATTGTACTTCTAGCTTCATCAGCCGAATGGAGGATCTGGACAATCAATTTCATAGCTGATGATTTGCTTTATTCTCCTCCGATCTTATAAGCATGACATAAACTAACATGATCAACATTCTTATTCTTGTGCGGACAGTCGAATTGTATGCCACCGTATGTCTCTAACTAATTTATCGTACTCTCTAGATTGTGTGCGTTGGGTATCGTTTGCATGACAAACTTAATTGAACCCTCACTAGCTTGTTAGGTGCTTATTTAGAAACTCGTTTTATTAGTTTAGCTGCAGACATGTTGTTTTTACCGAATATTGATAAACCAAACCGAGCCCTCTATTGGGCATATTGGACCCCCAACATGGTATTAGTCAACTGCCTCCATTCCTGGAAGCTGCAGATTCTATTATGTGGGCTAGAGCGTCAGCATCAGTTCCCTGAAAGTGACCATCCAGGCCTGATGCATGGTCAGTTCCTTTGAATGTTCAAATGCAGATAAGTCAAGTCACCATCGAAGCATCAATCAGCCAGCTGTAATGGATACGCGGGAACCCGCCTTTATTGGTGATTTTGACGCTGGCATAGTGTTTTGATTATCTGGTCAAATGTGTCACTCTCTACCAGGGCTAGCTCCGGTGGGTGCAAGTCTGACTTGGACTGCCTGTGAGGCTGTGAGGCAAAGGCACTGGCATGATTACAGCCCTGGAACTTTTAGTTGTTTAAGGAGTTGAAACCCTGTAGCAGCATGAATTTCACTTTGGATTGATATTTTCCTTTTAGGATTGAGACAGAAACTCACCTTAAATAGACGAGTGGTACTTGTTCAGGCCGTCAGTTGGGGCTGCTACCTCTGCAACCATGGTTCCTGCTCTTCCAACACACCTTGCCACTGTCTCCCTTCTCTCCTTTTTCACGTTAGTCTCGAGCGCTGTTAATCGAGACATACTGCGACCGGGAACCTCCCTCACCGTTGAAGCCTACCAAAGTGAAATCCTGCAATCACCGGATGGCAGCTTCTCCTGTGGCTTCTACGGCGTCTATGACAACGCCTTCACCTTCTCAATATGGTACTCCAAGGCAGCCAACAAGACCGTCGTCTGGAGTGCGAACCGCGACCGCCCCGTCCACTCCAGGAGGTCAGCCCTGACCTTGCACAAGGATGGCAACATGGTCCTTACAGATTACGATGACGCGGTTGTGTGGCAAGCTGATGATGATGGCAACTCCCACAGAAATGTTCAGCATGTTCAGCTGCTGGACACTGGGAATCTCGTAATGAAGAACACCAGCGGCAGGATAATATGGCAAAGTTTCGATTCACCGACAGACACGCTCCTACCAGCCCAGCGCATCACGGCTGCGACAAAGTTGGTCCCAACAACCCAGTCGCATGCTCCTGGTAACTACATCTTCCGTTTCAATGATATATCAGTGCTGTCACTTATATATGATGTTCCCGAGGTTTCGGATATATACTGGCCAAACCCTGATAACAGTGTGTACGAAAATAACAGAAGCCGGTATAACAGTACTAGATTGGCAATTCTAGACAATAATGGGATCCTTGCATCTAGTGATTTTGCTGATGGAGTGCTACTTAAGGCCTCTGATGCAGCGCCAGGGATTAGGAGAAGGCTAACTCTTGACCCTGATGGTAATCTCCGGCTGTACAGCCTGAACGACTCAGATGGGGTGTGGTCAGTTTCAATGGTAGCAATCTCCCAACCTTGTACCATCCATGGTATATGCGGTCAGAATGGAATCTGTCATTACTCGCCTGAACCAACATGTTCATGCCCACCGGGTTATGTGATGACCAACCCGGGTAACTGGACCCAAGGCTGCACGGCCAGTTTCAACATACCATGTCATGATCAGGAACCTATGAAGTTTGTGAAACTCCCGCACACGGATTTCTGGGGATCTGATCAGAAGCGCCTTCTGGGAGTTTCCTTTGAGTCTTGTAAGAACAGTTGCATCAGTGACTGCACCTGCAAAGGCTTTCAATACCAGCAAGGTGCAGGGTCATGCTACCCGAAAGCTCTTCTTTTCAATGGAAAGAGCTGCGCGGCACCCAGCGTCATGTAACAATGTATCTCAAACTTCCTGCCAGGTTGAATGTTTCAGATACACCTATTCCTCAGTCCAATGTATTGGATCCTGCACCTCCTCGTCTCGACTGCAATCAGATGAGCAGAGGAATCAGATATCCATTTCCAGATTTGCACAAAACTGGAGATGAAGAATTAAATTGGTTGTACTTCTACAGTTTAATAGTTGCAATTTTTGTTTTTGAGGCTTCTTTCATAACATTCGCATGGTTCTTTGTCTTGAGAAGAGAGATGAGGCCATCAGAAATGTGGGCTGCTGAGGAAGGTTACAGGGTGATGACTAGCCATTTTCGAAGATACAGTTACAGAGAGCTTGTTGAGGCAACAACAAAGTTCAGAGTTGAGCTAGGAAGGGGAAGCTCAGGCACTGTATATAAAGGTGTCCTAGAAGATGAAAGGCCAGTGGCTGTGAAGAAGCTGGAAAATGTAAGTCGAGGCAAGGAAGAGTTTCAAGCTGAACTGAGTGTAATTGGGAGGATCTACCACATGAATTTGGCCAGAATATGGGGGTTTTGCTCAGAAGGGTCACACAGGCTGTTGGTTTGTGAGTACGTGGAGAACGGATCCCTGGCAAACATTTTGTTCAATGACCAAAAAACTATCGTGCTGGACTGGAAGCAAAGGTTTAATATCGCATTGGGTGTCGCGAAAGGATTGGCCTATCTTCACCATGAGTGCTTAGAATGGGTCATCCATTGTGATGTGAAACCTGAGAATATATTGTTGGACACAAACTTTGAGCCTAAGATCACTGACTTTGGGTTGGCAAAGTTGCTAAACAGAGGCGGAGCCACACAGAACATGTCGCAGGTGCGAGGAACGATAGGTTACATAGCTCCTGAGTGGGTTTCAAGCCTCCCAATCACGGCGAAAGTCGATGTTTATAGTTACGGAGTTGTTTTGCTTGAGCTTTTATCTGGGACAAGAGTTTCAGAGCTGGCTGTAGGTTCAGGTGCAGAGGTGCATAGCATGCTGCAGAAGCTTGTCAGGGTGCTTGCTGATAAACTGGGAGGACATGAAGAATCATCGATTAATGAATTTGTTGACCCTGAATTGGGTGGACGATTCAGCTATGTCCAAGCAAGAACAATGCTCAAGTTGTCTGTTTCCTGCTTGCAGGAAGATAGAAACAAGAGGCCAACCATGGAATCTGTAGTCCAGACTCTCCTGCCGTTTGATGAAGCTAGTAGTTAGTGCTTGGACTACCATCGTTTGTGGAATGTATGAATAAGGTGAAGGGTACTTGGTTGCAAGGTCAAGGATGTATAGTAGTTGCCAGCTTCCACTGTGATGCATTTGAACATTGGATAGGTTGGGTCGAGCCGTCTAGGTCACAGTGGTGAAATTTCCATGTTTTTCGTGCTAATTTCGAGTTTGCAGATATCATGTTAATACAAAAGTTTGACATAGTTTGGAACAATGTCCTTGCTAAAAGATACTTGTGATGTTTATGCTTCTTTCTGTTTACTCTGCTCCCATTTTTGCTGGTGATGCCTGATTTTCAATGTAGTTTAATGTGAACCACCAAATCACGTGCTCTTTTTTGTTGTTGAGGGATACCATATAACTTTGCATTAGTTTTGGTGACCCCCATGTATCCACATATTTAGGCCGTGCTCGGCAATACTCCGCTCCTTCGCCAGGGAGCAGAGCGGGCGGAGCGCCCCTTTGGCCGCTCGCCAAAATTACGCTGCATGCCGCTCCGTTCCGCAGCGGAGTCACGGAGCGGAGAGATTCCGAATGGCCTCTTACTTTCAGTCCTAGACAAGTCCTCAACTCCTAGAAGTCATTGAGGTACAAGATGCTGAAGGTTGTCAGCGGAATATAGTGTGCGAAGAATACTGATATAGATCAGCATCCCAGTATGATGGCTGAAGTTTGCCACAGACACTCTTACCATACACTAGCAAAATACCCGTGTGTTGATATGGGCAAAAAGTAAGAAATGCCTAAGTGCACCGTGGTTCAGATTTCTGGTCCTTCAAGATCATAGGTTGTTTGCTCACCTTAAGATTCTACAACAACAAAGCCTTTAGTCCCAAACAAGTTGGGGTAGGCTAGAGGTGAAACCCATAAGATCTCGCAACCAACTCATGGCTCTGGCACATGGATAGCAAGCTTCCACGCACTTCGCCCATAGCTAGCTCTTTGGTGATACTCCAATCCTTCGTGTCTCTTAACGGACTCCTCCCATGTCAAATTCGGTCTACCCCGCCTCTCTTGACATTCTCCATGACGCTTTAGCCGTCCACTATGCAATCGGAGCTTCGAGGCTCATACTGAATATGCCCAAACCATCTCGCATTTATGTTGGACAAGCTTCTCTTCAATTGGTGCTACCCCAACTCTATCTCGTATATCATCATTCCGGACTCGATCCTTCCTTGTGTGGCCACACATCCATCTCAACCTACGCATCTCCGCCACACCTAACTGTTGAACATGTTGCCTTTTAGTCGGTCAACACTTAGCGCCATACAAAATTGCGGGTCGAACCGCCGTCCTGTAGAACTTGCCTTTTAGCTTTTGTGGCACTCTCTTGTCACAGAGAATGCCAGAAGCTTGGCGCCACTTCATCCATCCGGCTTTGATTCGATGATTCACATCTTCATCAATACACCCATCCTCCTGCAGCATTGACCCCAAATACCGAAAGGTGCCCTTCTGAGGTACCACCTGGCCATCAAGGCTAACCTCCTCCTCCTCACACCTAGTAGTACCGAAACCGCACATCATGTACTCGGTTTTAGTTCTACTAAGCCTAAACCCTTTCGATTCCAAGGTTTGTCTCCATAACTCTAACTTCCTATTTACCCCCGTCCGACTATCGTCAACTAGCACCACATCATCCGCAAAGAGCATACACCATGGGATATCTCCTTGTACATCCCTTGTGACCTCATCCATCACCAATGCAAAAAGATAAGGGCTCAAAGCTGACCCCTGATGCAGTCCTATCTTAATCAGGAAGTCACCAGTGTCGACATCACTTGTTCGAACACTTGTCACAACATTATCGTACATGTCCTTGATGAGGGTAATGTACTTTCTTTGGGACTTTGTGTTTCTCCAAGGCCCACCACATGACATTCCGCGGTATCTTATCATAGGCCTTCTCCAAGTCAATGAACACCATATGCAAGTCCTTCTTTTGCTCCCTATATCTCTCCATAAGTTGTCGTACCAAGAAAATGGCTTCCATGGTCGACCTCCTGCATGAAACCAAACTGATTTTTGGTCACGCTTGTATTCTTCTTAAGCGGTGCTCAATGACTCTCTCCCATAGCTTCATTGTATGGCTCATCACCTTAATTCCACGGTAATTAGTACAACTCAACATCCCCTTGTTCTTGAAGATTGGTACTAATATACTCCGCCTCCATTCTTCCGCATCTTGTTTGCCCGAAAAATGAGGTTGAAAAGCTTGGTTAGCCATACTATCGCTATGTCCCCGATACCTTTCCACACCTCAATGGGGATACAATCAGGGCCCATCGCCTTGCCTACTTTCATCCTTTTTAAAGCCTCCTTGACCTCAGACTCCTGGATTCGCCGCACAAAACGCATGCTGGTCTCATCAAAGGAGTCGTCCATTTCAATGGTAGAACTCTCACTCTCCCCATTGAACAGCTTGTCGAAGTACTCCCGCCATCTATGCTTAATCTCCTCGTCCTTCACCAAGAGTTGGCCTGCTCCGTCCTTGATGCAAGTCAATATCCCTCGTCTTCCTCTCTCGGATCTTGGCCATCTTATAGATGTCCCTTTCGCCTTCCTTCGTGCCTAACCGTTGGTAGAGGTCCTCATATGCCCGACCCCTTGCTTCACTAACAGCTTGCTTTGCGGCCTTCTTCGCCATCTTGTACTTCTCTATGTTGTCTACACTCCTATCCAGGTATAGACGTCTGAAGCAATCTTTCTTCTCTTTAATCGCCTATACGGACATCATCATTCCACCACTGTGTATCCTTATCTTCGCTTCTCCTTCCCTGGACACTCCAAACTCCTCCGAGGCCACCTTATTTAATGCAAGTCGCCATCTTCGTCCCACACATTGTCCGCATCCCTCCTTCCTCCCAAGGGCCCTCCTTAATGACCCTCTCCTTGACACTTGAGCTACCTCCCCTTGAGCTTCCACCACTTCGTTCTAGCGACTTTTGGCACGCTTATCCCGGCTGGACACGAATCCGAAAGCGGAAGTCAAGAACCACCAGCTTATGTTGGGGTACAACACTCTCTCCGTGTATCACCTTACAGCCTAGGCACGCATACGCCTATCTTCTCTTCTCGAGAGGATGAAATCAATCTGCTAGAGTGTTGGCCACTACTAAAAGTCACCAGATGTGATTCTCTCCTTCTAAAGAGGGTGTTAGCTACAATCATGTTGTAGGCTAGAGCAAAGCTTAAGACATCTTCTCCTTCTTGATTCCTGATGCCATAGCCAAAGCCCCCGTGCGCCCCTTCAAAACTTGTGTTAGATGTACCCACGTGGCCATTGAGGTCTCCTCCTATGAAGAGCTTCTCACCAATCGGTACACTCCTAACCATGTCTTCTGTGCCTTCCCAGAACTCCCTCTTGGTGTTCTCATTGTGGCCTACTTATGGGCATACGATCGATAACATTGAGAACCAAGTCCTCAACTACCAGCTTGACCAAGATAATCCGGTCCCCACGCCTCTTGGCGTCTACCACTCCATACTTGAGGTTCTTGTTGATCAAGATGCCTACGCCATTTCTGTTTGCAGCCGTCCCCGTGTACCACAGCTTGAAGCCGGTATCCTCCACCTCCTTCGCCTTCTGTCCTCTCCATTTGGTTTCTTGGACGCAAAGGATATCAACACCTCTCCTCACCGCTGCATAAACTAGCTCCCGAAGCTTCCCTATCGGAGACCCTACGTTCCAGCTACCTAAGCGAATCCTCCTAGGCTCGGCTAGCTTCCTTACCCTTCGCACTCGTCGAGTCAAATGCGAAGACCCTTGCCCATTTTCCACTACATCCGGGCGCCGATGTAGCGCGCCACTAAGGATGCGACGACCCGATCCTTGCTCACTTGCCACCGTATCCGGATCAAGATACGGCGCGCCACCTTGGGGGTGACGGCCCGGCCCTTGCCCATTTTCCACCACACCCGGGTTCCGATGTAGCGCGTCGCTGAGAGGGTTACGCCCCAACGAAAATCTTTTGGGTTTCATCTCCATAAGAGTGGCTGAGTTTTTACGTTGGCTCGCCAAGCCTATCACAACCCTCCTCCTTTACCCGGGCTTGGGACCGGCTATGTTGAGACAACATAGGTGGAGTTTTTACGTTGGCTCACCTTAAGATTCTGGCACACTAAAATTCAAATATAGTTTGAAGTTTAAGTTACACTTCATCACAATCAAAATTAATGGTCCATCAGGCAATCTCAAAAGAAATGTAATCTGGCTGAACCAATGACATAACATACAGAAAAAGTTGTAACATGATCACACATGAGCAACAAGAACGTAGTCACATTACAAAATATTGAAATTCATATTCATGCAATCACTCCACCAATTCATGAAGATCCGGCACCCAAGCGTATCATCAGCGGATCCACAAGAAAAGTTATACATAGTATAGATGACGTGATAGATAACCAAGGGTATAGATATACACATGTTGAACTGCTTAACAACAAACTAATACCAGCAGAAGATCAGTTTATGCCTTTTCCTGAATGTTTATACAACATTGTGCATCAAAGAAATATGTTCCTGCAAAGCTAAAAGCAACCAACAAAAGAATTACCTTGCATGCATTAGCTTGCTTTGGCTTTTCTGTGGTCTACAAAGAGAAATGAGTACGTATGTCACAAAAATGATGTCACTGTATGCACATGACACAGTATGATGAACAGATGCCCCTCTTTTACTCCAAGTAGCAAGTGTGGTCACGAGGAGATAACATTTCCTTACTTTCTTTCAGAAGGTACATATTTTTTAAGGAAAGGCACATGACTACTTTTCTGAAGCAATCTGGTGAACACATGGTAGAAAACATTGTACGTTACTATTTTCAGCTTGCTGAGACAAGAAACATTTCCATAGAAAAGACTAATGACAACCTGTTGACACTGATAGTTCACCCATCAGGTTGCATGTACGTTCAATCTTCTTTAGGTATATGCACTAAGATTTTGCTTTCAGTGAGGTCCAGAAGCACTAAGATTTCCTCCGAACTTTTTTGCAGGCACCACAAACAGAAAGAGATACTCACTCTGAACCTAGCATACATGCTTGGAAGCGAAGTCTGGCCGTCAGAGATCAAAGCTTAAAGCCTTGGCATGATCCAGAAAAACACTCAATGGTGCATCTTATCTTTTCTCCATTTGACTTTGCTTTGAAGCAATTCAATGGCATGCCCAAATTGAGACTACAAATACATGCATCCTATCCTCCATCCTGCAACCAACCGACCGCCAACACTTCCATTCCAGGCATCAACCATGGCTTCTCCTCGGCATCTGATGAAGCTTTCGGGTGCTCTTCTCCTCCTCTGTGTCGGCACGTGTGTGGCTCGCAACAGTGACTTCTCCATTGTCGGCTACTCGGAGGAGGACCTGTCGTCGAACGACAGACTTGTCGAGCTGTTTGAGAAGTGGCTGGCCAAGCACCAGAAGGCGTACGCGAGCTTCGAGGAGAAGCTGCACAAGTTCGAGGTATTCAAGGACAACCTGAAGCACATCGACAAGATCAACCGGGAAGTGACCAGCTACTGGCTCGGCCTCAACGAGTTTGCCGACCTCACCAACGACGAGTTCAAGGCCGCCTACCTCGGCCTCAATGCTGCTCCGGCTCGTCAGGGCAGCAGCCGGAGCTTCAGGTACGAGGACGTGAGCGCCAGCGACCTGCCCAAGTCTGTGGACTGGAGGAAGAAGGGCGCGGTGACGGAGGTGAAGAACCAGGGGCAGTGCGGCAGCTGCTGGGCCTTCTCGACGGTGGCGGCCGTGGAAGGGATCAACGCCATCGTGACCGGCAACCTGACGGCGCTGTCGGAGCAGGAGCTCATCGACTGCAGCGTCGATGGCAATAGCGGTTGCAATGGCGGCTTGATGGACTACGCCTTCTCCTACATCGCATCCAGTGGCGGGCTGCACACCGAGGAGGCGTACCCCTACCTCATGGAGGAAGGCAGCTGCGGCGACGGTAAGAAGGCCGAGTCCGAGGCGGTGACGATCAGCGGCTTCGAGGACGTGCCCGCTAATGACGAGCAGGCACTGATCAAAGCTCTCGCCCACCAGCCCGTCTCTGTCGCCATCGAGGCCTCCGGCAGGCACTTCCAGTTCTACAGCGGGGTAAGCACATATCATCTTTCTTTTTCTTTCGAAAATGGGAGTACCCGGGCCTCTGCATCAGAAGATGCACACAGCCGTCCAACGTGTCACTCTTTCTAGCAACGGAAAACACCATCCAACGTGTCACTGCCATGTGGCCCCACACCAACATGTCGTCACCTCACGTTGGATTTCAAAAATCTTTGAAAAGAAGTTGGGATATGAAACCATTTCCTTGCTTGGTTGTTGCAGGGAGTTTTCGACGGTCCTTGCGGCGCGCAGCTAGATCACGGCGTGGCGGCGGTCGGGTACGGGTCGGACAAGGGGAAGGGCCACGACTACATCATCGTGAGGAACTCGTGGGGTGCGGACTGGGGCGAGAAGGGTTACATCAGGATGAAGAGGGGCACCAGCAACGGCGAGGGCCTCTGCGGCATCAACAAGATGGCCTCCTACCCAACCAAGGACAAGTGATGTTCCAGCCTCAGATGCTGCATACACAGGACTGAAGATTTGAACCATCCTTGAGAGTCCTTGTTCCCGATCTTTGCATTTCCATGCTTTTTCTTTCACGGTTTTTCTTTTCTCAATGGTTCCTTTCTGTTAAAGCAACGAACATGGACTGAAATAATAAAATTTATTTCCAAGTTTCTGTTGAGATTGCCGAGTTTGTCTTGTCCTTCCAAACATGTTGTGACTTGTGAGTACGTGTGAAACTTCAGACGTAAGAGCAACTCCACTGGGACGACTCATTTTGTCCGTCTTTAGGTCTGCGCTGATAAAAGTGGAGGCTCAACACGCTAATCCAAACCCAAATCGCGTCTGTGCCAATGCATTTGCGGCCCAAATTTGCGGCCCAAATGCGTCGGCGCGGCGCGTCTCTTCGGTGTCCGCTGTGGTCCCACTTGGCGGTCACCCAACTACCACTCGTCGTCTAATTTATGATGATCACTGACAGCGGGCCCACTAGTTAGCTAGTGGAAGCGTCTTTTTTTAACCCACACGTGCGGCGAGGGCCGGCCTCATCCACTTCCGTCCACATCTGGCCCCCAACCACCCCCTTGTGCTTCCGCCGGCGACACCCCGAAACCCTAGCAATGGGCCTCTTCGGCAGCAGCGGTGGCAAGGGCAAGTGCACCCCCGGCGCCTCATCCTCGCGTGCTCCTCCTCCCCCTCCTCCTCTGCCGCAGGCGGGTGTCCGCCTAGGTCGCCGCGTCTGCACATCGCGGTGCACCAAGCGCGGTGGCACTGAGAGTACAGGCAGTCGCTGCCTTACCCCGACGTGACGCTGCCGTACCACTGGCACCTCGATCCGCAGCGGGTCCCGGTGCCGGTGGTTCCGCGGACACAGCGAGCACGATGAGGAGGTGCGCAGGCGCCAGGCGCAACTCATGCCGGTGCAACGGCGGATGCCTGAGTACGCCGCCGACTCTTCCAACTGGGAGGCCTAGTTTGCCCTAGAACACGAGGAGCAACGACGGCTAAGCGTCAAGGCCAACCCGCAGTTTCCACCGCCGCCCGTGCGGGTAGAGCCGGAGGAAATGGAGGCGGAGGCGGAGTACCAAGCCGTCATCGAGGATGCCCTTCAGCACGCGCTGGAGGTTAGCCGGCTCGAGGAGGACGCGCATTGGGATGGGCTGGAGCAAGCCCTTGCCTTGTCGGCGGCAGGGGACTCTGTCCACGCTTCGCTCTTCGACCCGCCTCCACCACCACCGCTGCTGCTCATCGTCGAGCCCAAGCCGGATCCAGAGCCGACACGGAAGCGCTGCCGCCTCCACCCACGTGGCCGGAGGAGGCCTACACGTGGACCGGCAAGTACCGCGAGTGGCCGGTGGTTGACAGTTTAACTATGTTTATTTTTGCGACCTTTTTTTTCTACGTAGGCAGATTTGGGTCCGTCTTCCGTTGGGCGGTCAAGTCGACCCATATGAAAATACAAACGCGCACGTCCGCTTGGGCTATCCAAATGGATGAAAAACAGACAAAGCGTGCGTCAGTTTGGGTGGCCGCGTTGGAGTTGCTTAAGTGTTAAAGTGTGAGTGTGAGCACTGAACTGAAACCGAAGTCATTTTGTAACATGTTTTTTATTTTTTAAAAGGAGACTGGGACCAATTGTCTAATGTTCTCGAAAATAAACAAGGTGGTCTAGAAACTTCGGTTGGAATATTGCAACAACAGCATGTCGGTCCATACCTACCGTACTGTTATATGTGCACTCACACAGTTAAATTAAGCATAAATATCGGTCTCCGGCTGTGCACTGAACTGAAACCCCAAGTCATTGTTCAACGATACTATTTCCTCCTGCACTGTGGCTTGCATGTATCGTCGCGTGGTCCAACATATCGGCGATTTTTTCTTTCGAAAAGGAATATCGGCGATTGGGTAGGTGCTAATGCTATTGCAAGTGGAGGCCAACCCCCACACCTCGCACTCATCCTCCCAACAACTCTGTATGCACCCACAAATTACAACAAAGATGTATGTATGATCAATCGTCCACTTTATCATTTGACCACGGGAACCGTTTCTGAATATAATTAAAACAATTCAATCCATGAAGATTTTTCCCATCTTCCTTGGGAACACTTTGTTTTTGCCGCTCTGGCTTTTGACAATTTTGCTTATACCACTCTAGAATTTGACATTTCATTTTTGTCACTCTTAGCTTTTGATAATAATCACAATTGCTACTCTGTGGCAAAACAAAAAATTTAGAATGACAATTGCGATACATTGTTAAAAGCTAAGAGTGGCAACAGTGAAATTAAACATTATTGCCTTTGCCATGAAATGGCATTTGTGATGTATTGTCAAAATCTAAGAGTGACAAAAGTAAGATGTCAAATTATAGAGTGGCATAAGAGCAACTCTAACAGACCCCGCATCCGCCCCCGACCCGCAAAATAACCGCCAAAATGCGGGTAGGGGCGGAAAAACCTGCCCGTTCATACCCCGCATCTTGCCCCGGCAAAAAAAATTGAGGGGTGCGATAAAATCCCGACCCCAACCCGGGAATACGCGGGTTTCTCCCTCGCGGCTGCGGTGCCCTGTATCACACAGAAGCAGTTGGCGAGAAGGACATTTCAGCCCGCGCGCTTTCCCCCCTCCTTCCGCCGCCGACCGCCCTTGCTTCCGCCCGCCCGCCGCCGGCGATTCCGGCCAAATCTGCGGGCGAAATCGGTCCGCGGGGCCGCCCCACACCCTCCCGTGCCGAGAAGCTGCACCGAGCCCCCGGATCCGGCGAGAAGAGCCGCCCTTGTTGCTGCCGCTGATGTCTACTACGCAACCTTTTTCTTGTAGACATTGTTGGGCCTCCAAGTGCAGAGGTTTGTAGGACGGTAGCAAATTTCCCTTAAGTGGATGACCTAAGGTTTATCAATCCGTGGGAGGTGTAGGATGAAGATGGTCTCTCTCAAACAACCCTGCAACCAAATAACGAAGAGTCTCTTGTGTCCCCAACACACCCAATACAATGGTAAATTGTATAGGTGCACTAGTTCGGCGAAGGGATAGTGATACAAGTGCAATATGGATGGTAGATATATGTTTTTGTAATCTGAAATTATAAAAACAGCAAGGTAACTAATGATAAAAGTGAGCGTAAACGGTATTGCAATGCTAGGAAACAAGGCCTACGGTTCATATTTTCACTACTGCAAGTTCTTTCAATAATAATAACATAATTGGATCATATAACTATCCCTCAACATGCAACAAAGAGTCACTCCAAAGTCACTAATAGCGGAGAACAAACAAAGAGATTATTGTAGGGTACGAAACCACCTCAAAGTTATTCTTTTGGATCAATCTATTCAAGAGTTCATACTAGAATAACACTTTAAGACACATATCAACCAAAACCCTAATGTCACCTAGATACTTCAATGTCACCTCAAGTATCCGTGGGTATGATTATACGATATGCATCACACAATCTCGGATTCATCTATTCAAACCAACACAAAGTACTTCAAAGAGTGCCCCAAAGTTTCTACCGGAGAGTCAAGACGAAAACGTGTGCCAACCCCTATGCATAAGTTCACGAGGTCACGGAACTCGCAAGTTGATCACCAAAACATACATCAAGTGGATCACGTGAATATCCCATTGTCACCACAGAGATAAGCACATGCAAGACATACATCAAGTGTTCTCAAATCCTTAAAGACTCAATCCGATAAGATAACTTCAAAGGGAAAACTCAATCCATTACAAGAGAGTAGAGGGGGATAAACATCATAAGATCCAACTATAAGAGCAAAGCTCGCGATACATCAAGATCGTGCCAAATCAAGACCACGAGAGAGAGATCACCCACATAGCAACTGGTACAGACCCTCAACCCCGAGGGTGAACTACTCCCTCCTTGTTATGGAGAGCGCCGGGATGATGAAGATGGCCACCGGTGAGGGATCCCCCCTCCGGCAGGGTGCCGGAACAGGGTCCCGATAGATTTTTGGTGGCTACAGAGGCTTGCGGCGGTGGAACTCCCGATCTCTTCTGTTTTCCGGAGGTTTCAGTATTTATAGGATTTTTTTGGCGTAGGTCTCATGTGAGGGGGGTCTCCGGGTTGTCCACGAGGCAGGGGCCCACGCCCGGGGGGGTGGGCGCGCCCCCACCCTCGTGGGCAGCCCGGGACTCTACTGGCCCAACTCTTTTACTCCCGGGGCTTCTTTTGGTTTAGAAAAAATCATCAAAAATTGGCACGTCAATTGGACTTCGTTTGGTATTCCTTTTCTGTAGAACTCAAAAACAAGGAAAAATGTAAGCCGACACTTTGGGCTTTAGGTTAATAGGTTAGTCCCAAAAATCATATAAAATAGCATATAAATGCATATAAAACATCCTAGATGGATAATATAATAGCATGAATACTTCGTAAATTATAGATACGTTGGAGACGTATCAGCCGCGGCCGGGGATTGACCACCGTCGGGCCCGCCTCTTCGTCGCCGCCTGATAACCCACAAGTATAGAGGATCGCAACAGTTTTCGATAAGTAAGAGTGTCGAACACAATGAGGAGCTAAAGGTAGAATAAATATTCCCTCAAGTTCTATCGACCACCGATACAACTCTACGCACGCTTAATGTTTACTTTACCTAGAACAAGTATGAAACTAGAAGTACTTTGTAGGTGTTTTTGGATAGGTTTGCAAGATAATAAAGAGCGCGTAAATAAAAAGTAGGGGTTGTTTAGATAAAGAAGCAATAAAGTTAGTATAGCGAGTGTGGAAAAGTGGTGGTAGGAGTTGCGAAATTGTCCCTAAGCAATTGACTACTTTACTAGACCGATAGCAAGTTTTATGTAGGAGAGGCCACTGCTAGCATGTCATCCCTGACTTGGAATTCTATGCACTTATGATTGGTGTTGGGGAACGTAGTAATTTCAAAATTTTCCTACGATCACGCAAGACCATGGTGATGGCATAGCAACGAGAGGATAGAGTGTCCGTCCACGCACTCGTGAGACCGAAAGCGGAAGCGTTATAACAACGCTGTTGATGTAGTCAGACGTCTTCACGATCCGACCGATCCAAGCACCGAACGCGACGGCACCTCCGAAGTTACGCACACGTTCAGCTCGATGGCGATCCCGGACTCGATCCAAAGAAAGTGTCGGGGATGAGTTCCACAAGACGACGGCGTGGTGGCGATGTTGATGCTCCACCGACGCAGGGCTTCGCCTAAGCTCCGCTGACGATATGACTTCTCCGGCGCAGGCTTCGCCTAAGCTCATGACGATATGACCGAAGTGGAATATGGTGGAAGGGGCACTGCACACGGCTAAGGAAAGATCGATGAGATCAACTTGTGTATCTTGGGGTGCCCTTGCCTCAGATATAAAGGAGCCAAGGGGGTGCGGCCAGCCTAGGGGAGGCGCTGGAGGAGTCCTACTCCCACCGAGTAGGACTCCCCCTGTCCTAGTTGGAGTAGGATTGGGGAGGGAAAGAGGGAAGGCGCCGCCCCTCTCCTTGTCCTATTCGGACTAGAGGGGAGGGGCGCAGCCCACCTGGCCGGCCCTTCTCCTTCTTCCTCAAGGCCCATGAGGGCCCATATACCCCGGGGTTCCGTAACCCCGGTGTTCCGATAACTTCTGTTTTCACTCGGAACCCTTCCAAGTCCAAACATAGGCTTCCAATATATCAATCTTTATGTCTCGACCATTTCGAGACTCCTCGTCATGTCCGTGATCACATCCGGGACTCGAACAAACTTCGTGCATCAATACTTATAAACTCATAATGAACTGTCATCGAAGCGTTAAGCGTGCGGACCCTACGGGTTCGAGAACTATGTAGACATGACCTAGAACCATTCTCGGTCAATAACCAATAGCGGAACCTGGATGCCCATATTGGTTCCTACATATTCTACGAAGATCTTTATCGGTCAAACCGCATAACGACATACGTTGTTCCCTTTGTCATCGATATGTTACTTACCCGAGATTCGATCGTCGGTATCCAATACCTAGTTCAATCTCGTTACGGGTAAGTCTCTTTACTCGTTCCGTAATACATCATCTCACAACTAACTTATTAGTTGTAATGCTTGCAAGGCTTAAGTGATGTGCATTACCGAGAAGGCTCGGAGATACCTCTCCAGACAATCGGAGTGACAAAACCTAATCTCGAAATACGCCAACCCAACAAGTACCTTTGGAGACACCTGTAGTACTCCTTTATAATCACCCGATTACGTTGTGACGTTTGGTAGTACCAAAGTGTTCCTCCGTAAACGGGAGTTGCATAATCTCATAGTTATAGGAACATGTATGGGTCATGAAGAAAGCATTAACATACTAAACGATCAAGTGTTAAGCTAACGGAATGGGTCATGTCAATCAGATCATTCAACTAATGATGTGACCTTGTTAATCAAATAACAACTCTTTGTTCATGGTTAGGAAACATAACCATCTTTGATTAACAAGCTAGTCAAGTAGAGGCATACTAGTGACATACTGTTTGTCTATATATTCACACATGTATTATGTTTAAGGTTAATACAATTCTAGCATGAATAATAAACATTTATCATGATATAAGGAAATAAATAATAACTTTTATTATTGCCTCTAGGGCATATTTCCTTCAGTCTCCCACTTGCACTAGAGTCAATAATCTAGATTACAAAGTAATGATCCTAACACCCATGGAGTCTTGGTGCTGATCATGTTTTGCTCGTGGAAGAGGCTTAGTCAACGGGTCTGCAACATTCAGATCCGTATGTATTTTGCAAATCTCTATGTCTCCCACTTGGACTTGGTCCCGAATGGAATTGAAGCGTCTTTTGATGTGCTTGGTCCTCTTGTGAAACCTGGATTCCTTTGCCAAGGCAATTGCACCAGTATTGTCACAGAAGATCTTCATCGGTCCCGATGCACTAGGTATGACACCTAGATCGGAAATGAACTCTTTCATCCAGACTCCTTCATTCGCTGCTTCACAAGCAGCTATGTAATCCGCTTCACATGTATCTCCCGCCACGAAGCTATGTTTAGAACTGCACCAACTGACAGCTCCACCGTTTAATAAAAACACGTATCCGGTTTGCGATTTAGAATCGTCCGGATCAGTGTCAAAGCTTGCATCGACGTAACCATTTACGACTAGCTCTTTGTCACCTCCATATAT
This sequence comes from Aegilops bicornis, assembly GCA_021605145.1. NCBI lineage: Eukaryota > Viridiplantae > Streptophyta > Magnoliopsida > Poales > Poaceae > Aegilops > Aegilops bicornis. The sequence goes on along the minus strand of CM038673.1, from coordinate 345,405,087 downwards.
GAGAAACATATCCTTAGTCCTTTTCGGTATTTCGGGATGTTCTTGACCGCTGTCCAAAGGATCCATTCCTGGATTACTTTGGTACCTTCCTGCCAAGCTTACAGCTAAGCATACGTCAGTGCGGTACACAGCATTGCATACATGATAGAGCCTATGGCTGAAGCATAGGGAACATCTTTCATTTTCTCTCTATCTTCATCGTGGTCGGGCATTGAGTCCGACTCAATCTTACACCTTGCAACACGTAAAAAACCTTTCTTTGCTCGATCCATTTTGAACTTTTTCAAAACTTTATCAAGGTATGTGCTTTGTGAAAGTCCAATTAAGCGTCTTGATCTATCTCTATAGATCTTGATGCCCAATATGTAAGCAGCTTCACCGAGGTCTTTCATTGAAAAACTTTTATTCAAGTATCCTTTTATGCTATCCAGAAATTCTATATCATTTCCAATCAATAATATGTCGTCCACATATAATATCGAAATGCTACTGAGCTCCCACTCACTTTCTTGTAAATACAAAGCTTCTCCAAAAGTCTGTACAAACCCATATGCTTTGATCACACTATCAAAGCGTTTATTCCAACTCCGAGAGGCTTGCACTGCACCATAAATTGATCGTTGGAGCTTGCACACTTTGTTAGCACCCTTTGGATTGACAAAACCTTCTTGTTGCATCATATACAACTCTTCTTCTAGACATCCATTCAAGAATGCAGTTTTTACATCCATTTGCCAAATTTCATAATCATAAAATGCGGCAATTGCTAACATGATTCGGACAGACTTAAGCATCGCCACGGGTGAGAAAGTCTCATCGTAGTCAACCCCTTGAACTTGTCGAAAACCTTTTGCAACAAGTCGAGCTTTGTAGACAGTTACATTACCATCGGCGTCAGTCTTCTTCTTAAAGATCCATTTATTTTCAATGGCTTGCCGATCATCGGCAAGTCAACCAAAGTCCATACTTTGTTCTCATACATGGATCCCATCTCAGATTTCATGGCTTCCACCATTTTATGGAATCTGGGCTCACCATCGCTTCTTCATAGTTCGTAGGTTCGCCATGGTCAAGTAACATGACTTCCGAATAGGATTACCGTACCACTCAGTGCGTATTTTACTCTGGTTGACCTCACGAGGTTCAAGAGTAACTTGATCTCAAACTATATGATCATCATCATTAGTTTCTTCACTAATTGGTGTAGTTGTCACAGAACCATTTCTTGTGATGAACTACTTTCCAATAAGGGAGCAGATGTGATTATCTCATCAAGTTCTACTTTCCTCCCACTCACTTCTTTTCGAGAGAAACTCCTTCTCTAGAAAGGACCCGAATTTAGCAACGAAAATCTTGCCTTCAGATCTGTGGATAGAAGGTGTACCAACAGCCTCCTTTGGGTATCCTATGAAGACACATTTTTCCGATTTGGGTTCGAGCTTATCTGGTTGAAGTTTCTTTACATAAGCATCGCAGCCCCAAACTTTAAGAAACGACAACTTTGGTTTCTTGCCAAACCATAGTTCATAAGGCGTCGTCTCAACGGATTTTGACGGTGTCCTATTCAACGTGAATGCGGCCGTCTCTAAAGCATAACCTCAAAAGCGATAGCGGTAAATCGGAAATAGACATCATAGATCGCACCATATCTAGTAAAGTACGATTCTGACGTTCGGACACACCATTTCTCTGTGGTGTTCCGGGTGGCGTGAGTTGCGAAACTATTCCACATTGTTTCAAATGTAAACCAAACTCGTAACTCAAACATTCTCCTCCACGATCAGATCGTAGAAACTTTATTTTCTTGTTACGATGATTTTCCACTTCACTCTGAAATTCTTTGAACTTTTCAAATGTTTCAGATTTGTGTTTCATTAAGTAGATATACCCATATCTGCTCAAATCATCTGTGAAGGTGAGAAAATAACGATACCCATGGCGTGCCTCAACATTCATTGGACCACAAACATCGGTATGTATGATTTCCAACAAATCAGTTGCACGCTCCATAGTTCCGGAGAACGGCGTTTTGTCATCTTGCCCATGAGGCACGGTTACGCAAGTACCAAGTGATTCATAATCAAGTGATTCCGAAGCCCATCAAGATGGAGTTTCTTCATGCGTTTTACAATCGATATGACCTAAACGGCAAGTGCCATAAATAAGTTGCACTATCATTATCAACTCTGCATCTTTTGGCTTCAACATTATGAATATGTGTATCACTACTTGTCGAGATTCAACAAGAATAGACCATTCTTCAAGGGTGCATGACCATAAAAGATATTACTCATATAAATAGAACAACCATTATTCTTTGATTTAAATGAATAACCGTCTCGCAATAAACAAGATCCAGATATAATGTTCATGCTCAACGCTGGCACCAAATAACAATTATTGAGGTCTAAAACTAATCTCGAAGGTAGATGTAGAGTTAGCGTGCCATTGCGATCACATCGACTTTGGAACCATTTCCAACGCCAAGATCGTCACCTCGTCCTTAGCCAATCTTCGCTTAATCCGTAGTTCTGCTTTGAGTTGCAAATATTAGCAATGTAACCAAAGATCAAATACCGTGTACTACTGCGAGTATTAGTAAGGTACACATCAATAACATGTATATCATATATACCTTTGTTCACCTTGCCATCCTTTTTATCCGCCAAATACTTGGGGCAGTTCCGCTTCCAAAGTGTCGGTCGCTTGCAATAAAACACTTTCGATTGTGCTTAGGTCCAGACTTGGGTTTCTTCTCTTGATCAGCAACTTTCTTGCTGTTCTTTTGAAGTTTCCTTCTTCTTCCCTTTGCCCTTTTCTTGAAACTAGTGGTCTTGCTGACCATCAACACTTGATGCTCTTTCTTGATTTCTACCTCCATGACTTTCAAAGATCGCCAAGAGCTCGTGAATTGTCTTAGTCATCCCTTGCATATTATAGTTCATCACGAAGCTCTTGTAGCTTGGTGGCGATGATTGGAGAATTACATCAATGACACTATCATCCGGAAGATTAACTCCTGAATTAAGTGATTGTTATACCCGGACATTTTGAGTATGTGCTCACCGACGTAACTATTCTCCTCCATCTTGCAGCTATAGAACTTATTGGAGACTTCATATCTCTCAATCCGGCATTTGCTTGAAATATTAACTTCAACTCCTGGAACATCTCATATGCTCCATGACGCTCAAAACGTCGTTGAAGACCCGGTTCTAAGCCGTAAAGCATGGCACTTGAACTATAGAGTAGTCATCACTCGCTTTGCCAGACGTTCACAACTTCGCTCAAGATCTCGCAGCAGTTCGCTACCCAGCGGTGCTTCCGGGACGTAATTTTTACAGGCGGCAATGAGGATAATCCTCAAGTTACGGACCCAGTCCGTAATTGCTACCATCATCTTTCAACTTTGCTTTCTCAAGGAACGCATTAAAATTCAACGGAACAACAAAGACGAGCCATCTATCTACATCAAACATAGACAAGCAAACTACTATCGTGTACTAAGTTCATGATAAATTTAAGTTTGATTAATCATATTAAAACCTCCCACTTAGACAGACATCTCTCTAGTCATCTAAGTGATCACGTGATCCATATCAACTAAACCGTGTCCGATCATCACGTGAGACGGAGTAGTTTCAATGGTGAACATCACTATGTTGATCATATCTACTATATGATTCACGTTCGACCTTTCGGTCTCCGTGTTCCGAGGCCATATCTGTTATATGCTAGGCTCGTCAAGTTTAACTCGAGTATTCCGCGTGCGCAACTGTTTTGCACCCGTTGTATTTGAACGTAGAGCCTATCACACCCGATCATCACGTGGTGTCTCAAAGACGAAGAACTTTCGCAACGGTGCATACTCGTGGAGAACACTTCTTGATAATTTTAGTGAGAGATCATCTTATAATGCTACCGTCAATCAAAGCAAGATAAGATGCATAAAGGATAAACATCACATGCAATCAATATAAGTGATATGATATGGTCATCATCATCTTGTGCTTGTGATCTCCATCTCCAAGCAATCGTCATGATCACCATCGCCACCGGCGCGACACCTTGATCTCCATCGTAGCATCGTTGTCGCCTCGCCAACTATTGCTTCCACGACTATCGCTACCGCTTAGTGATAAAGTAAAGCAATTACATGGCGTTTGCATTTCATACAATAAAGCGACAACCATATGGCTCTCGCCAGTTGCCGATAACTTCGGTTACAAAACATGATCATCTCATACAATAAAATATAGCATCACGTCTTGACCATATCACATCACAACATGCCCTGCAAAAACAAATTTAGACGTCCTCTACTTTGTTGTTGCAAGTTTTACGTGGCTGCTACGGGCTGAGCAAGAACCGTTCTTACCTACGCATCAAAACCACAACGATAGTTTGTCAAATAGACTCCGTTTTAACCTTCTCAAGGACCGGCGTAGCCACACTCGGTTCAACTAAAGTTGGAGAGACAGGTCTTCCGCAAGCCATCTATGTGCAAAGCACGTCGAGGGAACCGGTCTCGCGTAAGAGCACGGCGTAAGGTTGGTCCGGATCGTCTCGCCCAACAATACCGCTGAACCAAAGTATGACATGCTTTGGTAGGCAAGATGACTTGTATCGTCCACAACACACTTGTGTTCTACTCGTGCACATGACATCAACGCATAAAACCAGGCTCGGATGCCACTGTTGGGGAAACGTAGTAATTTCAAAATTTTCCTACGATCACGCAAGACCATGGTGATGGCATAGCAACGAGAGGATAGAGTGTCCGCCCACGCACTCGTGAGACCGAAAGCGGAAGCGTTATAACAACGCGGTTGATGTAGTCGCACGTCTTCACGATCCGACCGATCCAAGCACCGAACGCACGGCACCTCCGAGTTACGCACATCGCTCAGCTCGATGACGATCCGGACTCCGATCCAGCAAAGTGTCGGGATGAGTTCCACAAGACGACGTGGCAGGACGATGTTGATGCTCCACCGACGCAGGGCTTCGCCTAAGCTCCGCTGACGATATGACTTCTCCGGGCGCAGGGCTTCGCCTAAGCTCATGACGATATGACCGAAAGTGGAATATGGTGGAAGGGGCCTTGCACACGGCTAAGGAAAGATCCGTAGATCAACTTGTGTATCTTGGGGTGCCCCTTGCCTCAGATATAAAGGAGCCAAGGGGTGCGGCCAGCCTAGGGAGGCGCTGGAGGAGTCCTACTCCCACCGAGTAGGACTCCCCTTGTCCTAGTTGGAGTAGGATTGGGAGGGGAAAGAGGGAAGGCGCCGCCTCTCTCCTTGTCCTATTCGGACTAGAGGGGAGGGGGCGCAGCCCACCTGGCCGCCCTTCTCCTTCTTCCTCAAGGCCCATGAGGGCCCATATACCCCGGGGTTCCAGTAACCCCTGTTCCGCAGAACTTCCTGCTTTCACTCGAACCCTTCCAAGTCCAAACATAGGCTTCCAATATATCAATCTTTATGTCTCGACCATTTCGAGACTCCTCGTCATGTCCGTGATCACATCCGGGACTCAACAAACTTCGTGCATCAATACTTATAAACTCATAATGAACTGTCATCGAAGCGTTAAGCGTCACGGACCCTACGGGTTCGAGAACTATGTAGACATGACCTAGAACCATTCTCGGTCAATAACCAATAGCGGAACCTGGATGCCCATATTGGTTCCTACATATTCTACGAAGATCTTTATCGGTCAAACCGCATAACGACATCGTTGTTCCCTTTGTCATCGGTATGTTACTTACCCGAGATTCGATCGTCGGTATCCAATACCTAGTTCAATCTGCTACCGTAAGTCTCTTTACTCGCTCCGTAATACATCATCTCACAACTAACTCATTAGTTGTAATGCTTGCAAGGCTTAAGTGATGTGCATTACCGAGAAGGCACGAGATACCTCTCCGAGCAATCGGAGTGACAAAACCTAATCTCGAAATACGCCAACCCAACAAGTACCTTTGGAGACACCTGTAGTACTCCTTTATAATCACCCGATTACGTTGTGACGTTTGGTAGTACCCAAAGTGTTCCTCCGTAAACGGAGTTGCATAATCTCATAGTTATAGGAACATGTATGGGTCATGAAGAAAGCATTAACATACTAAACGATCAAGTGTTAAGCTAACGGAATGGGTCATGTCAATCAGATCATTCAACTAATGATGTGACCTTGTTAATCAAATAACAACTCTTTGTTCATGGTTAGGAAACATAACCATCTTTGATTAACAAGCTAGTCAAGTAGAGGCATACTAGTGACATCTTGCTTTGTCTATATATTCACACATGTATTATGTTTCCGGTTAATACAATTCTAGCATGAATAATAAACATTTATCATGATATAAGGAAATAAATAATAACTTTTATTATTGCCTCTAGGGCATATTTCCTTGATCTCCCACTTGCACTAGAGTCAATAATCTAGATTACAAAGTAATGATCCTAACACCCATGGAGTCTTGGTGCCGATCATGTTTTGCTCGTGGAAGAGGCTTAGTAAACGGGTCTCGCAACATTCAGATCCGTATGTATTTTGCAAATCTCTATGTCTCCCACTTGGACTTGGTCCCGAATGGAATTGAAGCGTCTTTTGATGTGCTTGGTCCTCTTGTGAAACCTGGATTCCTTTGCCAAGGCAATTGCACCAAGATTGTCACAGAAGATCTTCATCGGTCCCGATGCACTAGGTATGACACCTAGATCGGAAATGAACTCTTTCATCCAGACTCCTTCATTCGCTGCCCGAAGCAGCTATGTACTCCGCTTCACATGTAGATCCCGCCACGACGCTTTGTTTAGAACTGCACCAACCGACAGCTCCACCGCTTAATAAAAACACGTATCCGGTTTGCGATTTAGAATCGTCCGGATCGGTGTCAAAGCTTGCATCGACGTAACCATTTACGACTAGCTCTTTGTCACCTCCATATATGAGAAACATATCCTTAGTCCTTTTCGTGTATTTCAGGATGTTCTTGACCGCTGTCCAAAGGATCCATTCCTGGATTACTTTGGTACCTTCCCCGCCAAGCTTACAGCTAAGCATACGTCGTGTCTGGTACACAAGATTGCATACATGATAGAGCCTATGGCTGAAGCATAGGAACATCTTTCATTTTCTCTCTATCTTCTGCTTTGTGGTCGGGCATTGAGTCCGACTCAATCTTACACCTTGCAACACGGGTAAAAACCTTTCTTTGCACGATCCATTTTGAACTTTTTCAAAACTTTATCAAGGTATGTGCTTTGTGAAAGTCCAATTAAGCGCCTTGATCTATCTCTATAGATCTTGATGCCCAATATGTAAGCAGCTTCACCGAGGTCTTTCATTGAAAAACTTTTATTCAAGTATCCTTTTATGCTATCCAGAAATTCTATATCATTTCCAATCAATAATATGTCGTCCACATATAATATCGTAAATGCTACAGAGCTCCCACTCACTTTCTTGTAAATACAAGGCTTCTCCAAAAGTCTGCAGACAAACCCATATGCTTTGATCACACTATCAAAGCGTTTATTCCAACTCCGAGAGGCTTGCACTGCACCATAAATTGATCGTTGGAGCTTGCACACTTTGTTAGCACCCTTTGGATTGACAAAACCTTCTGGTTGCATCATATACAACTCTTCTTCTAGACATCCATTCAAGAATGCAGTTTTTACATCCATTTGCCAAATTTCATAATCATAAAATGCGGCAATTGCTAACATGATTCGGACAGACTTAAGCATCGCTACGGGTGAGAAAGTCTCATCGTAGTCAACCCCTTGAACTTGTCGAAAACCTTTTGCAACAAGTCGAGCTTTGTAGACAGTTACATTACCATCGGCGTCGGTCTTCTTCTTAAAGATCCATTTATTTTCAATGGCTTGCCGATCATCGGGCAAGTCAACCAAAGTCCATACTTTGTTCTCATACATGGATCCCATCTCAGATTTCATGGCTTCCAGCCATTTTATGAATCTGGGCTCACCATCGCTTCTTCATAGTTCGTAGGTTCGCCATGGTCAAGTAACATGACTTCCGAATAGGATTACCGTACCACTCACAGTGCGTATTTTACTCTGGTTGACCTACGAGGTTCAAGAGTAACTTGATCTGAAACTATATGATCATCATCATTAGTTTCTTCACTAATTGGTGTAGTTGTCACAGGAACCATTTCTTGTGATGAACTACTTTCCAATAAGGGAGCAGACATGATTATCTCATCAAGTTCTACTTTCCTCCCACTCACTTCTTTCGAGAGAAACTCCTTCTCTAGAAAGGACCCGAATTTAGCAACGAAAATCTTGCCTTCAGATCTGTGATAGAAGGTGTACCCAACAGTCTCCTTTGGGTATCCTATGAAGACACATTTTCCGATTTGGGTTCGAGCTTATCCGGTTGAAGTTTCTTTACATAAGCATCGCAGCCCCAAACTTTAAGAAACGACAACTTTGGTTTCTTGCCAAACCATAGTTCATAAGGCGTCGTCTCAACGGATTTTGACGGTGTCCTATTCAACGTGAATGCGGCCGTCTCTAAAGCATAACCTCAAAACGATAGCGGTAAATCGGAAATAGACATCATAGATCGCACCATATCTAGTAAAGTACGATTCTGACGCTCGGACACACCATTTCTCCGTGGTGTTCCGGTGGCGTGAGTTGTGAAACTATTCCACATTGTTTCAAATGTAAACCAAACTCGTAACTCAAACATTCTCCTCCACGATCAGATCGTAGAAACTTTATTTTCTTGTTACGATGATTTTCCACTTCACTCTGAAATTCTTTGAACTTTTCAAATGTTTCAGATTTGTGTTTCATTAAGTAGATATACCCATATCTGCTCAAATCATCTGTGAAGGTGAGAAAATAACGATACCCGCCACAAGTGCCTCAACATTCATTGGACCACAAACATCGGTATGTATGATTTCCAACAAATCAGTTGCACGCTCCATAGTTCCGAGAACGGCGTTTTGTCATCTTGCCCATGAGGCACGGTTCGCAAGTACCAAGTGATTCATAATCAAGTGATTCCAGAAGCCCATCAGTATGGAGTTTCTTCATGCGTTTTACACCGATATGACCTAAACGGCGATTGCCATAAATAAGTTGCACTATCATTATCAACTCTGCATCTTTTGGCTTCAACATTATGAATATGTGTATCACTATCGTCGAGATTCAACAAGAATAGACCATTCTTCAAGGGTGCATGACCATAAAAGATATTACTCATATAAATAGAACAACCATTATTCTTTGATTTAAATGAATAACCGTCTCGCAATAAACAAGATCCAGATATAATGTTCATGCTCAACGCCGCACCAAATAACAATTATTTAGGTCTAAAACTAATCCCGAAGGTAGATGTAGAGGTAGCGTGCCGATTGCGATCACATCGACTTTGGAACCATTTCCAACGCCAAGATCGTCACCTCGCCCTTAGCCAATCTTCGCTTAATCCGTAGTTCCTGCTTCGAGTTGCAAATATTAGCAATGTAACCAAAGATCAAATACCTGTGTACTATCATGAGTATTAGTAAGGTACACATCAATAACATGTATATCATATATACCTTTGTTCACCTTGCCATCCTTTTTATCCGCCAAATACTTGGGGCAGTTCCGCTTCAAGGTGTCGATCGCTTGCAATAAAACACTTTCGCTTTCAGGCTTAGGTCCAGACTTGGGTTTCTTCTCTTGATCAACAACTTTCTTGCTGTTCTTTTGAAGTTTCCTTCTTCTTCCCTTTGCCCTTTTCTTGAAACTAGTGGTCTTGCTGACCATCAACACTTGATGCTCTTTCTTGATTTCTACCTCCGCTGCTTTCAAAGATCGCGAAGAGCTCAGAATTGTCTTAGTCATCCCTTGCATATTATAGTTCATCACGAAGCTCTTGTAGCTTGGTGGCGATGATTGGAGAATTTCACACGACACTATCATCCGGAAGATTAACTCCCAGCTGAATTAAGTGATTGTTATACCCGGACATTTTGAGTATGTGCTCACCGATGTAACTATTCTCCTCCATCTTGCAGCTATAGAACTTATTGGAGACTTCATATCTCTCAATCCGGGCATTTGCTTGAAATATTAACTTCAACTCTGGAACATCTCATATGCTCCATGACGCTCAAAACGTCGTTGAAGACCCGGTTCTAAGCCGTAAAGCATGGCACATCGAACTATAGAGTAGTCATCACCGCTTTGCAGACGCTCACAACTTCTCGCTCAAAGATTCCGCAGCAGTTCGCTACCCGGTGCTTCCAGGACGTAATTTTTTCGTGCAGCAATGAGGATAATCCTCAGTTACGGACCCAGTCCGTGTAATTGCTACCATCATCTTTCAACTTTGCTTTCTCAAGGAACGCATTAAAATTCAACGGAACAACAAAGACGAGCCATCTATCTACATCAAACATAGACAAGCAAACTACTATCGGTACTAAGTTCATGATAAATTTAAGTTTGATTAATCATATTAAAAACCTCCCACTTAGACAGACATCTCTCTAGTCATCTAAGTGATCACGTGATCCATATCAACTAAACCGTGTCCGATCATCACGTGAGACGGAGTAGTTTCAATGGTGAACATCACTATGTTGATCATATCTACTATATGATTCACGCTCGACCTTCGGTCTCCGTGTTCCGAGGCCATATCTGTTATATGCTAGGCTCGTCAAGTTTAACTCGAGTATTCAAGGCGTGCGCAACTGTTTTGCACCCGTTGTATTTGAACGTAGAGCCTATCACACCCGATCATCACGTGGTGTCTCAAAGACGAAGAACTTTCGCAACGGTGCATACTCAGGAGAACACTTCTTGATAATTTTAGTGAGAGATCATCTTATAATGCTACCGTCAATCAAAGCAAGATAAGATGCATAAAGGATAAACATCACATGCAATCAATATAAGTGATATGATATGGTCATCATCATCTTGTGCTTGTGATCTCCATCTCAAGCACCGTCATGATCACCATCGCCACCGGGCGCGACACCTTGATCTCCATCGTAGCATCGTTGTCGTCTCGCCAACTATTGCTTCCACGACTATCGCTACCGCTTAGTGATAAAGTAAAGCAATTACATGGCGCTTTGCATTTCATACAATAAAGCGACAACCATATGGCTCTCGCCAGTTGCCGATAACTCGGTTACAAAACATGATCATCTCATACAATAAAATATAGCATCACGTCTTGACCATATCACATCACAACATGCCCTGCAAAAACAAATTTAGACGTCCTCTACTTTGTTGTTGCAAGTTTTACGTGGCTGCTACGGCCGAGCAAGAACCGTTCTTACCTACGCATCAAAACCACAACGATAGTTTGTCAAATAGACTCGCTTTTAACCTTCTCAAGGACCGGGCGTAGCCACACTCAGTTCAACTAAAGTTGGAGAGACAGTCTTCCATAAGCCATCTATGTGCAAAGCACGCCGAGGGAACCGGTCTCGCGTGAAGAGTACGCGTAAGGTTGGTCCGGATCGTCTCGGCCCAACAATACCGCTGAACCAAAGTATGACTTGCTTGTAGGCAGTATGACTTGTATCGTCCACAACTCACTTGTGTTCTACTCGTGCACATGACATCAACGCATAAAACCAGGCTCGGATGCCACTGTTGGGGAACGTAGTAATTTCAAAATTTTCCTACGATCACGCAAGACCATGGTGATGGCATAGCAACGAGAGGATAGAGTGTCCGTCCACGCACTCGTGAGACCGAAAGCGGAAGCGTTATAACAACGCGGTTGATGTAGTCGCACGCCTTCACGATCCGACCGATCCAAGCACCGAACGCACGGCACCTCCGAGTTACGCACACGCTCAGCTCGATGACGATCCCGGACTCGATCCAGCAAAGTGTCGGGATGAGTTCCACAAGACGACGACGTGATGACGATGTTGATGCTCCACCGACGCAGGGCTTCGCCTAAGCTCATGACGATATGACTTCTCCGGCGCAGGCTTCGCCTAAGCTCATGACGATATGACCAAGTGGAATATGGTGGAAGGGGCACCGCACACGGCTAAGGAAAGATCCAGAGATCAACTTGTGTATCTTGGGGTGCCTTGCCTGTATATAAAGGAGCCAAGGGGTGCGGCCAGCCTAGGGGAGGCGCTGGAGGAGTCCTACTCCCACCGAGTAGGACTCCCCTTGTCCTAGTTGGAGTAGGATTGGGAGGGGAAAGAGGGAAGGCGCGCCCCTCTCCTTGTCCTATTCGGACTAGAGGGGGGAGGGGCGCGCAGCCCACCTGGCCGGCCCTTCTCCTTCTTCCTCAAGGCCCATGAGGGCCCATATACCCCCCGGGGTTCCGTAACCCCTGTTCAAGAACTTCCTGCTTTCACGGAACCCTTCCAAGTCCAAACATAGGCTTCCAATATATCAATCTTTATGTCTCGACCATTTCGAGACTCCTCGTCATGTCCGTGATCACATCCGGACTCGAACAAACTTCGTGCATCAATACTTATAAACTCATAATGAACTGTCATCGAAACGTTAAGCGTGCGGACCCTACGGGTTCGAGAACTATGTAGACATGACCTAGAACCATTCTCGGTCAATAACCAATAGCGGAACCTGGATGCCCATATTGGTTCCTACATATTCTACGAAGATCTTTATCGGTCAAACCGCATAACGACATACGTTGTTCCCTTTGTCATCGGTATGTTACTTACCCGAGATTCGATCGTCGGTATCCAATACCTAGTTCAATCTCGTTACGGTAAGTCTCTTTACTCGTTCGTAATACATCATCTCACAACTAACTCATTAGTTGTAATGCTTGCAAGGCTTAAGTGATGTGCATTACCGAGAAGGCTCGAGATACCTCTCCGACAATCGGAGTGACAAAACCTAATCTCGAAATACGCCAACCCAACAAGTACCTTTGGAGACACCTGTAGTACTCCTTTATAATCACCCATTCACGTTGTGACGTTTGGTAGTACCAAAGTGTTCCTCCGTAAACGGGAGTTGCATAATCTCATAGTTATAGGAACATGTATGGGTCATGAAGAAAGCATTAACATACTAAACGATCAAGTGTTAAGCTAACGGAATGGGTCATGTCAATCAGATCATTCAACTAATGATGTGACCTTGTTAATCAAATAACAACTCTTTGTTCATGGTTAGGAAACATAACCATCTTTGATTAACAAGCTAGTCAAGTAGAGGCATACTAGTGACATCTTGTTTGTCTATATATTCACACATGTATTATGTTTCCGGTTAATACAATTCTAGCATGAATAATAAACATTTATCATGATATAAGGAAATAAATAATAACTTTTATTATTGCCTCTAGGGCATATTTCCTTCAATTGGAACTATTAGCAAGCGTCCGCAACTACTAACGTTCATTAAGGTAAAACTCAACCATAGCATTAAGATATATTGGTCCCCCTTCAATCCCGTATGCATCAATTTCTATGCTAGGCTGAAGCTTACATCACTCTTGCCCTCCAATACATAGTCCTATCAACATACAACTAACCCTATGGTGTGATCCACGCGCGCGCTCATATGATGGGCACCAAAGGACGGCAACATAACCACAAGAAAATTAAATCAATCATAGCAATTCACCAACCACCGATAGGACAACGAAAATCTACTCAGACATCATAGGATGGCAACACATCATTGGATAATAATATGAAGCATAAAGCACCATGTTCAAGTAGAGGGTACAACGGGTTGCGGGAGAGTGGACCGCTGTAGATAAAGGTGAGAAGGTGATGGAGATGTTGGTGAAGATGGCGGAGGTGTTGGTGTAGATCGCGGTGATGATGATGATGGCCACGACAGCGTTTCGGCGCCACCGGAAGAGAGGGGGAGAGGGGCCCCTTCTTCTTCTTCTTCCTTGACCTCCTCCCTAGATGGGAGAAGGGTTTCCCCTCTGGTCCTTGGCCTCCATGGCATGGGAGAGGCGAGAGCCCCTCCAAGATTGGATCTATCTCTCTGTCTCTCTCTGTTTCTGCGTTCTGTTCTGCTGCCCTTTCACCGTTTCCTATATATATATATGGAGATCCGTAACTCCGATTGGACTGAAACCTTCGCCGTGATTTTTTCCCAAAAATTAGCTTTCTTGCGGCCGAAGAAGGGCATCAACCGCCTTACGGGTGGACCACGAGGGTCAGGGGCGCGCCCAGGGGGGTGGGGCGCGCCCCCTGCCTCGTGCCCACCTCGGACACCGTTTCGCGTTGGTTCTTCCTCCCAGATTTTCCAAATATTCCTAAAATAATCTCCATCTTTTTTTATCCCGTTTGGATTCCGTTTGATATGGGGTTTCTGCAAAACATAAAACATGCAACAAACAGGAACTGGCACTGGGCACTGGATCAATATGTTAGTCCCAAAAATAATATAAAAGTTGCCAAAAGTATATGAAAGTTGCATAATATTGGCATGGAACAATAAAAAATTATAGATACGACGGAGACGTATCAGCATCCCCATGCTTAATTCCTGCTCGTCCTCGAGTAGGTAAATGATAAAAATATCATTTTTATGTGGAATGCTACCTAGCATAATCTTGATCATGTATCTAATCATGGCATGAATATTAAGACACGAGTGATTCAAAGAAATAGTCTATCATTTGACATAAAAACAATAATACTTCAAGCATACAAAGCAAGCAATTATGTCTTATCGAAATAACATAGCCAAAGAAAGCTCATCCCTACAAAATCATATAGTCTGGCTATGCTCCATCTTCACCACACAAAGCATTCAAATCATGCACAACCCCGATGACAAGCCGAGCAATTGGTTCATAGTTTTTAACGCGCTTCAGCCTTTTCAACCCTCACGCAATACATGAGCGCAAGCCATGGATATAGCATTATAGGTGGAATAGCATATGATGATGGAGGTTGTATTGAGAAGACAAAAAGGAAGAAAGTCTCACATCGACGCAGCTAATCAATGGGCTATGGAGATGCCCATCAATTGATGTCAATGCGAGGAGTAGGGATTGCCATGCAACAGATGCACTAGAGCTATAAGTGTATGAAAGCTCAAACTGAAACTAAGTGTGTGTGCATCCAACTTGGTTGCTCATGAAGACCTCGGGCATTTGAGGAAGCCCATCATCGGAATATACAAGCCAAGTTCTATAATGAAAATTCCCACTAGTATATGAAAGTGATAACTCAAGAGACTCTCTATCGTGAAGAACATGGTGCTACTTTGAAGCACAAGTGTGGTAAAAGGATAGTAACATTGCCCCTTCTCTCTTTTTCTCTCATTTTCTCTTTTTTTGGTGGGCTTCTTTGGCCTCTTTTTTTATCTGGGCTTCTTTTGGCCTCTTTTATTTTGATAACCTCACATGGGACAATGTTCTAATAATAATGATCATCACACTTTTATTTACTTACAACTCAATATTACAACGATGTCTAGAACAAAGTATGACTCTATATGAATGCCTCCGGCGGTGTACTGGGATGTGCAATGATCTAGCATAACAAAGATATCAAAAAACGGACAAGCCATGAAAATATCATGATAGCTATCTTACCATCATGCAAAGCAATATGACAATAAATGATCAAGTCATGTATATGATGATGATGGAAGTTGCATGGCAATGTATCTCAGAATGGCTATAGAAATGCCATGATAGGTAGGTATGGTGGCTGTTTTGAGGAAGATATAAGGAGGTTTATGTGTGATAGAGCGTATCGTATCAAGGGGTTTGGATGCACCGGCGAAGTTTGCACCAACTCTCGAGGTGAGAAAGGGAAATGCACGGTACTGAAGAGGCTAGCAACGATGGAAGGGTGAGAGTGTGTATAATCCATGGACTCACATTAGTCATAAAGAACTCATATACTTATTGCAAAAATTTATTAGCCCTCGAATAAAAGTACTACTACGCATGCCCCTAGGGGGATAGATTGGTAGGAAAAGACCATCGCTCGTCCCCGACCGCCACTCATAAGGAAAGCAATCAAAGAACACCTCATGCTCCAAACTTCGTTACATAACGGTTCACCATACGTGCATGCTACGGGACTCGCAAACCTCAACACAAGTATTTCTCAATTTCACAATTACTCAACTATCACGACTCTAATATCACTACCTTTATATCGCAAAACTATTGCATGGAATCAAACATATCATATTCAGTGATCTACAAGTTTTATGTAGGATTTTATGACTAACCATGTGAATGACCAGTTCCTGTCATCTCTCTAAATAGATATAAGTGAAGCAAGAGAGTTTAATTCTTTCTACAAAAGATATGCCCACGCTCTAACAAGTATAAGTGAAGCAAAAGAGCATTCTACAAATGGGGCGGTTTTCTATGTGAAGAGAAACAGGCAATCCAAACTTCAAATGATATAAATGAAGCACATGAAGCATTCTATAAAGCCATACTCAAAAGATATAAGTGAAGTGCATAGAGCATTCTATAAATAAACCAAGGACTATCTCATACTAGCATGGTGCATAAAAGAAAAATGAAAACTAAAGCAAAAGACGCTCCAAGATTTGCACATATCGCATGAACGAAACGAATCCGAAAACATACCGATACTTGTTGAAGAAAGAGGGGATGCCTTCCGGGGCATCCCCAAGCTTAGACGCTTGAGTATCCTTGAATATTTACTTGGGGTGACTTGGGCATCCCCAATCTTGAGCTCTTGACTCTCTTCCTTCCTCTCATATTGAGACCTTCTCGATCATCAAACACTTCATCCACACAAAACTTCAATAAAAAACTCGGTAAGATCCGTTAGTATAATAAAGCAAATCACTACTCTAAGTACTGTTGCAAACCAATTCATATTTTGTTTTTGCATTGTGTCTACTGTAATATAACTTTTTCATGGCTTAATCCACTGATATAAATTGATAGTTTCATCAAAACAAGCAAACTATGCATCAAAAACAGAATCTGTCTAAAACAGAGTAGTCTGTAATAATCTAAACATTCACCATACTTATGATACTTGCAAATTTCTGCCAAAATTAGGAAAAAAAAGTATAGAAAGACAGTGCAAAAAGAATCAGAACCGTTTGACGTTCCAGTAAAAAAATGTAAAATCGCGCACTACAGCCAAAGTTTATGTCCTACACCGTACAAACCAACATGCATTGTAAACATCCTAAAGGCAAACCTTGGCACATTATTTTTATAATACAATGGAATTTTACAAGGGGATAATTATTTTTGTTGAAAAGTTTCTGTAATCAAGATTTACAAAGTTTTCGCGAGCATGGACAAAGTTCAAGGCTAGCTCCCACTTCAACAATGCTTGTCTTTCTCACTTCCACTTTCCTTTTTGAAAAAGTTTTAGGTTCCCCTCTTTATTTTTTGTTTTTAAACTATATAAAAGCACACAACAGAAATAAATGACTCTCTAAAACTTTCGGGTTGTCTTCCTGGCAGCGCTTCCTTTAAAGCCATTAAGCTAGGCATATAGTGCTCAAGTAGTGAATCCACCCGGATCCCAAGGTATATCAAAGCCAATTTTAATTAGCAATGATTTGTAATTTAGTAATGAGCACAAAGCAACATATATCATGTAATAACGAAGTCTAACTCTCTTCCTATGCATCGGCATGTCATAAAAGAACAATGCATGCACACATAGTAAAGGCCAATGCATAGTATAAACAGTTTCTTGCAATTTTATCGTGTGGGAAACATAGAGAGGTGGAGATATAGTTCCTCTCTCATAATAATTGCAAGTAGGAGCAGCAAGCACATGTATATTATATTCATCAAAATCATCATGTGCAACAGTATAAGGCAACCCATCAATATAATCCTTAATAAGGGTAAACTTCTCCGATATAGTGTAGTTGGGAGAATTCAAAAAGATAATAGGACTATCATACGTGGGTGCAATAGCAACAATTTCATGTTTAACATAAGGAACTATAGCAAGTTCATCTCCATAAGCATAATTCATGTTGGCATCTTGGCCACAAGCATCATCAAAAAGGGATATTTCAAAAGAATCAACGGGATCATAACAATCATCATAGCATTCATCCTTCGGTAAGATCGAAGGGAAATTAAACAATGTATGAGTTGAAGAGTTACTCTCATTAGAAGGTGGGCACGGGTGATCAATCCGCTCTTCCTCCTTTTATTCTTCGCTCTCCTTCTCATCTTTTTCATCTAATGAGCTCACAGTTTCATCAATTTCTTCTTCCATAGATTCCTGCAAAATATTAGTCTCTTCTTGGACAGCGGAGACTTTCTCAATAAATGCATCAATATAGGCATTGTATTCATAATTATCATAGCAATATTTAAGGATAGCTAAATTTTCAGGTCTATAAACAGCATCATAAATATTTTCAAACTCTTTGAACATAGATTCAATTTCATAAGCACTCATAAAAGCAACAAATTCTTCTATTTGTTCCACATCATAGTAATCATATATACCTCTAGCATAAGAAGCCAAGGTTTCATTATCATTAAATTTGCATGAAAAGGGAAGGTGTGGAGCCTTCATCATAGAGCAACAAGTATAATAATACCTCAAGCATATTTGCCGAGCATACCACTTCAACATATAAATTTGATCCCATAATAGTTTCCCTTTTTGAGTCAAGCGATAATCCCTAAAGTATTCATGTTGGTCCAACGTGTCTTCCATTACATAATTGAATGAGGTTTTCTCAGGATTATCAAAGTGGTACAAAATATTTTTCACATAATGATCATCGAGGGTTTTAGGAGGTTCCCCATCTCCATGAGCAGCAAGTACACCTAATTTTTTTGGTATTTCGTGTTCCATATCCATAACTAAAGATAAAGAACAACTAAGAACAGCAAATAAAAATTACTTAGTGATAAAGCAAACAAGCACACACGAGAATATTCACCCCACGCTATGGCTCCCCGGCAACGGCGCCAGAAAAAGGTCTTGATAACCCACAAGTATAGGGGACCGCAACAGTTTTCGATAAGTAAGAGTGTCGAACCCAACGAGGAGCTAAAGGTGGAATAAATATTCCCTCAAGTTCTATCGACCACAGATACAACTCTACGCACGCTTAACGTTTACTTTACCTAGAACAAGTATGAAACTATAAGTACTTTGTAGGTGTTTTTGGATAGGTTTGCAAGATAATAAAGAGCACGTAAATATAAAGTAGGGGCTGTTTAGATAAAGAAGCAATTAAGTTAGTATAGCGAGTGTGGAAAAGTGGTGGTAGGAGTTGCGAAATTGTCCCTAAGCAATTGACTACTTTACTAGACCGATAGCAAGTTTTATGTGGGAGAGGCCATCGCTAGCATGTCATCCACGACTTGGAATTCTATGCACTTATGATTGGAACTATTAGCAAGCGTCCGCAACTACTAACGTTCATTAAGGTAAAACCCAACCATAGCATTAAGATATATTGGTCCCCCTTCAATCTCGTATGCATCAATTTCTATGCTAGGCTGAAGCTTCTGTCCCTCTTGCCCTCCTAATGCATAGTCCTATCAACATACAACTAACCCTATGGTGTGATCCAGGCGCGCGCTCATATGATGTGCACCAAAGGACAGCAACATAACCACAAGCAAATTAAATAAATCATAGCAATTCACCAACCACCGATAGGACAACGAAAATCTACTCAGACATCATAGAATGGCAACACATCATTGGATAATAATATGAAGCATAAAGCACCATGTTCAAGTAGAGGGTACAGCGGGTTGCGGGAGAGTGGACCGCTATAGATAGAGGGGAGAAGGTGATGGAGATGTTGGTGAAGATGGCGGAGGTGTTGGTGTAGATCGCGGTGATGATGATGATGGCCACGGGAGCATTCCGGCGCCACCGGAAGAGAGGGGGAGAGGGGGTCCCTTCTTCTTCTTCTTCCTTGACCTCCTCCCTAGATGGGAGAAGGGTTTCCCCTCTGGTCCTTGGCCTCCATGGCATGGGAGGGCGAGAGCCCCTCCGAGATTGGATCTATCTCTCTATCTCTCTGCTTCTGCTCGCTCTGCCGCCTTTCACCGCTTTCAGATATATATGGAGATCCATAACTTCGATTGGACTGAAACCTTCGCCGTGATTTTTCCCCAAAAATTAGCTTTCTTGCGGCCGAAGAAGGGCATCAACCACCTTACGGGTGGACCACGAGGGTCAGGGGCGCGCCCCCCTGCCTCGTGCCCACCTCGGACACCGTTTCGCGTTGATTCTTCCTCCCAGATTTTCCAAATATTCCTAAAATAATATCCGTCCATTTTTATCCCGTTTGGATTCCGTTTGATATGGGGTTTCTGAAGGAAATATGCCCTAGAGGCAATAATAAAGTTATTAGTTATTTCCTTATATCATGATAAATGTTTATTATTCATGCTAGAATTGTATTAACCGGAAACATAATACATGTGTGAATACATAGACAAACAGTATGTCACTAGTATGCCTCTACTTGACTAGCTTGTTAATCAAAGATGGTTATGTTTCCTAACCATGAACAAGGAGTTGTTATTTGATTAACAAGGTCACATCATTAGTAGAATGATCTGATTGACATGACCCATTCCGTTAGCTTAACACTTGATCGCTTTAGTATGTTAATGCTTTCTTCATGACCCATACATGTTCCTGTAACTATGAGATTATGCAACTCCGTTTACGGAGGAACACTTTGGTGCTACCAAACGTCACAACGAATCGGGTGATTATAAAGGAGTACTACAGGTGTCTCCAAAGGTACTTGTTGGGTTGGCGTATTTCGAGATTAGGTTTTGTCACTCCGACTGTCGAAGAAGTATCTCCAGGCCTTCTCGGTAATGCACATCACTTAAGCCTTGCAAGCATTACAACTAATGAGTTAGTTGTGAGATGATGTATTACGGAACGAGTAAAGAGACTTACCGGTAACGAGATTGAACTAGATATTGGATACCGACGATCGAATCTCGGGTAAGTAACATACCGATGACAAAGGGAACAACGTATGTCGTTATGCGGTTTGACCGATAAAGATCTTCGTAGAATATGTAGGAACCAATATGGGCATCCAGGTTCCGCTATTGGTTATTGACCGAGAATGGTTCTAGGTCATGTCTACATAGTTCTCGAACCCGTAGGGTCCGCGACGCTAACGCTTCGATGACAGGTTCATAATGAGTTTATAAGTATTGATGCAATCAAGGTTGTTCGAGTCCCGGATGTGATCACGGACATGACGAGGAGTCTCGAAATGGTCGAGACATAAAGATTGATATATTGGAAGCCTATGTTTGGACTTGGAATGGTTCCGAGTGAAAACAGGATATTCTGGAACACCGGGGTTACGGAA